>JAAAKM020000498.1:624149-642183 GCA_010016025.2 Alatinidae sp. Z8VKAUB7J3
TGTCCATTTCGTGCAATATCGTGGGATTTTACTGAAAAACCTTTTTCTAAGTTGTTTTTTTGCATCGATATTATTGAACTCCTGACATTGACCGAATTCACCAATGGGTTTTGCACACTTATGTCATTTTTTTAAGTCGTGAGTCAAATTTGCACTTTTTAGGAGAAGGTACTATAATGATGAACAATGATACAATTAACTATTAACGTGGTTTGCAAGATAACATAGTGTTCATGCTTATCATCTTAAACAGCTATTCGAAGGATGATTAAAACTTCGCTTTAGGGACATTAAACTCTCACAGGCAACACCCATAAAAGAACGTGATCGTCTACTGGTGGTTGATAGTGCTATGTACAGCAGCAAGTTTTTAAGTCAAGTTGATTTCATAGCAGACATATTATAAAAGTTTTTGTCTTTTCGAAAGGAATATATCAAGCTATTAATTGATAAGGCGCTAAGTGCTTAATGAAGTATTTATAATTTTCTGCTTCCCCTGAGATCGTACTTTACGACAATGGGATGCATATTTAACGTTTTTGAGATATCTTTAATTAGGCCAGAACTCGGGTGACAAACTTTTGGAAAAGTTTTTAGATTGTAAGTTGGCCAATTAGTTACTTGATATATTGAACGATGAGAATTTATCGCTTTGATTAATATATTATTTTAACAAACTTCTTTAGCAGACTCTCCCTGTTGAAGAAAACAAGATGACTAATGACCGTTCCGTTTTAACCCTGGCTATTTACATGGTTCCTAAATATTCAAGGATTAAGTTCTATCCATGGACTATAGGAGACGAAAATGTTTTCCTTTAAATGATGACGTCAACTTTTCGTCGCGCTATTTGGATCGCAAATAACGAATATTGTTTTGATTTACGAACTTAGATATAAAGTTCTTATCAATGGCTCCCGGTGTATCAACAGTGCAGGTCTTCCGTGATGGTTTGTGTGTAGCCCCACCCAAAACCAAAAACAAGGCAAGGGTTGATTTACAGGAGTCATGATTCTATAAAAAGAATTGGAAGATCTATACAGCTGTAAGAGCGGAATTTGTTTGCAATTAGCCAAAACTGAGTTACAGGTTTCTTAATCATATTCTTTCCCACATTTTCATAAAATATTGGTCATTTGAGGGGAACCAATAGCAGAACGAATGCCTTATCTGTACTGAAATGTATTATGTTACGAGAGCTGCGTAGATCTTCAGTACATTACTTGCAATGATGCCCTTATTGTTTTTTTTGTGTATTATGCATTTAGCTCCCACATTAGCTACTACACTAGTTGGCTCAACGACCTTTCCGTTTTGTAATTTACACCTAGGATTATTCAAGCAAATGTAGAAAGATATTGCTTTCTGTAAACAACAAGTATTGGCCCTACCAAAAAACCGGCATTAAACGTGCTTGCAAAAATGGCACCTCTTGGCATCGACGGGCACTTAAGAACATTATACATTGCTTTTAATGAACTCAAGTTCATTAAAACTTTGTTAAAGGTTATCGGAGTAATAGTCCTTTAAAGATTGAAGTATGAGAAACTTAAAGAATCCCCTTTTCTCTCTACAGCGCCGCCCAAACGTCGTCGTGAACGCACCACTTTGTCATGGAAAACTGACTTCAAAAGCATTGTTAAGTTGTGTCAGTTATTATATTGTTGTGTAGTCACATCTGAATCAATTTTTGCCAATTGTTCTTTGACAAAAATCTAATTTGACCTGATAACAGCTTGGAATTATGGCTTCAAAGAAACTTCATTTCTTCTACAGTGTAGGAACCTGAAAAAGTGATGGAGTAGTGTTTGATTTGATAAGGAAAGAGTCAAGGAGCGACAACAATGCTAAATCCACCACAGAAAATCTCAGGGGAAAACTTTTAAAGGCACTGCCTTGCAAAATAATGAAATGGGCACCAAATCAGACTCTTCTCTGATTTAAGTTCCTTTAGATATTTGAATGGTTGGAATTTTGTGCTAAAAACCATTTGAGATGAGCCGCTACTAGGATGTGCACAATGTCTTGAACCTATTTTTACTGTTTCGAATGAAGAAAATTACTCTTACCTCTTGGTTGAGATAAACATGACTATCCATTTGAGAAAGCAAATCCGTTGAATTCAGGTAGACTGTATCATCATTTAATGTGAACTATTTTGGTCGTTTTTGTGATGTTATGATGATGTAAAGACTTTATTGCATACCAATTTGTCATCAATTTGCCAATTCTTATTTTTGTTATCAATTGCCATCATTCAGATTCAACTGTTGCAATAATTTTGGTCATTGTCGTCTTATTAAGTGAACCCAGACTTTTTTTTATTGGGTCCACCCTGATTTACGAAAGTACTTCAAATTTTTATAGTGCACCAAATTATGGGGGGACCTGAGAACATTTTACCCATGGGGGGACCTAAAATTTATGGGGGGACCTATAAAGCTGGATGAAACCATGTATATATATATGTGGACCATCAAGTCCAATAATTAAGGTGAGAATTTTTGAGTCGATCTTGTCTTGTTATTGCCTCCACTCAGTGGGTAGGGAAAATTCATTAATAATAATAATTATTGTGTTTCGGCTTTAAGCCTTCATCATTGCCAGAGATGTATGTGTAC
This sequence comes from Alatinidae sp. Z8VKAUB7J3, assembly GCA_010016025.2. NCBI lineage: Eukaryota > Metazoa > Cnidaria > Cubozoa > Carybdeida > Alatinidae > Alatinidae sp. Z8VKAUB7J3. The sequence goes on from JAAAKM020000498.1 coordinate 626,771, forward strand.
TCAGCTCCCCTCAACCCCATTGATGAAAAAGAAAGTAAGCTATTGTGGTGATGCTCCACTCATATGATAAAAGCAAAGACAATGAGGTCAGTTCTAACTGTATATATACTTTGAATTTTATGCATTTGGAGTTTTATGCAAATGCCTTACTGTTGTTGAATCAGACACTTGCACCACCATTTTAAAGCACAAAATCACACCATTGCATAAAAGACCAAGTGTGTTAGCCAATCAGAGTTAAAATTGACTGTTTTAAACATGATTACAATTTGTTATTGTGTGAACTTATGAAGCATTGTATATAGAGAGTATTATAATACATTGGATGATTTCGTTATAGAATTTGGCCTTTCAGTATAGTTTTTATCTCCTGGAGTACTGTGTTTATTGTTATAAATGCATACATGAAGATAATGCGACTACAATCATGGTTAAAGATCCAACAAATGTAGTCAATCATCAGTGATGGCTAGTAATTGCCTTTGTTACTCTTACAGTAGGCAACACAGTTTGCTAATACAGTTTATTACTATGAAATCAATACCCACACTATATCTGTTACGAACTGAATTAGTGATGAGCCTATGTTAGAATTCATAAAATCACAAGATAATCAGCACAAAATCAGTGGCAAGTCACATGTCACACTACCAGCACATTTGTACACTGATGGCAGAAATGTGCCCTCCCTACTAGACTTTCACCTTTGGTACGATACTACATAAATTCCCAAAAATAATATTTGAAAAATCAACTTAGACAAAGTGACTAATAAAGTCTTTACTATTATGGTATATTCCAAAGGTTAACCTTCATGGTCATCAAAACTTCAAGAGCAACAATTGCAAACATGCACAACACCCCTTTTAAATGCCCTGTACGTGATAACCCCCTTAAACCTGTTAGAAGATTGATTTTGGACTATCGATAATCCTGGAGATGTCTTCAATGTTTAATGACAAAGCTTTAGCTAGCATCATTTTCAAACAGAAATCAGATATATCATGAAGATCTATGACAAATCAACTCAGTTAATTTGACGATGCACCTTGGTGTCTTGTGCACAGTTATATAAATTATATGTCAACAAAGCATTGTATTGTTCCATTACATGACGAAAGTCATGAGAAAATTTATCTGACAAGCTAACTAAGCCCCTTTGTTTAGTTTTACTTTCAACTGTTAGAACTTTCATCATTAAGCCTGGCTCATATGCATGTAAAATTGGTTGCTAGATTTGACCACCACAACCATCTGGTGTGATTAAATTAAGATTATGTGCTCCCACTTGTGCTCAAATTTGATTGACATGAGAAACCACAAGTCCTTGGAAAGTAACAAAAAGTTATGTTCTTTTCCAATGAGTTTTGATAGAACAAACCATAACCATAATTTATTTTGCATTTGGATTTTTAGCTTGGGAAGCAGTGGATTAATCTATTCATCCTGGTAGCTTGTTCCCTTGTGCACCCCGTCCCCTACCCCTGGCTTTACTTGTGTTCAAACCTAAACTCGTAACATTATTAAAATGAACAATAACAAAATAAAAAGAAATATCTGCCTGAAAACGGATTCTATCTCAGAAAATTGTAGCTGAGAAAATATGCATTTGCTCCTGTTTCTAATCTACCAACACATATTGGCCTACCCTAAATTTTACAAATATGGATTGCATGGGGAAGTGCTTATCCCTTACTTCTTTGTTGAATAAGCAAAATTCACACCTTTATCCCCTGTTATTGAAATTCTGAGGTGAAATGCTCCCTTTGGTTAGCTGCATTGGTGGTGACTTGGTTGACCATGTGAATCAGAAGACATAAAGTAAGGTGGTCATCTTGTTTCTCAGACCTAGCAACAAGTTTGATGTTCATGCATGTTGAGGATTAATAGGAAATAATTTGCTTGGAAGTGTTTTAGTTGTTGTTGTTTTTTCATTTCAGTGTTTCTATTCCAGTTCTTGTCCTTGGCATTGATGTAAGGCTTCTAAGTTTTGATGTACCGTGTGGTATTCTGTCGTGCATTAATCATGCCAAACGTTTATAGTAGACAATAATATGTAAGTTCCATTGATACCCTTTAAGATAGAAGTATCAAAGCTCATTTTGAAGTATTGATATGCGCAACAAGAAGGGATTTAGTATCTCTCAGGATAATGAAAAGTAGACCCAATGCCCAAGGAAAGAGCTACCATTTACATGGAGAGACATTTTCAAATTATCAACGTAAAACTATATAGACCCTATGTGTACATTTATATTGCAAAATATTGATTGATACTGTACCAAAATGCCAGATAATGTGTAAGATGGAATGCGGTGTTCATTAAAGAGTTTAATATATTTTTATGTACCTTAAGGCCTTGTGCTGATGCTCACTATGCCTTTTGATGTCTTGACACTAGAATTTAAAATTGAATGGCCATGGGAGGACTTTATTGAGGATGACCTTGCCAATACTGGCATTGCATTGATATGCTTTGTAGAAATTTTGCAGACATTTGATTAGAGCATTTGATGTCTTGACACTAGAATTTAAAATTGAGTGGCCGTGGGAGGACTTTATTGTGGGTGACCTTGCCAATACTTTAGAGAGTATTGATATGCTTTGTAAAAATTTTGCAGACATTTGATGAGAGCAATTGAGTCAAAGGCTCTCAATGTTAAAATCAGAACAAGGCAAAGGCTTTTGCCAGTAATGGAAAGTTCCAGGATATAAGATACTTTGCCAAGCAGCTATGCTCTATTTGTTGCAAGAGGTTGGCACCAACTCCACATTTTGTTGCTATTGAACTACATGATCATAAAAATTCAGTGGGGTCATGGGCAAACTAAAGGTCATTCGTGAAGTGTCAAGTCTTAAATGGTACAGGTTCTCATGGCACTAAACCGTTCAGAGCCAGTTATAAGTGGTGAAGGTAATTTTAGTAGTGATATTAATTTAGTAAAAAGACACATTTGTTAAACTTAGTTAAAAAACAACACAGTGTTTCAATTGGAACATTACAAAAAGGTGTAATTCTGGAGTCATATGTTTATTCCAACCTATGATAAAGGACATTTTTGTATCTTTCTTGTATAACTAACTGTATAGCCCTACCATTTTTATTACTTTTTCTTTGCTAGGGAAAGGTGAAGGTGCATCACTTAGTAAGGATGGTAGAAGTCATTCTTTCCAATTTGGTAAGCTATACCAATCTAGCTTAAGGTAGAATTTTGATATAGATGGATTGAATTCATTTTTTGGTACATGACCAGCATATATTTTTCATTGTGCTGACATGGTATTTGTGGCATTTTGGCATGATGCCAAGGAGCAATTTTTACTTCCTCTGAGGTAGGAAGTAATAATGCTTCGAATTTAAAACAATGTATTATCAGCCAAGTCTCCTCAGAAGCCACTATATTATTGCATCATTCTAGAGTCTTTTATCATCTTTTATCTGAGACCAATTGAACAATGAGCTATATTTGGTGAAAATAGCTAAACTGAAAGAAAAACCAATATTGATGGAGTAAATAATAATAATATAATCTGTGTGACCAGAAATTGCAATGTCTTAAGGCTTGATTCATATAAAAATGTTTATTGAGAAAAATGACTGAATTTTTCTCCATTCAGTTGTCCAACTAGAGAACTCCAACCGTCCAATGCAGTCTGTAACCTGTGTTCTAACCAAACACACTGGACGTGACCATGGTTCCACAAAAGTATTGGCAGTTGAGTGCTCTTCTTAACAAACAGAATCAGACCACGGAGCCTTTAGCCTAGTCCTCATATACCAAGCTGACTGTGTGATGTGATAGAAGTGCCACATAGCATTTGCCATGTGGCATCCCACTTTGGTATTTGTGGTAAATTCCATAAATTGATGGTAAAAGTAGCCAGCCCGTTCCCACCAATCTGTATTCAGTTGATAGGAAAGAATCCTCTTCTACTTAAATGTATTTAATTTGTACAGTTTGTAGCGAAATGAGAATTAAGAAAGGGCAGGCAAAGTAACTAGAAATGTTTTGTTACTATATCTGTACTTACGGTAATTTTGTGTCGTGGATTTTGCATCTCTCTGCTCCGTTTAGGCTTTTCCCTGGTCGACCAACCAGTTTAGTGAATTCAAGGTACTTTAACATCAGAAAAAAATACATATTTGCAGAGTTTTCTTGCGACCCGCTCTGTTAAGAAATAAAACGTCTCATGTATACGCTTTTTTATAATGGTCAAGTAATTTAAGTGTAAGGAGCTTGGGACTGTGAAATGGATTTCTACCTCCCTCATGGCGCTGTAGTTAATAACGAGTAGCGCTGTTGATACTTGGCCGTTTAGCACTTAAATATTCATTGGGAATATGATTATATCCCGTTATTGTGCCAGTAGAAATAATGCAGAAGACAGCAAAGCAGAGACGTTAATAAATGGTCATTCCATACCACTGTGGTGTGTTTTATACAGAGGCGGACAGAGATTACATTTGGGGTGGCCAACGTATGAAAATGAATGATGTGGCATACACATTCTTATCTACAGTTAGGAAAATTACAGTGTGTCCGAAATTACATATATAAAGTCATTCTAACACTACAAAGAAAATGAGACACGATGAACTGTTAGATGGTTTATTGTAGATGCTTCTACTTTGATACGGTTTACGACTTTTATCGTTGGAGCATGTTTCATCAAAATTGTCTTGTTTCGAAAGACCGCTAAAGTAATAAAATATCTTCGTTTTATTCCACTAGGAGGAAGAAAGAAAGTCATAGGGAGGAGCACAAGTGTCACTGGACATGACCTGAGTAAAGAAAGGTTAAGTAGTTATAGAATGGATCTAAGGCCAAAGAGTTGGGGTAAGAACGGAAGTGATACGGAACAGGGTGCAAGAAGTGCCTTTTCACCATACGAAGTACAAGAAAAATCAGCCACCATGCCCAAAGGAATGCCGTCACATTCGTTCTACGCACGATCGAGCCCAGTCAGTTCTTCGGATCACCAACAAAGTGATTACGAACGGCTTAGAGATCAGTGCCTCAACGCGATGAGGGAACTGGATACATTAAAACGTAAACATGCAGAAATTATTAGTAGATGTGACCAAGCCGTTCAAGAAGCAGATTACTTCCGAAAGCAGCATAAAGCAGTTGTGCAGAAATGTGATCAACTTGTTCGAGAAACGCATGGCCTTAAACAGATGTACGATACAACAGTGACAGAAAAATTAAAAATAAAACAAGATTACGAGGAAATAGTTCTTCTAAGAGAACAAGAAAAAATTGAATATACCTCAGCTAAGAAAGGATTGTTACAAGGGAGTGCTGATAAGCATGAACACTCAAAACCATTATTAGAAAAGGAAGGATATGATAGCATCCAAAAAGAAAACGAAGCTTTAAAAGCTGAGTTAGAAGATTCAAAGGCCGAAAATGCTGTCATTTCTAGTAAATTGTGTAAGGTAGAAGAAGAGTTAGTGAAGAGTAAGGAAAAATACGATAAACTTATGTTAGAAAAGGATGGACTTGTGATAGAGCGAAATGCATTACAGCAGCAATGTACTGCTGCCATAAGGGGGTATGAGAAGGCACTAAGAGACAGAGACGAATCTCTTCGTTCCGCAGTACAAGCACAACAACAACGGGATATAGCACTTCGGGAATGTGAACAGGCTCTGGCCTGGAGAGGGAAATACAATCGCGATGTTACGAAACTTCAGGACGAAAGAAATGCGGCTATAGGAGAATACAAGTTAGTTATGAGCGAAAGGGACTCTGTACATAAAGAAATCGAGAAGCTAAACGACGATTTAAATTTCGCTATGGAACAAAACAAGAAATTAAAAGAAGACAAAGACAGGATACAACACGAAGCTGAATGTTTGAGGCAAGAGATATGCTCAGTACTTGCAGACAGGGATAAGTCCGTTAAGGAATCTTACGATCTGAAAAACAGGCTTCAGGAAGTTCTGAAAGAGCGTGAGCATATACTGAAAAGGCTTGAAGATATGCGACAAGATTTGGAAATGCTTAAGCAGGAGAGAAATGCGGCACGGAAGGAACGGGGTGAAGCTATCGTACATCGGGATAAAATATTAAGAGAATGCTTCGAAGTGAAAAAGTTGTTCGAATCGTTTGATCGTAGTGAGGATGAGTCCAGAGATGGACTTCGAGACCAGTTTAAACTTCTGTCTTCAGAGTTAACTAAAGCCTGGAACGAGGCTGAAGTGGCAATGTTGCGAAGAGACTGGGCATTTAGTGAAAGAGATAAAATTGTACGAGAACTTGAAATCTATAGGGAAAAATACGAAGGGAGTTTATCTGAAAGAGATGGTTTGATAGAGAAACTCCATGTTCTTCGTGCGGAGAGAGATACTTTGAAAAAGTATAACGGTCGTATGGTGAAAGATATTACTACCTTACGTCACTGCGTTACATCAGATATATCACCTGAAGAACGAATTAAGATTCTAGCCAGTGTGGATTCTGCAATATGTACCGAATCTAGTGTAAGTACTTAATTTTTGTTTTTAAGATAGTGTTGGTATTTGTAACGTCGACAAAGGTGTTCATCGCAGATGACAGTAACCTTTTCCCACAGTAGTTGTCACTGTCGCTGTTGCTTTGATCTGTTTCTCTACTCACTAGTTTAAATCCGCAACGTTCTATTTGCGTACAGTAAATCTTTTTACGTAGCTATATGCTAAACTTGCTCAATGATTCTTACTTAAGCTTCTGAATCGCGGTGATGTGCAGGGTAGATTTAGAGCACTGACAAGACAGGTGCCAGTTTAAAGTATGGTATTAATTTCCACGCAGTAACAATTTTTAGCCGCGAATAAGGTGCTTGCGTATAATATATACAATTTGAAAGCTACTTTTCAGCAGTAACTCTTTACTAGTACATGCATAAGTTAAATACGATAAGCTGCTGATTGTTTTAGTCTATCATGACATGGGGGTAATGTAGTAATGAGGGCAAGGGTTGTTGAAGGTACTATTATGCACGGCCCTTGTAGAATACAGACTTTTCATTTTTTGTCTTAAGTAGCGTATGACTTTGTCTTTGTTACATTTTTAGGAATATGACCTAGAAACTGTGGAATTTGAGCGGGTAAGTTGGTTTCTAACTAACAACCTATTGCATTGCGACTTATCATCATCAGATTTTGTGCATGGTTGAATTGAAATGTTAAAAGAATGATTTTGTCAATTATGTGTTAGGGACAGTTCTTGTTGTTTTGTTTCAGTTCGTTCTTCGCTCTGAGTTTCCTTGTGCCTCTAATCGTGTGAAAACAGTTGGAAACTAGAGACTGCCAAATCAGCTCTACTGAATCAAAAACCATACTGTAAGAAACTCACATAAGATGCTCGTAAGAATGATGTTAGGGTCTAAAACTCTAAATTGCCATAGACATCCATCCATTTTCCAAGCCTACGCCCATTCCCAATCAATACATCACAGGCAATTATGGACAGTACTAATTTTACCAATAGATTGTGATTTCAGTCTTTTTAGCGAAGTACATTGTTGAAGCTATACGCCTATTACTAGTTGTTATGTCATTTCATAAATTTTGTTAAATACGCCATAAGCGTCATTTGGTGCTGTGCTCTTCGAAAACCAAACGAATACTAATGTGCTACGAATTTCTTTTCCGTACAAAAAGCTGTGAATCATTGATAAGAGTTCTCAGAACTTGCTTCCATTAACTGATGTTTTAAATGGTAATGACTGTTCCTTTGTAGATGTCAAAGGAAGAATCCTTTGGTTTTACTATTGCTGGAGGACGCGACGCACCTGGATGCCCAGAAGACAAATCTATTTATGTTAGCGAAGTCACTGAGGGCAGTCAAGCGGATGGAAAACTTCAGTAAGTTGTTCAGCCAATTTTTGAAGTATGGAGTGTTTCGTGAGTATGCCCAGTTAATGCCGGTTGATGCTCTAAACTCTGTGCAACCAAGATACTCATTACACTAGAACCGCATGTACGCGAACCTGTAGTGCATCTGCCATACTCTTTGTTACAGCCATTATTTCTGGTCTGTAAACATTGCCATCCCTTTAACTCATGGATAGTTTGAGCCGCATTCCTGGACTTACGTTGACGCCTGACTAAACTGCGAAGCAACCAGGCATAATTCTTGTAAACCAGGAATAGGAAATGATGCCCTGGGCCAGTTTCAAAGAAAGTTGTAACGAGAAGAGACTTAGCCCATTATCTCAACTCATAAAATTAAATCTGATCGTATTGTTATATTACACAGGAGAAGTCGGCCTATTTTTTATAGCTAAGAGAAAAAGGTGAAACTCGGAAAGAGCAGATCGTGAAAAAAATTTGCCCAGATCAATTTTAGATTGCGAGAGCTTATAAAGACTTTAATATCCTCAAATGCGGGTCCTTTTTGCTGATAGGTTGGAATTGTTTTGTGAACACTACAGTACATACAAGACTTTTTCGTGGGTAGGGGTTGATGACTATTGCTGTACGAGGTGTGGGGTTGAAGAATAAACCCCTTTGTTTTTAAGAACCAGTTAAACTCCGACTTGATACTGTATGAAAGTGCATAACATGTTGACACACAAATATGGCAATACTGTTCCAAAGAAAATATTGTAGTTTGGCTCGTTACGACGATTTAACTTAGACGCTCGAAGTTGAATGTTCACATATTTAGAAATGGCATACCTCCGATTTCTAGGCCGAGTTTCGTCACAGCGATGTAAACAAATATCACCCATCCTTTAAGCAATATTGGTACTCAGAAATGGCGCATATAACAACAAATTGTTGATTGACACGGTTTTTACAGTGCCAGGAAGTTTGTGGTGCAACGGCAATACAGATTGTAAAATCATCTTTAGGATGTTCACAGTCAGTATTTATGTAGTTGTAGTAATTTAGGGCGACTAAAGTCTCCATCTTGATTTTCATTAGAGAAATGAAAACACAACCACGCGAGATGATTAAAGTACTCTTCTCATTATTTACATACTTTCGAGATTACTAGTTATTGTAATTTACGTTACTTCAATTATGATGTTGATTACATTTCCTTCTTTCCAGGGCTCGTGATTGTCTCCTAAGGGTCAATGATGTTGACCTTACCAATGTTGAATTCCAAACTGCTTATCAAGCTATTCATGAATCAAATTTCCTGAGTTTGGTGAGTCAATTACTGTTACTACTATAGGTCACCGTTACCAATTTTAAAGGTCAGGTCTGAGTCTCTCTATCAACGCTAGATTTGGTGTCAAGTTGCCCCTATTATGTAAACAGCACCACTGATCTTACGTGTCTTATTTTAGACAACATTAACGTGGCTATTATGCCATACTTGCTCTAGGTTTTTGGGACAGTGATAGTTACTTTAGAAGTAACAAAGGGAGGATGTTATCGCTAGTTATCAATTTTCAGTTATTTTGAAATTGGATCCTTGCGGAAGTCCGTTTCGCATACTTTTTCCTTAAGAAGGTCGATATAAAGCACTAAAGTTAACGATGTGAGGGGCTTTTAAGTTATTGCAGAGTCATGATGTCGAGTCTCAGGGTACAAAAGTGAAGGATGTCGCTCGTATCTTCCGGTAAAGCAACCATTACGCTGAAGTTACGATCTGTTAAAAATAGAAACAAATCTACCAGTTTCAATTCAAAACTTTTGACTAGACCCATAGTTCTTAAGATTTTGGGGAACCAATTGTGGGAGCGGCGTGCCGACCTCTCAGTCTCCGTTACCTTTGCCAAACTTCAAGTGATGAAAAGTTACATTAAACACCCCAAACATAGTAAACAGGGCCATATATCGCCATTTACTTGCAGTTGCTGAAATATCTTTCAATGCGGAATGGATCTATGATTTGGAACTGTTTTCGTTGGATGAGCTTTGTCACTTATTTTCGCTATGGCGTAAATAATGTTTGTAACATACTTTCGTAGAGTAGCTACTCGGAGTCTTCGTCTTGTATATAATTTTTGACGTGCAAAGACGACATTTTGAGATCCAAGAGAATTAAAGGGCCTGGTTTGGACTCAAGTGGCACTACCGTGAGTGCATCACATGACGTCAGGAGTTGTACCAGAGATACAGCGGCGATGGAACGTAAGCTCCACACATAGAAGCCTACTTCAGATTTCTTACAGATATAAACGAAGGGCTTATATTCGAGATTTAATTATAGCTGGCTCTTAACGATAGAAAGGTTAGGAGTTAATAAAATATTATTGCCTAGGCAGTAGAACTTACGGTAAGGGAGTGTAGATTGCGTAATCAAACATATTTTGTGGTGCAGAACCCAAACATTGCTCGAAATAGCGAGTTCACTTTTGTAATTAAAACCTTTTCTCTTCAACACTTTTAATAATAGAAAATGTAAGAATAAAAGAAATAAAAGTATGAAATTTCATACCTAGCTGTCTGTTGCAGTGCGTGGGTATCCGCGAGATATGCCGATAGTACCCGGCTCAAATCATTATTATGATCGCACGCGTGTCCAGTAAACGTAACTTCAGAAATATCTTCGTTAATGGAAGTCGTACCGCTTTTTCTGTATTTTGGGGGCAGTCATTAACTGCTGTTCAATGCGGATTGTCTTACTAACCTTTTGGTATATTGTGAAATATATCTCTTTTGTTTGCATCTTCTTAATTAGACCGTACTCAGGAAACGGAGAGTTGGATCCAGCGACCCGCTGAGAAATGTGAAACTGAAAGTAGGGGAAGAAAAAGGTATCCTTGTGTTTTTTGTTATTTGATTCGCGTGAGTGGGGTTTCTTGACAATAGCTTAGCGTATTTCTCAAAATTTGAAAAAAGTTCAGAAATGACAATGTTGAATCAGACTGTGATTGTTGATTATAATTCTTATTTAACTTCGGTTGCCTTGCCTCAAGATAAGAAAGACATACAGAAGCGAACTCGTACAAATATAGTAAATACAGTACCTACAAGGTTTACATGGATGAATTAGGATAAATGAACTCTTAGACTGCAGCCTGAAACAAACAAATTTGATTAGGAGTAAAAAGGCGAGAACCTCTTTCGAACCGAGTTGTAAAATTCCGATTAGATTTTATTTGAATTTACAGTCCTTCTTTCCTTCTATTTCCGTACGAAATCGTCCTCTTAAAGGCGAAAAATTCTGTGGACAGTTATAAAGTTTTAGTTATTTGGAGAATCAGAGTCACAGTCTATTGGCCTTGCCGAATGAAGTCAACCCCTGTTTTTAAGCCTATGAGCCCTTCTGAAGGGATCTGACGTTAAAGCGGTATATCGAGAGTACTTTTCATGAAGTTTTTTGACTACATCATTTTGAGCCTCATTTGATTATCCTTGTTGAACAGTTGGGTCCTCTATCTTAAGTTTTTTGAGGCGTCCATTATTTTAATAGTTTTAAGGTTCCATTTTTGCCCTTTGTATGTGCCTTATAGATATGTCTGTAACTGTAATTGTTGGCTTCCCCCACCTTCTTACAAGTTAATAAAAAGGCCATGACGATTCCTGCATCGCATGTTTTGACTTTCTTCTGTATTATTGGTCACCCGTGATACTTTTTTGTATAAAGATTTTAAAAAATGGGAACACAATGACAAAATCGGATCAACCAGAGCCACGAAAACACAGTCAGAAAGTTTTTTAAAGTATTTTGCCCGGGAATATTCATCATCTTGGGGGTACAAAGCCGCAAAGATTTTCTGGTCGATAATGTGCCAGAACATCCGTATGGTGGTTTATCCTGGGTGTTTTCTAGTCTTTGTTCAAACCAAAATTAATTGCGGGTGGTGGACAACGGGGGAGTGGCGGTAAATCAGGGGGTTGTTAGGAACACATGCCCCCAACAATTGGCGGCTTAGGGCGAGATTGGCGTAGAATGTGGTTTGACTCTATTATTTTCTTCAAAGGAGACACCTTTGAATGATTGACGCTATCCCGTACAACTCAATTTAGGCCTGACTGTGCGCTGGACCTTTAATCTTTGTTATTAGTTTATACTTGTATTTCGTTCAAGATAACCATCCCTTTCCTACGGCTACGCCAACGTGTTACGCAATTTATCGCAGTAACGGAACCAGTTCCCAAGAGTTTTACTAAACTTTTCAGTGATTAGCATTTAAAGCAACCACAGGATACCTTAGCAAAGGGCTACAAGAGGTCCCCTTAGCTGTTTTCTTTTTGAGTTCTACAAGAGGACGTAATAGATACTTCTTAGGGTCTGACTGCATGGCGTTTTAAAAAAAATAATTCTTGAAAGGTCAGGGCAATGAAGTACTGAATAGTTTAATCCCATCTAGGTCCATCTAGGCCTGCAGCTAGGCTCTGTAACAGCCTACTTTTAGAACTTTCGGTGATTTCCAATTTTGATGTGCAATTAGAACTTCTAATATTTATCTTAGCTTAAAATGTGAGAAGAGAATAAGCCGTCTTGCTACTGTTGCTGCTTATATGGAGTTCATGCTTGCCCATAATTGTCAAAATGTACTTTCATAATTCCTTTTGCATCTCATGCCCCTCAACCTGTTGGGTGTCTTATACGGGCAATTGTTAAAGTGGACAAAGCTCTTGGTGACCATGTGATAATCTAGGAAATAACCGAAACAGCACTCATTATAACTACCATGGAAAGAGATGCCAGGTGAGACCGTTCGTCCTGTAAGTCAAGCTATTCGTAACCATATCCTTGACATTTTGAGCTTATGCAGGGCTCTCGATAATCATATATATAACTCTATAACTTTGCTAAGCTTTGACTCCTAGACACTTTCTCTACTTCCTTTAAGAGCTTGGTCTGAGTATTGACAGCGGATTACACATCAAGAGAATCGAACCAAACAGCTGTGCGGCTGACGAAGATTGCTTATCTGTTGGTGACAAAATATTGACGGTACGTAAACATAGTCGAATGATGCCAGTACCAGCAATGTGCCTATCAACTTTTATAGCGTGTGCTGAACTTAATGTTGTGTGGGCAGTGAGTTTTTATATCTGAGCAATTTTCCGGCAGCACATGACGTACCAGTCCCCGCAATACACTGTCCATTAAATTTTTTGGGTACTGCGGGCCCTTTTTTCAGCTGTCGGGCGAGACAAGAAGGATCACTGATGGCCAATTAAACTCGATATGTACTTAAAAGCGAAATAGTATCTAAATTTTTTTCTGTGACCGCGGGCCTAAGCCAACCTGAGAACCAAAGTATCAGAGGAATTGCCAAGAAACCTCTAAACAACTTTATAAACGGCAAAGTTGGAAAATATCGGGGAACAGCGGGGGTCAAGATTGTGGTCACCTTCAGGACACATTCTAGCGGAGTACTGATTTTAATATCTGCTTTTCGATTTGTTAATGATTACATTTTTGTCACAAAATTTACACCAATGGGTCAGCATCAACTGAAAGCAGTAAATGCTCACATGCCAAGCAGTAAATGTGGCTAGGTTAAGCAGGACTCATTACCATTTTTTTTCAATCAATAAGGCTTGAAAGACCCTGACTCATTTATACTTTAGCTCTCCCTTTGTCCGATTTCACTGCGCGTGCAGAATCTGCGCGTTCTGTACATATAACTGCCTTCGTGTTTGCTTACCGACCGAACCGAACACAGCTCTCATTTCTTATTTGGGGAACGATAGAAGATCACCCCGAAATCAGACGATGAATCACTTCTGCCGTAATGTATGAAAGACATACAAATATCAAATGAGATAAAAGTTATTCAACAGTTTTTACCAAAAGGTGCTACAAATGGAAATGTTACGTCGTATACTTCCACGTGCTACTTGTCATAATGTGTCAAACCAACTACTTGACACCCCCAGCATACACAAACAGACAGACAGACAGACAGACACACGCACTCACACACACACAGATGTACACACACAGGTACACACAGATACACACACACTCACACACACATGTTTATTCGTACGTTTACAATCATGTGATAATCACTGTCTACATGTACAAAATTTTCATTAATAATAACCATGATATCGCCTCTTAATCTCATACTGAAACTTACTGTAGGGACCACATAATGCCCCAGTTTTGCCAGTACTAGCGAATATCTTGTTTGCTTATTTGCAGATTAACGGTACACCAATCGAGAATATGCCTTATCAAGAAGCAAAGAAACTGCTTAAGACTAGTACAGTAAGCCTAACTATTTTGAAACCCAATGCAAGCACTGGATCATCACATAGAAGCCTTACAAACGCCACTGTAGACGCAGAAAAAGATCTGGATCATGATATTGATACCTCTACAGCCAGCAAAAGAAAAGGAATGGATATACACGAAATTCGCCACTTTAAAAGCCCTTCAGCCCCGGTACCTATGTCAGCAAACATAGATCCCTTTGGACCAGCCATGAGACATTTACGAAGTAACTCTGCCGTTAGCGGCTCTTCTTATAGTTCACATGGGAAACAATCACCTAATGTCTTTCAGCCAAGTATTCTGACCGACGAGGAAAGAGCGAAAATTTTAAGCGAGTTGTTAGCTGAGGAAGAAAGAAGAACCGATACACCAGAAATTTTACCAGATACGAAAGAGCCCTCAGAAGAAGGAGAGAAAGAAAGTGTTATGTCAGCTCCTTCTAAACAATCCTGGAGCTCTTCCCCGCCACCTCCACCACATCGTTCCAATTCTTACATGACTGCTTTAATGATGCAGAGACTTACACAGGAAAACCCGCAAACGAGGGGTACGTGCGCCCCATCAGATGCTGTGACTGACATGAATCAGTTTGCTCGGAGATCAAATCGACCGTTTTCGGCACCGGGATCGCGCCAAAGTGTCACTAGTGCTGGTAGCTCTACCCGACACGATTCTCGTGCGATTTTGTCGCCTCTTAACATAAACCCATCTGACCCGTTAGCCTTATCGCCTAGAACTGCTGCCCAAACCCCTGTTTTAACAACGTCGAATACGTCAGTAAACTCAGGTTCAAAAACATCAGGGAGTACAGCTGTTGGAAGTTTCGCTAAAGGACACCATAAGAATGTTTATACCGTTACAAGCAAAGTTTTAGCTCATGTGCAGTCAACTGCTATTCAGCCTAACGTTAATAGTACTTATAATCGCGAGCCCGATGTAATTTCGAAAGCGAGGACTGCGTCACCCGTCTACGATCAAGCATCAGTTGGTAAGGTGCACCAAGTCCATGTTTTTCACCATGACAAAACATATTATGGGACGTTTCCGGGGAAAGGTAAGCGAATTAGAAGTACGGAAAGAACTCCCTTGGGATCATTAACATCAAGTATTATGAAACCTTCGTACAAAAGTCCTTTCCAAAAATCAACAAGCTCTCATGGCTCGCTGAATTCTTCCATGTCATCTGAAAGAGGTGTTAATAAATCGATACCGTTTAGCCATGCCTCAACGGATGATGAGCTTAAAGAACAGAATGAAGACGATGACGATGATGCTGATGCTGAT
>JAAAKM020000498.1:644744-667375 GCA_010016025.2 Alatinidae sp. Z8VKAUB7J3
AAGCATTTTTGTTTTCAACTGACCATTTATTGTTTTATTTTACTTTGTGGGCTGGATGTTTGGCTGGCCCTGAAAAAGGTGCTGTATTTTCCAAATAGTTAATCTGGAACTGAGTTGACCGCGAAATCTACGCTTACAAACGCCAGGAAAGACGTGGTGGAGAGAGGGTCTACCCATTATTATTTTAACTTGCATATTTTTTTCTTCTGCTTGCAGAATTTCTGGGAACAGCAGAGCCAGAGCACGGGTAGGTCTTTATCACTAGTTCAAACCAGTCAATTTGCTATTTCCAGAACTAAAAATGGCAGCAAATGATAGCGTCTTTTGTAATGAAGATTTAGCTGTCACAGGCCGGGGTGGTGGGAAGCACATTTACTGAAGGAAAGTTTAAACTGATACAAGAAATGGTGACATATTGTTTTGGAAACGAGCAAAGCCAACCGGCACTTTCCCGTGGCTGGGGGGGGGAGGGGGGGCATGTACCTACCTCACTCGTTTGGAACTCAGTAAAGTCTAGTTTTGAAGTTGAGCTTTCGAGTTAAAGGCTATAAGTCGTAGGAAGGTCTAGGAAGTTTTTTGTTTCACAGTGTTGATACAGGAGAAAGTCACATTGTCGTTGAAGGTCTAGGGGACGAAGAGATGAACAGAGGTATAGTTTTAAAAACAAAATGGTCTGACTCGAAAAGTATTCAAATTCCAGTCGATTTACTCGGTCGGTGATCAAACCCACTACTGGTAAGTTTATGAGCCCAACGCCTTCACCACTTTCCTTCAGTACATTTCGCGTCTTCTAAGATGTTCTACGATCTCCTATTGCACTTCGCGAGAAAACGTTAAATCACGTACTTAAGATCGACTGCCCTTTTCAGTATTTTCCTACCCCGACTACTGTGATACAATCGTATAGTTACTGTATGCGTTTGTGTAGATCAAACATTCTCTTAAATTTCTATTTCTGTAAGAAATTGTTGCTTTTGGTCCCATCCTTCACCATATGAGGATAGGCGAGACGACAACAAAACTGCCAATCCACTGCAGGGGTTTGATGCACGAAAGGGTGAACTCTTCGGGATTTGTTTTCCTTATCTCAAAAGATTCTAGCGATTCTAGAACAACCCAGCACAGCCAGTCCTGCCTCTTTGTCTTATTCAATAATATCAATTTGTCATTTTTGTTCTTGAAAATCGATTAAAGGTAATTTGAAATGAGCTCCAGTCTGGCCAGCTAGTGGAACGAATCCAGATCTTGTTATAGAAGTTCTAGTTGGTTATGATTTATTGGCGGAAGCCCTTTGAGTGGAACCATTGAGAAAGACCTGTAGTCCTCTAATTTATTGTTTGGTAACGTAACTACAAATTATAGACATTCTTTGGCAAGAACAAGGCTTGGTTTGTCTTGCTTATGCTCCCTGCAGTGCGACCAAAACCTTTTAGAAAACTAAAGAAGACTGAACGAAATCGAATGTCAGCATGAAAACATATTGACAAAGGAAAGCCAAGTATTGAGATGTAAAATAATAATCAAAGGGCCTGTAAATTGAAGAATCGATTTTTTGTTTTGATTGAAGTAGGCATCAGGGTTAGCGAAGAACAGCTCAGCTTGTTCCTTCTTTGACGGTGCCATGTTTTGTTTAAGGTTACACCTTCATCCGTGTGGTCCTGCAATATTTGTAATTGGGCGCACTAGGCATTTTTGTGTCAGTGAAAAGGAGAATTATTTCAGCGAGTAACATAATTGTAGATGGGCTGGTTTTTTTGGAACGAGCTGAAGGTATCACTTGAAGAATCAAGACCATATTTAAATTGAATTCATTTTTATTACAGCAACGCATTCCTATATTTTCCAAGACCATCAGTGTGTCAGTGTACTGTTAATGAATTTATTATTCTAACCATGCCACGCATATGTACATGCTTCTACAGTCAAGTCTCACTGTTGTTGTGCCGCCTTGTCATTCCTTTTCTCCTTGGTTTGCCATGAATAGCAACATACATACCCTCAGACCCGACACTGTCGCCCTCGGAGGTAGAATACCGACTTCCGATGCCACCATTATCATTGCCATCAAAATATCTAATGCAAATCGGCCACTGAAAACTAGTTGTAAGAAAAACCGGTCTTCTGCAATACCTTTAGGTTCACTCGCTCAGCCTTATTCGATCACATGATCGAGATTTCCCGTTACGGCCTTTCACATAGCTAAAGTGCCGTCGCTTGTTTCACCCTTCAGGCTTTTGTAGTTATTGGTTATAAGAGCGCCCATTTATCCGCCAATACGTTTGTCGAACTTCCCTAATGATTAAAAGCTTAAACGGGCAATATACAGCGTTGGATGGCACTGGTATTTACTAATACTCCTCTTCTTCTTAACAGATCCCAAACAAGCGGTATTTCAGCCAGTGTGACGCCACAGAGACTCAATTCCTTCGATGCGTCATGGTCTCTTCCATCTCACAGAAAGTCCGTTGGTGGCCCCATCCCACCGGCACCGGCAACTACAGCCACAGACAAGAAAATGTGAGTGTATAGCTGCCATTTCGTGGTGGCGACTTGATTTTGGCTCCATTATTGCTTAATAAAAACGTATTTCAAATCCTTTTTGCAATTCAAAACTTCAAATGATTAGGAGATCTATCCCTGTAGTTTATGTTAAACAGTATGAATGCTGACAGCAATACAGTAATATAACTAGAACATTTTGCATTTTGTAAGTTAAGTAGTACAACAGCAGCGATTCCTTTTTTACATGGAACACCATAACTTTCTTATGGCTTTTGAAGTCGCCAGAAATCCCCCCTTCTTTAGACCAAAAATATCTGCATATACGCACTAACTGGAAGATGTAACGTCACATCTCTGATCAATCCTACTATGATGGTGGCATGGAACATGCTGTTAGAAGGAATACCGTAAAGCCCTCCTTGAGTAACCGGATTTTAATATTAAGCTGATGTAGTTAGACCCTACCAAGGGGAGGTGTCTGGTAGTTCTGATAAAGTGCGTTTGCCTTATTTTTATGTATTTGAATCTGTCCGTGAGTGTGCGTGTCTTCTACTGTGCCTTTGTGGCGAAATTTGGCATGGTGATGATACACTCCTCACTAAGGAAAGTCCCTCGCCACCTGGAAGTTGCCATCATTCGGGGCTGCGGCGAATGTGCATTCCCTATCAGAAATAGACATTTGGTCCACTCTGAAGATATTTATTAAGAGATATGATAGAGAATTCAAATGGAGTTTTGCTATTTAGTATGATATCGAAGCAGATTTTAACTCGAGTAGACACTTAATGTCAACGAAAAATCATTATGTAGAAATGCGGACGACAATGAAAGGCATCATGAAATTTGAATTGTACATTTTGTAGAAGAAAGTAAAGACTTATATCGATTGTCAAATCACGAAATTAATATGATTTCTCCCTAAGTGAAACTGTAATTGCTAATTGACGATTTGCCATACAATTAGAACAGTTCATCAACTTTGTCAAATTGCACGTTTTCATAATGTACATCTATTGGGCACGTCACGTTTGCTATTTATATATGACAGTATCTTAGTACTTTCGCGATAAAGTTACTAATGAGCGAAGTGGAGATTTCCAGGAAATGGTTACATAACATCAGTCTTAAAGATATCGTTACTTTAAACTCATAATGTGCTATACTATACAGGATGGGTTTTAAGGAAAATCTTTGCACTTACATTTAACTTTTCGCAGCGTGCTGCTCAAGGTAACATTTCATTGAACTGTAACATTTTTACACTCGATATTGTAGAATATCAATACCTGAGGATGACAGCGCAGTGGAACCCATTCGACAAGTAACCCTTCAGAAAGCATCTCCAAGTGCTATGCTAGGAATTACAGTAATTGGTGGAAACGCTGTAGGGACCTATGTTTCTGATATTCAACCCGATAGTGTTGCAGCATCTCCTGGTGGATTAAGATGTGGAGATGAAATATTAGAGGTAGTTTTGCTTATCGTAGATACGCCCGTAATGATAGTGGAGAGAAGTGGTGATTATTTTTACTTTCACTCTTTTCTCCTTGTAAAACGTTATTTAGCGACGGCTACTAGCCCAGTCTGCGGGTAGACTTTAGTGTGATATATTTTTTTATCCATGGGTACAAGGCACAAGAACAAGCCCGTGTATCGATTGACAAAATTTTGAAAACTGCTATTTTTGTAATAGACAGTAAATTTATTAGAAAATTAGTTTCGAAACCTATCGGCAGTGATTTATAACGTAGGTAGTTCTGTTTGTTTACTTAGAAAATTTGGCTTTTCCTGTGCCGGAGAGTCTGCCTTGACAGCATTCCGCGTCATATTGATAATAAAAGAATCGTTAGGTATAGCGAGTAGTGCAGAAAGCTACTTCGTTCTTTTAATAGTTAAATACAATCCTTATTTGGAAGTGACCTAGAAAAGAGGTGTAAGTATTGGCTGAACGAGAAGAGTTCTTTTGTTTCCTATTGACCATCGTTCATTCCAAATTAGCCGACGAGTCTTCTTATTCATAAAGGACGACCGATGGTTATGATTTTAATACAATATTGGACACTAACCTGCCCTTCATGATGCACATCATGTAATCAGCTCTCTCTTTGGTTTGGGCATTGAGTTGCTCAGGGTAGTCACCATTGTCGGCCACACAATAACCCCATTGTGCTTGAAATAATCCCATGTTGCGTTGAGTTGCATACTTTAAAAGTTAAATCATAAAGTAAGGAAGGAAAATGTCCTTTGCTACAGTCGTTTGTAATCAAGGTAAAGCAAACTTTTTTTATTTGCTTTTTCGTAGTAGTAAAGTCTTTAGACCAGAAAATTACGTAGGTCGGCACCTTAAAATAATGGGTAAGTGTGGTCGGATTTTTGAGTGGAAGTTGCCGAGGAAGGTGCTGGTTATGAGACGTAAGCGTCACACCACGCATTTACTACACAGTCGTGGGCAGACACACAGTAATAATATGTATACATATATACATTTTAACTTAACATTGGTTGATGCAGGCTGGTTCAAGTTAGATAGAATGCTTTTAATGACTTCCTTTTATTAAGAAGTATCATTCCAGGTAATGAAACAGTGTGTGAGCCGAGTTTTAAGTTATAAGATCCTTGAGCATTGATTGAGATTGTAAGTGATTGTGTTCCATAGTTATAAGAAAAGTTACCAAATGACTGAATTTGCTCTTTGAGTGGGACAACTGCTTTTCGCCATATCTAGCATGGAAGACAGATACTAAACTGTAAATGAAGTTGATAATGGTAAGAGTCATAATATAGAAGCATAAAAATACACAGTCAGTGTACATTTATTGTATCCATTAAAGAATAGATAAAGCAATACAATTCCATGGATTTGTATGATTATGTGCCTTTGTTTGGTTCTGTAGCTTTGACCCTCCACTTCGTGTTCACCCTTTAAAATGCAAAAGTTCAAGTTAGTAGTGAGCCATTACATTTAGGAAGGTAGAAAATGTTTTGTTTAATCAGCTAATGTGGTTATGGTCGCCATGACAGTCACTATCAGTAGTTGCATTGCATTGGGATCATCACTAGTGTTGTATTTATTTATAGTCACCAGCTTTAGCAGCAGTTTATTACCTTTTTTGTCAATCATTGCCATCATCAGTGTTATCAGTTTTATGACAATAATCACCATTAGCACTAGGACAAGCAAATATGTCATTAATTATTGCAAAATTAAATAAATTTTATTAAGTTATATTTAAATTGGTCATTACAGCCTTAATGATTGTCCACATATCTAATTACATGATAGCAGAAGTAGATGTGCCCAAATTGGATTTTAAGAGTGCCATCACACATCCCAAACGTTGCATTTTTAATCCCAATTCCCTCAGAACTGATCCAGTTAAAAACTTTTTACCTTTACCTAACAGCCTTGTTGTCAATGGCTACAAGTAAAACTGACGAAACAGACATTAAGGCAGCCAATGATGTATTGTATTAGTTGCAAGCATTATTGAATTTCAGAATGACTCCAACTGCAAATTTTCAATTAATTTTGTCATCTCTTTATTTGCAATGAGTAACCAGCTCTTCAACTTTCAATTGCTCTGTAATGGCTCTTCCTTCTTTGATGACTAGCACTCCTCAGGTGTTTGTTGAATGTTGGACTCTATTCCAGTTGTAAACAGTCTTTGTTATTTACCTTGGTTGCCTACTGAATATGCTTGGTCGTAGGGGGGGGGGGGGGCATGCATATTTAAGTGATGCCATTCAAATATTGTTTATGAACATATGGCTGCTATCACTATTTGGCATAGTTATGCTGTAGTATATACAATCCCTGTATCTTGCATGGTGTTGTATGTGAGTATTTATAGATCATTTTTGTAGGCAATAGATGCTACTGAAGTTGGCAACCTTCTCTGTTATCTTCACATTGATTTGTTAACTTACAGCAAATACAAGGAAGGTTTGCATAATGTGTATTGCCAATTTAACAACTTGACCATATGAATGTACAACAATCCCACCCTAACCCCAAGGGAACAAGGACTCTCATTAATCTTAAGATTAATACCTCTGCTACCATTCCTCCATCAAAATATCAACATACTGTCTACATACACTTAATTCCATACATTTTTGACATTTCTACGATCTTTTGGTTGATTTCCAACTTGGTCTTTGGTTTTTGGTTCTTTCCTTTCAGCTTAATTTTAAATCTTCTGACCAGTAACTCTTATTAATGTAAACAGTTACTTCTTGTAAGAGGAATTAACATTGTTAATGTACCCCTTGCCTTATCTTATCAACAAAGTTGATATTACGTTTTTATTTGTCATTTTTTATCATATTTTTAACATTTCAAATTGCCCCTCTTTTCAAATAAGAAACTAAACACCCTTGCCTAACTCCAGTAAATGACCTTTTAAAGGTTTGGGGAAACTAAAAATGTATTTGCTTAACTGCTGGATCCTATGCAAATACAGCTAAGAATGCTGTTGAATTCTAATGGGAAATTGAAAACAAAAGGTTCCACCTTCTCTTGCATGGTACAGTCAAGTGCCCTTAACTGAAAAATTAAAGAGATGAACTTTTAACAGTCAATGACACTCTTCTTTGTCAGCCTACAGTAATAATCCAGATCACTGAAACAAAATACACTTTTCAATATAAAAAGTAGTTAACGAGAATGTTTTAACTGGATAGAGTACCATGGCCCAATCAAGTTGTTTCAGTCACATCTCTTTTGCAATATTACGAAGGCCTCCTTCGAAATGGGCAGGAACCTTATCTACTCTCAACACTTTTATTTAGCTTTGCCAGCAGCTTTACTCTAGATTCTCATCAAAAAGTGAATTGATAAGCTGTAACGTTTTTTGATATTTTCTATCAATCCTCTGTCACTCTGTACACTACCTACTCTGATCATGTACATAGTATGCCCCAAATTTTGGGGAAAATGGGGGGGGTGTATTGGCTCTGGTCAAGTCATAAACACAACTAAATAAACTGTCCAATAGACTGTTTCCCTCTTTTGTAAGGATTGTGGTATTACTGCCCCCAGGCTATGGTAGATACCTCCAAGCTATTAAAAACAGTATCTTGCAGTGGTCTCTTTGATGGCTTCTTGTAAATACTGTTTCTTGTGCTTTCAGGTTCATCACTTCTTGCTGTTACCCTTTATGAATTTACAAACACGCTTGTATTCTTCATCAACTTCTTTCTGTTCTAACATTATAGTAGAATGTCACCCTCAGGTTTTCAGTGCCTGTCTGTTATTCCCTAAAAGTTTTCCCTAAAAGCATGTCTCTGATCTAATATAAGGCAGCATCCCAATTATGCTAGTATGAATGATTAAACTTGTAATACTTTTTGGACAACCTTTGAGAAGCACAATTATTGTTCCTCAATGCCATCATCAGCAGATCTTTGGTTAACATTTCTCAATGATATATCTATATATACTTGTTGAACTCTATCCAATGTTCCAAACAGAACTATACTCTTACCATCCATAAAATGAATGGTAAATTGTAATAGTATAGATTACAAGAGTTTGAGATTCTTTACATTTTTTTGAAATTCAAAATACATTTCAGGGACAAGCTCAGCTTGCAATACCTGGTCACAATTATTGTTTAGATAGCAACAAAACAAATAGGCATCATCTGGATTGGTTAAAATGTAAAGCAGGAGTTTTGTTAGCATGGCGCAGGAGGGTCGCAATGTTTTTGCAGGCAAAAAAGGATTCTAAGTGAGCTAAAATGTGGGTTTGCTGGACAACTCTCAGATTTACCTTTTCTTTCTGAAAGGGTTTATCATTCTCACTTCCAATAAAATCATACAGTGTCAAATATGCTTGCTTCAGCTGTTTTGGCAAAAGTGTGATTTTGGTGACATTTTCCCCCAGACTGCTTTGCAAAAGAAGCACATAGTTGCTGTTTGCTTCTTATAATGGCAGGGAAAGACGAGATAGGTTGACTGACACGTTGCAGTCAGTTTAACCTGCAAATACAGCCCTGAATATTCAGCATTGTTGAGATCAACTCAAAAGTTTTAAACTTTCAATGGTTGGAAGGTCCATGCAGAAAGCCCAGTGGTTATTTTCTGCAGAATTGTAGATTGATTTGCAAGGTTATATGGAAAGTTATTATTTTGCCTTTGAAATAAAGATCAGGGTGACAAATTGTTCTGCATTTGATTACTTTGAAAAGAAGGTACCACCTTCATTTCTTGTGTTGGGACAGCTCTGTCTGATATTTTCAATTATCTCATTTTTGAGACCACGACCCTCACCCCTGACCAGATACCCCGTTTTATCACGATAATATACCATATAACCCAGACGACGTCATGGTAGGTCACACTTGATCTTGCGCCCTTCTTGCTTGTTTGGCGTAACTTTTGAGCATGCCCAATTTGTTACAGAACTCTACGCGTTGTTAATAATGATCTTGTGCGTTGTGTTGATATTTATGTTTTCTTATTTAAACGCCACGCTCATGTGATCAAGTCCCGTTGACACGAATGGGCAATCGGGATGTTATTGAGTGATTTGTTCATGAAAGATCTTTCGTTATTCAAGATTATGACTGAACACCAAAACATCATAAATCGGGTTGTTTGACACAAGGAAGAACATGCATTGATGAACTACTGTGTGCTCCTGCTAAGAACAGCTGAATTTTCGATTAGAAATGTTGGTGCAATAAACGTTGAAGTGACTATAGGCCTGATCATTTCGTCGTGACAGGTTAGGAATACTTGCTCAATTTGATCGGGTCGGGCAGCGAACATGTGCTAACGACCCAGCGTCCTCTGATCTCACCGCTTGTCGTAGCTCCAAGAATGAGTTTGGTTGGTTAGATTTCTGCGCGTATTGATTTGTAAGAACAAGTTTGACGCTGTGAATTCTAAGGCTTTTCCACGCTGTATCTGCTGAATATGCTAAACATACCACTTCCAGACAGCTTCTCGCCCAGTTGGACTTATGAACCAGTGCTGTTAAAATTTCTATGATGATCGCCCCGCTTGGGTCATCGTTTGAAAGGTAACATACCTTTACTGATATCAAACATGACATGTCATATCTGCCTCTTCAAATAACATAGATGAATGATCGTTTCAACAGGCGCTTTTGTTCAACTGGGAATTTTTGATATCCAATGTAGGATAGAGCTGAGATGGTCTATCATTGTTTTGAAATCAGTAATTGCTGTTATGTTTATTGGTCAGCTTTCTAATCGATACTTTTGACGTTACTTAAATTTATATGCCAGTGTTAAGAAAAGAAAAGATAAAGACTTGATTAAACACTTAAAAGATTTGGAAGCAAAACAGATTAAGGCGAAGCGATCGATCGACTGGATAATATCATCAGTGGCCAATAAGCGATAAAATGATATGGAAGTAGATGATACACTTTGTAGATTGTCATTAGGTCTTATGAGAAAGTGATCACCACAACAAAAGGAGCGAAACATTGAACCAGAAATATCAGCATTGACAGTGTGATTGATAAAGTATTTATAAAGCATTCGTATCATACACAAGTTGATTGAATCTAAATCGAATATCTACCGTACTCTACATTATTACGACGTTTACATTTGCGTTTCAGTGACTGATTCAGTGACCGTGTTTGTTTTACTTCTGGTTCAGACTTTATTCAACAACTGCACATTTTTTTGTATAAGAAAATTAAGCAAAAGTTTTTGCATTGACATTTGAAGTTCCTTAATTTTTCTCTTCATTTGGTAGTTAGATTTTATACCCAAATTTCTCAGGTAAGAATTGCAGATTAGAACACGAATTTGGCTGCAAATTATTGCAGTGTTGATACAAAAGCTACTACGTATACACACCAACCAAAAAGGACGTTAAACAGTTAAGTTATCGGAGTTATCAGGCTTTTTATGCGGAGTTTTAAGGAAGGATAGTTTCTATCACATTTACTTTTCATCTTAATGTAGCGCTGCCATAAAACGCGGAACAAAATTGGAGAAGTGCGGCAAGTACGTTCGAATACCCGCGGGATTGGAACGCTGATGCGTCAGCAGAAAAGCTTCGCGATGACGTAACCTTGGCTTCACGACAATGTTACAAAAGATGTTTTTGCGATGAACGTTAGCGACTATCTTTCATGTGCAGACTGAACCACCACATTTTTCTTAAATTATTGGAACATGCAATATTTGGTGTCTAACAAACAGCTTCCTTATGGTGAAAGATGCGTGTTAATAGTTTTAGATAGTGTGCCGTTTGTATTGCTTCAGTCACATAAATTTGATTGTTAGAATTTCTTACCATTGGATATGAGGTTGAAAGGAGTAAATGCAGAAAGATGTATAACTAGTTGCCTGAGTACCAACCATGGCCTCGTTCCGTGCTTGTTGCTCTACACCATGCATGTGGAAAGCCGGCATTTCATCCCTAAAGTATCCAAATATCTGTTTGCTTGGCAACAGGTCAAGACCAAACCCTGTATTAGCAGTTGCGCATTGCCAGTGGGAGACGGCGGCTCTTGAGCACTCGATGTTTTTGAGTCTTGCAGGAAAATTTAAGACATGATGAAGCATGTAACAGAGCAATACGAGTGTGACATGATACACTGCCAAAAGATGTTTTTGAAATTTTTGGTTGACATGGAAGGGTTCTGTTAATGGTAAAACAGCATTTACTATGCACAGCTCGGCAGAATGTGGCCCTGTGGCTTCAATGTACTGTGATTTTGTTGCATTTGGTCGCAGAAGAAACGTTTTGGTTCGGAGATCATTAGTATTTTGAGCATGGGAATGGTTGAGTGTGCACCCTTTGTAGGTATCGTGACTGTCCTCGGATTGTAGTCATTTGACATTCATGTAATTCCCTGTCAAAAGCCTATAGTTCTAAAACAATATCTGAGATCGTTTCTTTTGGCACGACGATCCAACATACACACGTAACGGTATATTTTGATGGTAGTGGTTTTCAATTCGAGTGAAAACAATGGAGGCCCCTTGTCAGCAAGAGGAATTTACGCGATGTCTTGATCGCAATCACTTACTTGGAAGTAGTATTGTACAAGATTCAGATGAACTATGGTACGATGCTGCTGTGAGGCAGAGAGAGAGAGAGAAAGAGGGAGAGGGAGTGTTCCCCGTCGCTCTCTAAGACATTCTTTCTTTCCTCTAAAACTTGAGATTTTGCACTTCTGACTGGATAAAGATCTGAAATGTATGAATTTTAGATGGATTATTCGTTCAGGTGTTGGCGATTGACGACGCCCTTTCTGTATTTTAACTTTAGGCATTGTTACTTCGTTGTTTAGCGGTGTTAGTTCTTTGGTCAGTAAGTTAGTTTACTTGGTAAGTGACTAAGTCTAACTTGGTGTAGTTTAGTTTCTCTTGACTTTTACCCTGGCCAGTTCTATTGCAGCTGTTATGATGTGGTTGTTAACCCAAGACGGGGTGGTTGAAATATGCAAGCTGTGAATTGGCATCAAGGCGGCAGCGGACGTTGTCTTGTGGTGCTTCGTATGAACAGCTCAAGTAGGTAGTTTACTCATTTAGGTTAAAATGTTGGGTTTAAGGACGGATTCTCTCTCTTAAGCGTCTTGCCTTACACTAGTCACAGTATGTCGCTTGTAGTGAACAAGTCGAACAATAGTGTACACCTTCACGTGTTCTAACATTACTGTCTTGCTAGAGTCTTTTTACACCCGATGCAATCCTTTCAAGCTTATCCCCGTGGAATCGAGACGATCATGCTGAAACGGATGCCTTGCGAAAAACAGTGAATTGTAAGATTTACTGAACGGTATTCTTAAGTTTTAGACCACAAACGGACTCTCCTCAATGGCCTTTTAACGAAGGTCCCGAATGCGTCACGGAAGTATTTACGGAAATGGACTGTATGAGAGAGAATTCACCTTCGCCAGGGTCCACTGAATCGATTGAAGGGGGAAATATTGGAATTTATAGCATTATTAACAATACTTTCAAACATTACCTCCGCGAATGAAATATGTTACATCAGAACGAAAATTTCCTGCTCGTGTGAAGCAAGATTTTGAAAGTTCAAAATTCCCTATTTTCAGAAAAGTAGAAGGGTTTTGCTCAGTTTTTAGTCGCTGCAGCGCACCGTTTTTTATACTGTTGCAAAGCCTTTTACGGAGAGTTTTGGTAAAGAAAATGTCAGTGCTGCTGTTGAATTTCCCTTTACGATTTGCAGTGGCCCTTGCACAGCGAAAATCTCTAGGGAAGCGAACGTGTTACAAAATGGGGATTTTAAAGTATTGTATTGTGGAGCAACTCCTTTCTTACTTTTGCGACTGTCCAGAGTGGCCCAGACTTATTGCCGAATGTAAACCATATAGTATTGAGAGATATGTTTCTTCTTCCAATTATGCGACGTCGTTATTAAACGTTAAACAAGACCTGTTCTAGATTAAGAACTGTAGTGTAGATGCTGTATTGTCTCTCGCCTGTCTTGTGCTGTTCATAACTGCAGATATCGTTCAGTGAACTAATTGTGATTAGATATGACCTTTTTGACAGATAATCCTTTGTTGTCATCTATAAGCCAAACGAAACAATATTCAGCTAACTTCTTTGTAATTTGAATGTTTAACTTTTGGCAAAATGATTAAATTCCCAACGTAATTAAATTTCCTCTCGTTTTCGTTCTGTTTGCACGTCGTGTTGCCAGTACATTTTATGAATGGGCTTTGAACACCAGTAGTCTTCAAAGACCCTTCATAGTCCGACCTAATTGGAGAGCCAATGTTGGACACATTTACCATACTTCTTTGTCAGTCTAATAAACCTTTTTGTCTCATTTGATGTTAGCATGAACCAGTATTACAAGCGAAGTGGGTTTAAAGCAACATTATCGAACTCAATATCGTTAGTATCTGACAGAAGATGGTTCAAATTGAACTGGCACAAAAGTGACCCAGCTAATTATCGTACTCTATATGAGAAACCCGTGCGAGTGGTATGATGTTGATGGCTTGTTGGAGTCCTCTCTTTATGCAACCCTGTGCATGCCATTGTAATTGTTAGCCCCAATCAGTTTGGTTAATCACAGCCCTTGTCTTTAACAAACGGAGGAGCAGCGTTATGTCTTTGTACAGGAAGTGTACTGGTAACGAGTTTTAGACACACCATTCGATACATTTGACTTCTTGTTTTTTCAGAACATCGCAAGATGATTTTGGAAACATAAAATAAAAAATTCATCAAGATCTTTAATGTAAATATAATATTCAAACTACTTTATTTTTAGAAACATACCTCAATGGTGTTCCATTTCTACGGTTACCACGTAGGATAGCCAGCTCGTCGTATAATGCCGCTTAAATCTAGGTCCGAAATTTTACATGTATTAATGACAACTCTTCTCGGAAGCACTTTTGTTTGTGCGGTATTTTCAGATATCGTTGTTTTTAGCGTTGAAGGATACAACATCATTTAAGCTGAAGTAAACAAAAATAATTGAAATGAGAATGGTGCTCTATTAAACATCAAATGTATTTTTGAATCCAGTGGAAAGCATGAAATAAAAGGTGGTGAAACAGAAACGTGAACAGAATGCAAGGCGCTTTCGTTTCAGTTCATAACGGTGTTAATGGTGAACAATCAAAGAGGCGATCTTGCGGATTCCATTGTTATGGGCATGGAATAACGAGGTGATCCTTTTCAAACAACAATAGGCAAATGCTCTATTTCGTGAAAAGGCAGATCGCAATAATCTCGCTCAGAATTTGAATTCGCGTAAGAAAAGTTTAACCCGATTTCATCAGACGTGTTGCCATGGTATCAAGTGGAAAGCGTTGGGCGCTTCCCATGGCAATTTGTACTTACTCTTGAATTAGAGATCAACAGGAGCTCGTTGCCATTGTTTCGCAACACCGTGTGCCGGGTGTTCCTAGAGCGCAGAAAAACATGGCCGTCCTGTTTAATGAACAAACGCTGACCAGCTGCTGCAGGTTCCCTATGGTTTGGTTTTGATTTTCTTATTGTTCCGTGCAATTCTTTATTTATCTAATGATGGGTGAAGAGATTAGGGTATTAATGTTAAATGTACCTTAAAGTGTGGGATAACGGAGGAGTGATTAAAGACATTGTGTCATCCAAATTTTCAGTCTTTCCGGAAATAGTACTATTGTGCGCTGTTCCCAAGAACTGTCAGTGAGCTGATAAACTTCACGAATAGCACCATGGGATACGTGATAAAATGAACGATGATCTCTATAGGGGAGAAACATCTTATCGATAACGTCCTAATTGGTCAGATTTGGACGTCACTTTCCATGGCCAGTGGACTACAGGAAAATGAAGCCAAGCTAAGTTTGCAACAGAGAATTATCGTTTTAAGGATTATGGCAACTGTGGAATCATCGAAAGAGATTGTGGATATGATAAATGCAAGTGTTCGTTGACTGTTGTTACCTACTTAAGGGATAGATATGTAGTATTTACATGGTGACGTTCGAAATTGTGACAGTGCAAGTGGAATTTGAAAATGTTGTTTCTTTTGATATCTTTATAGTTCTCTTGTTGCTTCAAATGTGAAGGAACTCAATAACATGGAAGGCGAGAGACTGCCAGGTCTTTTTTCACTTTGTGCAAGTGCTCAGAATAGGTCAATGGAGTTGTTTAAGCCGGACTGTTGACATGCAGCCGATCGTTGTTTCATTACAACTCAGTCCCAAAAAGCTAGTCGTGTGATTCAAATTTGAGGGCACTACATGTGAGTGTATTGAGTGTTTCTGGGCTCTGATGGCAGTTGAGGTAAACTTAATAAGACCTTGTTCAGTTTCAGAATTATTGTTTAGTTGATCTACATTGCAACACCAACAGCTGTTAGTTATGACAAGACAGTAGGGAGGCAAGTTCGTCGACGATTGTGTTTCAGTAAATACAGTAAGGTATTGTTACTGCAGTGGTCTACGACATTGGGGCAGTTTACATAGTTCTTGGATTCCTTCGTCCCGTTGTATTGCAGAATAAGCCTTTCAAGGAAAGCCCACCATTTAATGTGTCTTACTCTGAAGTATGATGTACATCATAAAAGATTGCATACTGTGGCATCTGGTTGTAATTATGGACCTTGGCAAATATTAAACAGTAAATTTTACGTCGCCACATTCAATGATACGTCAGTTCGCCATGTTGATACAGCAGAACTGATGATGGTTTGGTTTTGAATTGCCATTGAGTAATATAGAAGCACCATTTGAATTGGTCGTATTTTAGTGTTAAATGTTTACAATAAAACACAACCGAATCAGTATCAATGTACTTAGACAAAAACGTCGAGCAAATCTCATGTTAATGGGGAAACTCTAGGACAAGGAACCTAGCTTGGGGCATGCTACCCAATAAGATTATGAGAAAAAGACGGAAAACTTACAAAGTCGTTTTTGGAGCTTCGAATTTCGATGATTTCTAGACTAAGCACTCTTACCAAAAATTATACCTTTAAAACGAGGTAGATGTCGGTGAGACGACGTAATTTTCAGCATGTGACTAGGGAGATAATTTTCCTATCCTGTGAATACACTGTATTGATTTTATTATCGTCCTTAAAAGTCAGAAGTGGAAATTGCCCTAATTTTTTTTTTCATTTTTATTTCAAAAAGTCAAATATAGTTCGTGTTTTCATGCAAACGATTCTTTGTGTATCAAAAGTAAAGAGGGTTTTGGGAACGAGGCTGCCCAGAACGTGACGTCATAAATGCATGTTTTCGTAGAGTGTTTTGTGCGTGGACATCAGGCAAGGGCACCGCTGTGAGCAACCTTTTTTGAGAGGGTACAATACTATGCAATATTGGCGAGATATAACAGCCACAGAAGACTTGTAGATATATATGTTGAAAATTTCTTAAAGATTCGAGTTGGAGACATTTGGTCCAATGTTGTAACCAAGGGAAGCTTGCGAGACTCTACCGGCTTTTTATGTATTGCAAGAGATCTTTGTGTGATGTGTAATTTTGCGCCTCGTTAAATTGTTCATTGCATCTCCTTGGAATGACAGCGCGCAAGAGGAAGTATCTCCAGTGCTTGAAATAACCAGGGGGTAGGTGTCAGATAGTTTCCAGTGAAAATATTATTTTCCAACATCAACAGTAACAGCAGCTGCATACGTTATATGACCAGTCATAGACTTTGTACTTAAGACGATGACGGTGATGATTATGGATAATTGTTACTGGACCCTTGAACCGTACCGTACGAGACTAATGGACTTTTATTAACTGGTTTTGTGTATATTGAAAATGACCCCCGCCCACCCTTAAGTACCGAGTAAACAATAAGCATTGCTAATCATGTTTTTCAGAAAATCAGTGGAGCTTGTTTTAAGCTATGAAGCTACATTAAGCTATGACTGTGAATGCATTTACAGGCAACTCCAACTGCTTACAAGGTTTTGATACTAACTGTAAAACATTAATTGTTAAAAGGAAAGCTGTTTGTCATCTTACACTTTTGGTTCTTTTCTCTTTGAATGATTTGACTGTTTGGTAAGAAGTGTGGAGCTGTAAACTTGATATCTGTAGGGGCATATGGTATTGTAGCGACGGAGAGAACTAAGCCCTATGCTCAATGTGGAACAGGGCTATTTTGATTCAGTAGCAAGTGATACAAATATAGACAGGGTTTTTAGGCCACACCAAAAGGTTTTATGAAGTACTAATGACGCGCATAACACACATAGCCCGTGGGCAACTAAAAAGAGTTCAAGCAGGTTGCATGCAGCCCGCGTGTTGGTCGTTGAATAGGCCCGGTATTAACTATCGCTGCGTCAATCGACATGGTTTTGGGGATGTTCTTACGTCGTACGAAAATTTACATTCAGATTAGTTGTGTAAAATATTTAATCGTCATTGCAAAGGCCATGTAATATTTTTGCATGGGTGAAAGTATCACGTGCCAAGTAGCATGTTGAGGCCCAACCCCCCGCCCCCACTTGAACTTGAGGAGTTATCGATTTCACGGAAGGCAACTATTACTACTTGTGAGTGTGGATTAACTTCGGGAGGTAATTACAGGAAGCCTACAAATGCGAGCAAAACAGAAGACGGCCATTGATGTAAGAGCTAGGAGTCCATTTTTTGTAACTTGACGGGAAGCTACAGATTAAGTGCGCTTTAATCTACTAATTTTCTATTGTGTGTTTTAAGGGAAAACTTACAAACTTGTTGGGTTGTGGACATAAAGCATATTTTTCAGATTTATCTATCCAGATGTGAAATAATGGATGACATGTAATTGATCAATCCAGACTGTGAAAGATGGTAGATTGACACTGCCAACCCTGTTCCCAGACTTCTTCAGACAGCGGTTCGACGTATGCAGGTTCGTTTTTCAGGTCATTGGTGTTCCAGAACAGTGTCAATTCAAAAACCCATTTTTAAACGAACGGGGAAGAACTGTGCTCTCGTTTAATGAGAAGCAAAACCGTTGGAACTAGTCAAGCTTGAAACCTTGCTTGGACTGTTATTAATTGTGAGCGCGGTCAAAGTGCGTGATTCTAAAATTGTGAGACAAACCAACTGAGCAGCTTCTATCACTGTTTGTGGTCTGCTTTGTTGGGTTTAACAGACATCTGCCTCCCTTGCTGTCCAGCATGATCAAGTTGATGTATTTCGCTGGCTGTCCACATTTTATCATAGCTTGTTACAGTGCGTTGGTTTGATTCTCTATAAAACATGGCCACGTTCCTCCAGCTGTAAGAATAAGACTTTCTGGAGTTAGTTTTAAAAAGGAATCCATTTCCACGATGTCACTCATCAATGCAGCTATTTATCGCGGCCTTCCTCTGTATTACGTCATGATATATCCAGTTTCATAGCCAGTGTTTCGATTCTGTTGCCCAGCCGTTTTATTGCCACCTGCCGCAGAAAATGTGAAAATCTCCTCTTTCAGATTTGCTATAAGCTTTTGATGTGTTTATGCCATTGAGATGAAAGTTCAGGGTTTTATGAAATGGATTGTAAGAAAATGGATTTCTACATGTTATAAGGAGGCCATGGGTGACGTTTGTTCTAGAATCCATGCACTCCTCGTCAACTGTTTCTTTCAAGTTGAGATACAAGAATCCGCATACGCGGTGTTATTCGAAAAATGTCCCTTGGATTTAAACAAGATCTGCATGATGAGTATGGAACACACAACAAGGACCTGGATGTTCGACGATAACATTTTCAGATTATTAACTGGTGTTTATGAAATGGGATAGACTCGCCCAGAGTCAAGAACGTAAAGGAACAGGTTGTATGTATTTAATGAACAGACCAAGCTTGGATTTAGTTCTTTTCATCAGCAAGGGCTTCTTTGTTTACAGTTCGGGTAAGGGGGGATGCCCGACATGATGTTGATAGTTAGATGGAGGGATCGAGGGACCATCAGAATTCCTAAGCTTAAAATGGCAGGTTTTAGGTGTCTGTGTTCTCTCTGATAGGTAGACAATAGGTAAATAGCAGTGACAGAGTTAGGGACTACAACTCGAGAAATTGTGCATTTGACACTGACCACAGTAGAAACAGCTCGTTTGAATCAATATTTTAAGTATTTCAGTCAGACTTTACCCTTTTTTTGTGGTTGCTCACGATCATTTGCTGAGATTTAGCAAAAGTACCATGAATATAGGATAAGTTTGTCTTCGCTAGACACACCATCGCTGCACATGAAAGTTTATAGATTAGATACAAGAGACGCCTTGACTCAATGACTGAGAACCAATCATAGATGAACATTCACTTGTGGATTTGTATGCAAGACTTATACACTCGTTGCAACGAAATACGACAAGAAAAAATTGACCTGAAGAACAGGGATTGTGACATTCTTGTTCCTTTGTGTACTATCGATAGTGCTTAACATGAAATATAGCAAAACAGCTGTCAGCCATGTAGCGTATGAGAGAGAGAATGAAAGAAAATCAATCGTGACTTGTCGTGCCATCCAACAGCCGAGCGTTCATATCATAGGAGAACCTGACTTACTGTTTGTAAAGGCCCCCTGTGCGCACGACAGGCCATCGTTTCGGTATAATTCAGTATGGTCAGCCACCTAATGTGACGTTCATCCGTTGGGGTTCCTTTTTATTTACATTCGTGCGACATGTTGTTGTTTTTGTGGGACAAAATCGCGAATACGCGTTATCCAGATTTTCTAACTTAAAACGGTTGACCTTCAAGAAGAGAAAATTCTTGCTGCCAGTGATGAATACTTGCTACTCAATATTCATGTGCTTAACCAGGTCAAATGAAAGCAAGGATTGAATTCAATGAGAATAAGTGCATATTAGAGAACTAGTTAGGCTTCAGCCATGAATGACCTCGTTGATCAAGACTTGCGCTTGCTTAGATAGTCCCAGCTTAGACTGACGTCATTCACTATTTCCCAAGGGAAGCGGAAGCTAAGAACCTCATGGCGATGTGCGATTTCCAGCGATCAGGCTCCAGGCGATTTATAGGTGAAGTGGGGTAGGCAAGTTTAGAAGCATAGTCCAGAATAGAGCTTAACTGGTCGCGCTCTCATATTTCCACCCGAAGGAACTTCGCTTTCCAGTGACCGTTTTTCACACAGTTCTGATAATTACAAAATTCGGAGATTAGATTGTCACAGTTTGTTACCCTAAGCCTCTCTTTCAGAAAATATGGACAAGGGGGATTTCACTACTTATCACGGTAAGGCGTGCGGGGAGCATTCAAGGGAGCTTTTTATTTCCAGATCTCTCATGCTTATCGCTCTAGGCAGCGATTGTAAAACTTGACGAGGGCACTGAAGCGATTCGTAGCAAGGATGCCTGGCGAAATTGAAATCGAGAAGGACTTAAAAGGACGACAGAGTGATTTTTTGTAAATGAAATGATTTGAAACTAGACGAGTTGTGTTAGACGCTTCTTTTGTCATGCGAAGCAGCCAAGTCTGAAAAATTTTAAACAGAACCTAAAAGTTTTAGAGTCTAGGATGAAGCAATTAAATCAGCTAGTCCCTTGTTAGGGAAATTGATTTCACAGTATAACATGATACATTTGCTATATCTGCATTTCAATATCTTAGTCACTTGGCTAGTTAAAACAGGATAGTTTTCCGGGGATAGTTAATGTAGGTTCCCTAGACGTATGCTGGCACAAAAAGTGCAGAAACTACGAAATGCAAGCGCAACTCAAGTACATCACGCATTTAACAAGTGTTAAAAATCCCAACTTTTGAATCTAAAGTCTTGTCCAATTTTGGCCGTCTGTGATATACCATTATTTCCATGTCACACAAGAAATGTATTGCCATTCATTAATACCCAGGCGTTTGTATGCACAGTATTTCAAGTCACATAGGAGAGGAAACGGAATGACGAGCGGAAGTAAGGACATTTGGCAACAAATGTTTAACTCTGCTTGGTTTACTACATAGTACTGTTATGAATTATGAACAGTAAAGAAAATTGCTGTACATGTTTAAGGGCGGTGGAGAACTACCAGGAGAAGGCTTTATATAAGAACGATGTACACACAGTAGTTTGTTATGACCTAGTTGGGTAGGATTGAGGTAGAGAAGGTCATGTATACTACAAACAGTACACTTTTACTGGCTTAACGAATGGACAGCATACGCAGAATTCCATGCACAGCGATGATGGCCGAGCATGTTCAATATGGACGACCTCATATCTACTTCTTTATTGCCAAGCATCCGACAGCGCCCCTAGTTTGTTGTTTCGTGGTTGGGTAGGATATCCAGCTTTGTTCTAAGAGTATTTTAATTATTGTAGAACAAATTGGCATCCGTTTCCCGTTTTGTATTGTAGTGATAGGTTTCGGTGATGAGTTGACATAGCATGTGCTGTGCATAACGGATGTAGTATACTCGGTCAAATGGACGTTTTGCCGACTTGAATAGGGGTCACGGAGATATAAGGCTGGCCTCTAGTGAGACAAGTCAGGAGGGGGGATGTAGGAACCAGTGGGTCAGTTTTATTAATTGATTAATAAAGTGGGGTTGTTGAATTGTCTGACACACATATGAATTCTGCAGACCATTTTCTGTGATTAGCAGTTTTGCTAGTTTTCTTCGTCATGATACACTTCCTTACAAGGGGGGTGGGGGGCGTACTTACTTATTGCGCAAATTACATTTAAATATGCGCTTGAGATGGATAGTGTGTAAAATGGCACCTGCTAGTTAAATTAAGACTCGTCTAACTCCAGATAGTTCATTAGTACAAAGTTTCAGAATATCCATTAGTTTAATTGCTTTTAGAAATTAAGTTTTCTTCAGTCGACATTAAGTACGTCATGCCTTAGAAGTACGTTTTGTTACAAAAATATTCTTTGCCGAAGACGATGATCAACTAGTTTTTCAACTGTTAACCAAATCTGAGCCTCAATGGTAATCAATGGTTTCTTTGGATAGAAAACACCTACATTGCGCCATATTTTCCAATCCACACCATTCTCTAGCACAAGTCCTGTTTACGTTATTTGGGAAGTGGGGATGGGTTTGGGTTTTTTTGCTAGTGATCATGACGATTTCGAGTAGAGACCTTCTTTGAGAGAACTAAAGGGTAATATTATATTTGGTATATAGTTGACTGTTTATTGCAGGTGTTGTGAAGTAGAGGTAGTGATGTTGTAGAGAATCACGTGCCCTAGGCCATGGAACGCTAAGACAGGGTGTGCAGTCCCTCCCTCTCCGCCTCGATCCTTCTCCAGATCTTATACCAAACGTATAAAGAGTAAAATGATTGTGATTTACCTTTTTAGTGGCGTTTTATTTTGCAAAATGTACATTTAGCCAGTTTTAATTAAATTGTGTTTACATTCTAGGAACTTGAAGGCAAACAAACTGACGTCAATAAATGCAAAAGATATAAAAGACTTGGAAAATCTGACTGAAATGTAGGTTATATGTCTATTTTTGTTCAAAGTTTCCTCTTCAGTAATTCATAGATAGCAATCATTACTTTAAATGCCATTGATCAAATAATGCAGTGGGCTGATCTGCACTTCTATGGGTTCTATGAAACGTCTTACCCATAGGCATCGCACTCCTTTTGTTTTGCTACTTACTTTCTTGAGCAAAATTTGTTATTTATATTGTTCCGAC
Source organism: Alatinidae sp. Z8VKAUB7J3 (assembly GCA_010016025.2). Taxonomy (NCBI): domain Eukaryota; kingdom Metazoa; phylum Cnidaria; class Cubozoa; order Carybdeida; family Alatinidae; species Alatinidae sp. Z8VKAUB7J3. The sequence goes on from JAAAKM020000498.1 coordinate 667,321, forward strand.
CCTTGAGAGGAGGTAACTGAACCCGAAGATACCATTTACGTATCACGTATTACGT
>JAAAKM020000498.1:708401-758772 GCA_010016025.2 Alatinidae sp. Z8VKAUB7J3
AATTTTCCTGCCAATCCTCCTAAATCGAATTTTCCTGCCAATCCTCCTAAATCGAATTTTCCTGCCAATCCTCCTAAGTCGCATTTTCCTGCGAATCCTTCTAAATCGAAATCCCCTTTTCTCCATGAAGTGGTCTTCTGCAGTTGAATCGTCTTCCCTACTGACGTCATCCATGCGCGATAACTTATCAAACACCTTTTCACTGAATTCCCTTTCAGCGACAGTTCGTTGATTTAGATCAGCATCTCGAACACTTTTAAAGTTTCCATTGCCCAGAATATCGGCAACATTATGCATTTCTACATGGTCGCTTAGCGGTTCGACAATCTGCATCGAACGCTTATGCCTCGGCCCCGTTGGTCCGCCATTAAGTACGCATTGTCCTGATAATTTTTTGATTATCCCACATCCCCTTTCTCTGTTACCCCATCTTCCCAAGAACTTAAATGGCCTAAAGGCACCCTGATAATCTCCATTCTTTTTCCAAGATGTGACCTTAAGATGTTCCCAAGTTCGCCACTGGATTCCTTTTGAAGTTAAGTCAAACAATTTCCCACCATTACATAGGTCCTTGTACTTGTGCGTCCCAGGCTTATGCCAGAGCCCATGTGAGCCTTTAGCACTGTACACTATAGGATGTGATCCCCTCATAAAGACATTTTCACCATTCTTTTCGAAACGAGAAAGACATTCATTAAACTTATAAATACCACCAAAATTGTGTGCAGACAGGGCCAATATACTTGGGCCGTTGACAGATATACGAATAGAAATGTGCTCCCAATCACCCACATGATGACCAAATGTCGCAAAATGACCAGCACAACCTCTTAATACCTTAATGCACGGATTCTTGAATAGCCCCCAACATACCCTCTTCGCTGCTATACCTATACAAACCGGTTTTCCTCTGTTATAGGGATAAAGCATCCAGTAGATAATATCAACAAAATTTTTCGTTCTTCTAGTAACAGCGTACACCGGTACAGATTTCTTTTTTCCTTTTAAAAATGGCAAATTGGTACAAGAGGGACATTTCAGTTTACGTATGGACACAAGAGAATAAGATGTTTTCCCCTCCTTGATATTGTGTATTTTTGGGTTGCGTTGAACAACTGATCCGTCTTTCCGGATCATCTTTACGTGTTGTAGAAAATATTCCATAGAAGAAGGATAGTATTTCTCACCCTTATCAAAATATACAATGGGTGCAAATGTCCTGGCAAGGTCTCCGTCTAGAAAATAAAAAAACAACAGCATCGTGAACTTTTTTGATACCGTCAACAAGATATTACCAACATCCACTTAAGTTTTCCTCGACAGTGCTACGACTTTTCATCACGCGACAATTCATCACTTTGACAATCCATCATGCGACAACGATGATTCATCACAAATCCGGTTCATCATGCAACTATGCATCACCTGAATTTATTTATTTATGCTACCGGATTACAACAAAATCTACTTGCAGGCCAGATACTGCACTGCTTTTAAATACGTTAAAATGTCAGGTTCATCTAACATAACTAACGTAAACGACTGCAAGCAACACTGAGAGCCGACCATTGAGTAACAAGTATAGACAAGGACGTCCAATGCCTCTCGCTGTGCCTCCCACAGGGTCGAAGAAAAGTTGATCAGTAAATGTTGACGGAAGAGAATCGCGTGAACAAACAGCTTGCTTGGGGGTATTCCTGGCAAATTAAAAAGTGTCCTTGTTAACAAAGTACCATGTTACTCAAAAACACATTGGTGTCATCTTCAGGTGATGAATAGTCGCATGATGAATTGTTACCTTAATACATCAAATTAAGCCGCGTACTTATATAGGTGGCACCTTCAAAAATGCAGCCTAATAAAAACGCGGCTTAATTAATGGCGCGGCTTATTAAAACGTGGCTTAATTTTTTGTAAGAAAAGCAAGGAGTGAAGAGGAACTGCCACTGGCCCCTTTTGCATAGATTTTTAAACTGTCCGTTGACTCTTTCGGCCTAATTAAAAACCCCTAAAATGCTAATTTTGTCAAGTACGGGTCAATTAAAGTGCGGCTTAATTTAATGCGGCTTGATTACATACGTAGCTTGATATGACGTAATAAGTTACATACTAAAAGAGAGTATTAATTGCTCACTCACACTTGATCTTGGTCTTCGCTGGTCTTTCTCGTGGCTTTTCATTATCGATGATGTGCCTTCTCCTATTCTTGGTGCAGATTTTCTGACCAATTTAGGGCTAAATGTGGATAGCCACCGCCAAAAACTCATTAACACTCATAAGAATCCTGCAGTTCGGTGGCTCACACACCCTAACTCCATCCAATCTTGTACCATTTACTGCTTTACCTGATTAATCCCTTCTAAAAGAATTTCCCCACATTTTACGACAGTGTTACAAGGAAACCGCCATCAAAATCCCTATCACCCATCATATTGAGACTCGTGGCCCTCCCGTCTTATCTCGCCCATGAAGACTCGCTTTTGTTCGACTTAACATTGCTAAATATGAATATCAGCACATGTTGCAGCTCGGAATCATCCGCCTTTCTCAAAGCTCTTGGTTTTCTTCTCTCCACATGGTCCCTAAGAATATCCCAGGCGATTGGGCCCCTGTGGTGATTATCGTGCTTTAAATCGGGCCCCCATTCCTAACTGCTTTCCTATTCCATACATTCAGGATTTCACCTCTCACTTGCATGGCAAAACCATCTTTTCTAAAATCGATGTTGTCAGGGCATACCATCAAAATCCTGTGGCACCCCAAGACATTCATAAAACTACCATCACCACTCTTTTCGGTCCTTTCGAGTTTGTGCGCATGCCTTTTGGTCTTCGCAATTCGACTCAAACTTTCCAACGCTTCATTGATGAAGTTCTGCGTGATTTCAATTTCACTTACACTTACATTGTTGACCTTCTCGTCTTTAGCTATGAAGAAGAAGAAGATTTAATTCACCTCCGTCTTCTTTTTCAACGCTTACATGAGTAAAGTGTGGTCATCAACCCATCCAAATGTGAATTCGGAGTTCCTTCTCTCGGTTTTTTAGTCTATCATATCTCCTCTCAAGGTATCACTCCTCTACCCAGGAAAGTTCAAGCCATTCAAGACTTTCCTGCTCTTACTTCTCGCCGCAAACTCCGAAAATTTCTTGGTCTTGTCAACTTTTACAGACTTTTTATTACAACGTGTGCTTTCCTCTTACGACCACTCACCGACTTACTCACCAAAAAAGCATTCAAATCGCCCATTTCACCTTTCTGACTCTGCTCTCGCAGCATTTCACTCCATTAAAACTACTCTAGCAAATGTCACACTCGTTCGCCATCCCATTCCAGAAGCACCATACAACTTGATGGTTGACAGTTGAGACTTTAATGTTTGTGGTGTTCTTTAATAATTGATTGATGGTCATTGGCATCCTATCTCGTTCTTTCCTAAAGGATTGCAGCCTGCAGAGAACAGGTAAAGTACCTTTGGTAGCGAGTTGCTTGCTGTATATCTTGCCATTCGCCATTTCCGTCACATCTTAGAAGCACGCTCTTTTTTTGTTTTTACTGACCACAAAATACTCGTCTATGCTCTCTAATCAGCCTCCAATCGTAACTTTCCTCGTAAAATTTGTCGTTTCGATTTCATCTTTCAGTTTGCCACAGAAATCCCCCATGTTCACGACACAAGTAACTCTGTAAATGACGCCCTGTCTCGTATTGAACTTAATTCTCTCCTGTCAGTCATCAGCTGGCAGCTGCTCAAGAAGATGATTCTGAACTCTCTCACCTCAAAGAGAGGTCTTCTTTTCAACTTCGCGAATTTCCCTTTCCGTATTCACCACACACTATCCTTTGCGACTTTTCCACAAGCAATCCTCGTTCATATGTACTATCGTCTTTTCGACGCCAAGTATTTAATAGCTTATATTTGCATTCAGGTATTCGCACCACACAGAACTTTCACTTTAACAAGCTGTCGGTAATAATGATTTCAGTTGTCTACACTAGTTTCGTTGCCCGGAAAATTACACCCTGTCGTTACCATTGTGCATCGAAGTCATATAGGTTATACATCGATCACATAAACTATAGTAGCACCTTTGTGACGTGGCCTTGCTGCTACTCTCGCACCTGCAGCTGCTCTGGTCCATTTCTTTAATACAACTCACCAATGAGGAGAGCTGGTTTTGCACATTGCATACTTGCCAAAGGTGCTAAACGTGGGCTGCGAAGGCAGCCATTTTGAACCCTCTCTTATTGGTTATTAATGTATTTTATTGCTTATGTTGTGGACTTAACCCAGCGTGTTTTATAATGTGTAATTTAATGATTTGACGATGGTGGTACAATACACCGGAAGATTATCAAGGAATGTTTCGTCGCAATGTTTCATCTATGCGCCTGTGCTAGGCACTTCTTTTGATATTAAGAATTACATTATCCATAATCTGCGCTATCGTACTCTAAGAAAATCCCTCAACTGACCTGAATGTCTCCTGAAGTCATACGATTTCCAGTGTTCACATGATTGTTGCGAATTCTTATTCAACGTTGCACCTACAAACGTAAATATGATATAGAAATGAAACTAAACATTTCCTTCACGCGTCAATCCAATTTCACCATCAGTATTATATGCCTTGCACTTGCTGAGAATATTTTTATGTCTGGCGCTGATGAAGGCTCAACGCCGAAACACAATAAATATTAATTAATTGATTTCCACGTACCCATTCAGTGGAGGAGAATTCGCGAAAGATTGACACTAAGATTCTTCGTCGTAATTTTTGGGTCTGATGATGCAATGGTTAAGGTGTTGGTTTACAAGTCATGAAAGCGTGTGTTCGAACGCTCTCAGCTGCCTTAAATGGACTTTTATCCATAGAGATCTATACAATAAACTGGAGGTGGAACTCCCTCGACAGGCGTAAAGCCAAAACAACTCATTTTCATCAATTTGCAGGGCAAAAAGCTGCGACGTGCAATCAAAATACTGTTTCGACGTAACACCGGTTATAAGATGTTTAAGAACAATTGCGTATTTCTTTCGATTTTTACCAGGTCTAAACTCTGCCTATCATATGGCTACACTAACAGGTGGCTAGGAAAGTCGAATTGTGGAAAGTCTAGAGGAAGTGAGATCACAGATCTCACATCAGATCATTCAACCGCGGGTGAGAATGCCACTCAAAGAAGGCACTCCGTCCTTTCTTACATGTAATCACAGTGAAGTACTTTTTAAATTCTATATCTCTACTACACGACTACTTCACAACTACTACACCACTACTTCACAACTACTAAACAACTACTACACGACTGCTACACGACTACTACACGACTACTACACGACTACTACACGACTACTATCCGACTACTACCCGACTAATATACGACTACGAACGACTACTACACGACTACTACCCGACTACTACCCGACTACTACACGACTACTACACGACTAATATATACGACTACTACCGACTACTACCGATTACTACCGACTACTACACGACTACTACACGTTTGGGAAAACCATGGACTTCTATTTAGAAGTCCATGGGGAAAACCTATTAAACTCTGCGTCGACTACTATCATACAACGTATCAATAAGTCTACCTTTTACGTCATCGAGAAAACTTTTATGACCTACATGCTTTGTAAATGTGGTAGTGCAGTCGAAAAGCAAGAATAGACACTATACCAATGTGCAATCTTTAGGTTTAAATCAGTGAACATTTTACTATGGTTAGAAAATCAAATAACTCGGTTCATTGCGTTTTTAGCACACGTGAATGATCTTCAACATTCATTTTACTTTAAGAAAATAGTTTAAGGTAAGTGCCAGATCAAAACCTATACAGACGTTCACTAAAGCATCATAAGGACCTTTGGCCGTGCCTCACGAAAAAACCGCTACCTATGAAACGTTGGCATTTAGAACTAGACTTCACTTGCTTTTCAGTGCTGCTGGATTGAACTAAAGGTCTGCGTTCTCTAACTTCAGTGGAAAATCTCTTCCAGCAGATTACTGATCTAATCAAGTTTGAGCTCGCTAATCCATTACGCTACGGTCGCTGAACTTCTAATGCAACGAAGAAAATGCATTCAAGCAAGGCCTGTTGATTCAACAGTGATTGCGAAAGAATATGATTGTACAAGATCGAATCGATGAACGTTGTCAGATGGTTGTTATGACAACTAAAAACAAAGAGCACCGAAAACTGGTGCTTTTGGCTGCTGTCATAGTTTGAACTCTGTTGCCAAATTTTGGGTATAAATTGTTAATTCTGTCGTATGTGACTAGCTGCGGAAGGACAAGGACATGGTTAAGTTCTATATGCATAAACTTAAGGCATTCAAATCTAAAACTAAGATAGATGTTGTAAGATTTTGATTTCATTGGTATGGTACTTTGGAACACGACCCCACTTTTTCTGTTGTTGTCCTAATGGTCATTTATTCTAATGATCTAAAAAACAGATTTCATATTGAAATTTTTACACACATTTGTTATATGTTTTATCAGCTATTGTTTTCCTCTGTAAATACAGGACAGACGGTTAAGGAAGTAGATAGCATGAAATGCTGGACAGAGTTGCCGATACATAATATCTGACGTAAGCAGGTAGAAGAACACAACACAGGGCAACATATTGTCTTCTTCTGAGATTTTGCATCTCTAGAAAGACTTTAGGAGATCTGAAATAAGGCAAAACGTTGTCATCATATTAGCCGCTTTATCTAGAATAATAAGCTTCCCTAATATTCTGTACAGCGCACAATGTATTGATATTTTATCTATAACGTACCAGAAATGAAAGGGGCCAGTTGTAATGAAATAATTGCCAATCTAATGACTGATATTCCGGACATCATCAACTGTAGTTTAACCCGAATCTGCAAAGAAAGAAGAATCCTCCAATCTGTTAAAGTTTAAAGCTGGTTAATATCTTAGTAGCAGTGAAATTGTTTCGTATTAAAATGTTCCTAACAAGCTATGCCAATTCCCGCTACGTATCACACTATTACGAGGGTAAATTTACAACGTGTTCTAGATGCGCACATAAAAATAGGTGCCAGAACAAGATTTAGGATAAACAGGCTATTCCGTGGAGAATAGGAACCTTTAGTAGTTTGTCAGGAATAGCTTCGAAGTAATTTAGGTATTTTAGTTTTCATTTTTTCATTTAAAATTTTTTAGTTCTTTTTTTTAGTAATGTTAGTAAAATATGTCACTTGCTATTTTGTGTTTTGCTTGGCATTTTCAGTAATTATCAGGTTGATGTAAGAAACCTATAGCCAAGGAAGGACTTGGTCATTGCAATTTAAGATTACGTAAAGGGTCTAATCATGTGTGGCAAAAGTGACAAAATACCTTTAAGGAATACTTTCCCTAAGATTGTAAAATTTATATTCATAAGAAAACGTACTGCTGATTGTATTACTTGTAAAAACCGATCCGCATTTGAGTTGGACTGTAACTATATTGATCTTACACATTTCACGAAAATTCAAATTTAAGATTTTATACCCCCGAATTTCACCATAACTCTTTACTGCAATTTTAATCAGTAAACAGTCAAGAATCTGTACTGGTATATAACTTTTCTGTTCGTTTTATTCTTTTTGTTAGGCTTTCGTAAAATTTTATTCTTGTTTCTAAACCATTGTCTTTGATAATTCGTTCATCTGTGTAGCTGACATCAGAGTTTATCAGAACCCAACAAAAACCCCACCAAATGGGTTGACTACATGAGACAATATAAATCTATGTATCTGTTTGTTTGTACCCCATAGATAAATGGTAGACATTTGTTCAATTGACTGAACTAAAATCAGTTATATTGCATATCTCGTGCTGAAGATAAATCTATAGACGACAGTGATGCTTATCATACCATTTGGATCAATTAGGATACGATTAGGATATTTATACTTACTTAAATCCCGTTACTGCAGCATCGGCCTGAGATCATCTACACGTTAATGAGGTTCACGGATGCTTGTTCTCCTCGGCATTTGACTGCCCTTTTGGTTTCTATTTTAATAGGGAAAGTCACAAATGGTCAATGATTGTAATGCTCGGGTAGTAGGATTAGCCCCATACGGTGAAGTGCATTCTTTAAGACTATTTCAACCTTCCTACTCTTCCCACATAAATTCTTAGTGTTTTCTAAAGCAGCATAAAACAACTTTGACCTACCTTACCTGGTGCCTGCTGATTACGTACAATGTTGTAATTCTTTCTTTCGCCACCCAACGTGATTATATTGCAGCCTACCTTGTGTATGAAGAAGAATAAGCTGTTATGGAGCAAAGCTCTATATTATTACGCTACAAAAGGTCAAAATACTAATGGAATGAGACTATTGTTTTGGCAACTTTTTTATAGCCGAGTAAACTGACCAGCTTAAGACGCAGCAAGCTTCAACCCAAAAACGCCTGGTAGCCTGCATCGCAGATTCTAACAAAATCATTTTCCGCTAACAAAGAAGTTTGTTTAGGTCTGCAACGATGGTTACGTGAATGGCTAAGTATTCGCAATGTACCTCCTGCTCTCCTTTGCAAGTTAACTCTTTGACTCCGCCTTTGCTTCCGTGTACTTTCTATCACTTCCGTCATAGGAAATGCCACTCTCTCTACTAGACATCCTCACTAAAATGCTAATTTCTTATTAATATTTATATGATTTATTTTATCATTTGCAGATATTGTTCATCCTAGATTAATTTTTTAAAATAGGACAATAGCAAATGTTAACAAACGTAGTAAGATCAGATTTTGAAGCGCAGCTCTCAGTAAACAAACTTTTAAATGATTAGAATGAAAGTACCATTTAAAAAAGCAACTCAGTTGCTTAGGTGTGAGGCCTCGATTTGGTCCAAAATCAAAGCAACAAGCTAAGCAACTAGAGGCCTCAAATTCAGGACGGACAATTTTTAAAACGCCTGAAAAACAAAATTTAATCAAGAAACGTTTTTCATTAAGAATTGATTACAAACTGTTGATATATAACAAATACCACACTGTTGATAACGTGTCAAGCAAAGAGATCAAAGATCCAACCATCATTTGGTATTTCATTATTTACAACTGCCAAGGGCTGCATTTTGTCAACCGACAGTACAACGAAATTGGACGATTACCTATAGTGATACCTAAACAACTACTTAAGAGGCCTGACCCCCAAAATGAAGTTGCTTAAAAAAGGAAACGTGTGATACTCGAATTACTGTACTATGATAAGAATTATTACACATTTAAAGTTATTATTTAAAGTAGTGTACTGTTTTTGAAAATTAAAATCGTTGACAGAACTGTCGGTGAAGCTTAAGCAACACAGGCATAACTGTACCATAATGAACCACTCGATACAATAGACTGGACATCTATGTCCTCAATAATATGAAGAGAAAAGGTAAGTTTATATTTATTCTGAGGATGCAACAGAATCTTTGATGTTCGAAGCAATCTTAACAAAGAATGGTGAGCACCTAGAAATCATAAAAAGAAGGCTATAGCCCATCTCTAAATATATCAAATGAACAATATTTTAATATAATGTAATGGCAATTTAATGTAATACCAGTGTTATCACTTCACTTCGTTTATTTACATTTGCAGTATTCAGTCTTCTTTAAAATACGTTGGTCACTACTGTGGCACGCCAATAAATAATCTTGATTTGGCATTTAAATTACTATTATTCTTTGTAACATTTGTCAAAGGACTCGGTAGATCGATGCAGGCAAGATAAGGTCGCATACAAGATCGTCTGTAAATGTGGAGATGTGTACATTGGAAACTGGAAGGGCAAGGAATATAATCGAGGTGTACACCTAGGCCATACAGAAAGGTCTGCTCTTTCGGAACGTGCTCAGCAAACTGGCCACTGCCTGCTTTGGCGTGCACTTAAGCTTATAGATCAGGTGCAGAACTGTTACACCAACAGAGTTAAGGTAGCTGTTCAGGTTAGATTTCTCCATTATAACATCAGAGGAGAAAAGACTGTGGAATTTCCTGAGGCAAGGATGCCATCAATAAAGAAACACAATAGAAGATCAATATTGGGACGGACGTCCACGGAAACAGTCTCCCGCCGAAATACGACCATCGAAGATGTACCAATCAGGGACAATTGGCGACTAGCATAACAGATAACACTCAGAAAGCTGACACATGGCCCGCTCTTAGTACTTGGAAGAGTGACATGAAATATGTTTTCAGAATCGAAAAGTTTTAGATTTAAGAAACTGGTCATATCTGGGCCTCTAGAATAATTCACATGCCCAATTTTTGATAGCTCTACTTTAGCTTTCTGACATTTACAAAGCACTGTGCTGCTAGCATATCATAATATATTTTCGATCGTTTACAAGAGGTAAAACTACACATAGAGTCTTTACTGAATACGTTTTACCTTAAGTTTTACTACCTACGTATTTCACGATAGTTCACCTGCTCCGCTTATAACAAATTGATTATCATCCATTCCAAATGGCTTGATCCTTTACCACAGCACTTAGAGATGTGGGTTTAAGTACAGTCCACGTACGAATATTTTCATACCATCGTTTGTAGGTGTAGACATACCTTTCTCTTTATTCATGCCTGCCCTCAAAACATATTTGGCTTATTCCCAGTAACTGAGTGTTTAGTGTGCCCATATAGTTTCATTTTGATTTGATCTAACATCTTATGTGATTGGAATCCGCTTAATTGGACGAAACAAGTCATGGTTAGCATGTTTCATAATATGATTGTTAAAAACAAATACGTTTCAAATAGTGCTAGTAGCAAAACTTACGCATTCTGTGCCTTTCAGGACAACCGATGCGACATATGCACCATAAATCTTGGACTTCAGACGTTTTGAAACTCTTTTTAAAGTGAATTTTTTCTGTTTTTACGTACATACTTACTCATCCTCAAAATTCCGTCCATTCAGATGGTTGAAGGCGCAATCATCACTTATCGCGGGCGTGAATTTCTGCGTCTTCTCATAACGATCAAAATTCTTGCAGATAATATTTCTCCTTCTTCATCATGTTCGTCCCCCTTCCTCCTTGCATGTAGTTTTTGGTTAAACTTATGTTCCCCTTCCGCTTAGTAGCTACCAAATTGAAACGCCGAAGTCACCTATTCGACGGGGGGTGCTTATTTATTGGTCTATTTATTATAGTTAGTCTAAAGAGAGGGTCCTAAATCGTGTATTTACGGTACGTATTCGGTATCTCAGGACAGTGATATCGCTGAAAAGATTGTGTGCAAAAGCTTCTAAAAAGGTAGCGTCTCCTGAATGCCACTTTTTTTATTTCAGGGCTGAATCATTATCACTTACTAAGTCAAACAGATTGCAAGACCTTTAGGCCATACTATTAACACATACTTCCAGCAAAGTTTACATACTGGGTTAAGCCACATGATATATTTTTAGTGTCCATGTTCAAATGAAACAGCTCACTAGCGTTTTTTAGTTTTTCAAAGGTCCCTAAACCAATGCCACACAGGAAATCCTTCACTAATTGGCAAAGAAACACGTAGATTAGAATCAAATGGCTTGGGAAGCAGTATTGCATCTTCAGGAAATGTGCCTTACCGTTGATCCCAAGGACTTTGTTTAGAATGTCTGTTAATAATTAGCAGATTATATTAGTGAATCGTATAAATACGAAGCAACGTGTTCTTTCAGAAGATATTAAAGTTTATATTACAATTTGCTTTTGCAAGGTTTATAGCTGTTCGTTCAAGTTCTCTGAACGTTATGCGTCCTCTGAATAATTTTCTCAACATAGTGAAAGACAATAATTTTGTTGTATGAAATTCTAAAATTGCACACGATGCATAAAACAGTAATCCATGTATCTGACGTAGAAAATAAGACTATGACTTCTAGTTGCTAACATTGTAATACATTGACTATAAAATCCTTTGGTTTTATGTTATTTCTGTCCTTGCTGATATTCTTAACAGTGATTTACAAGATACTTTACTATAGGTTAAGGACTTCCCAAGTTACCTGGGCACTTAAGAATCACTTTAGTTACAGCAGGTAGCTTAACATTAGGAACCAGAGTTGGGATGAATATTGTTCATTTAGGAGGGCTAATCTAACTACATCTACCCTACCTTACTTCAACCCTACGTAGCTAATTCTACCCATATTAACTATATCTACCCTACTTTACTACTTCTACAAAGCATAACTATATTTATCCTACATAGCTACTCCTACGCTACCTGACCACCTTACTTAACTAATTCCATCCATTCTAACGACATCTATTCTACCTTACTACTTCTACTCGACCTAACCATATCTGCCGTACCTGACTACTCCTACCAAATCTAACTGCATCTACCTGCTAAACTGATTCTACGCATCCTACCTAGCTAGTCCTACACCACCCTACCTGACTACTCCTACCGTACCTAACTGCATCTACCCTATCTAACTAGTTCTACCCTACCTGACTACTCCTACCTAACTACACCTATGCTACCTGACTACTCCTACCCTACCTAACTGCATCTACACTACCTAACTACATCTATGCTACCTGACTTCTCCTACCCTACCTAACTACTGCTACCTACCTGACTACTTCTACCCTACCTAACTACATCTACCCTATTTAACTACATCTACCCTACCTGACTACTCCTACCTAACTACATCTATGCTACCTGACTACTCCTACCCTACCTAACTGCATCTACCCTACCTAACTACACCTACCCTACCTAACTACATCTACCCTACCTGACTACTCCTACCCTACATAACTGCATCTACCCTACCTAACTACTGCTACCCTACCTGACTACTTCTACCCTACCTAACTACTTTTACCTGACCTATCTACTTCTATCCTAACTAATTACATCTATCCTATTTAACTACATCTACCCTACCTGACTACTCCTAATCTATCTACTTCTACCCATCCTTACTACATCTACCCTATACAACTACTTCTGTCTTACAACTGCAGCAACCATACCTTACTATTTCTATCTTACTACTGATTCCCTACATCTGTCTACTGTAGCCAACTACTCCTGCAACCGCTACTCCTTCTAGTCTACACAATTACTACTACTAGAGTCGCTAACTACTTCTGCGCTTGGTTTTAAACATGATGGGCTCGCCGCCGCTTGCGGCGATCTCGGCGCCGAGCAGGCGCGAACATTTCACGTCGTAAATAATTTTTGCGCCCGGGTTACGCGACAGAATATCGCGCGCAAAAAGGATCATCTGGCGGTCCGGCCAGATCACGTTGCCTTCGCCGTCCACAACGCCCAGGCGATCGCCGTCGCCACCGATGTAAGTGTCGAGGCGGATGTCGAGAAGTTGGTCGGTGCAGCGGTCGAACGGTTCGGGCGTGTCGATGCGATGGTCGCCAATGCCGCGATCCTGGCCGCCAAGGGCGATCCGCTGGAGGTGCCGTATGACGCTTATATGCGGGTGCTGTCGGTCAATCTCGCGGGTGTGTTCCTAAGCGCGCGGGTTGCCGCGAAACAGATGAAGCAGCAGGGTGGGGGCGGCAGCATCGTCACCGTCGGATCGCGCGCCTCGCGCCGCGGCAGCGCGGACAGCGCGGCGTACTGCTCGGCGAAATTCGGCGTCATCGGATTGACGCAAAGCCTCGCGATGGCGCTGGCCGGCGACGGGATCCGGGTCAATTGCGTCTGCCCCGGGGCGGTCGATACCGAGATGTATGTCGGCGTCACCAACGATTTGGCGGACAAAGAAGGCGTCGATTTCGAGGCGGCGCGGGCGAAGCTCGGCGATATGATACCGCTCGGCCGGCTGACCACCGCCGAAGACGTCGCCAAGGCGATCGTCTGGTTCGCGACCGACGAGACCAGCCATGTCACGGGACAGGCCTTCAACGTAAATGGCGGTTCCTGGATGAATTGAAGACGCGCCGATCCGGCGCCAGTTAATCGGAGAATTCGGAGACACAATGACTGCTAGTGGAAAACCAGACCTCGACGTCATCATCATTGGCGCGGGCGTTGCCGGCCTCTATGCGATTTATCGCTTGCGCAAACAGGGGTTGAAGGTGCGGGCCTACGAGGCGGGCGACGGGATCGGTGGCACCTGGTTCTGGAACCGCTATCCCGGTTGCCGCTGCGACGTGGAAAGCATGGAGTACTCCTATGGGTTCGACGATGACCTGCAGCAGGAATGGGAATGGCCGGAGCGCTACGGGACGCAACCTGAAATATTGAAATATCTCAACCACGTCGCCGAACGTTTTGATCTGATGCGTGATGTACAATTGGAGACGCGTATCACGGCGGCAACGTTCGACAGCGACAGCAATCTCTGGACCGTTACGACGGAACAGGGCGAGACGGTGTCCGCACCGTTCTGCATCATGGCAACCGGAAACCTGTCGACGCCGCGCTTCCCACGGATTGCTGGGATCGACGATTTCGCCGGCGAGAAGTACCACACAGGCCTGTGGCCGAAGGAGGGCGTCGATTTCAGCGGCAAGGTGGTGGGCGTTATCGGCACAGGCTCCTCCGGCGTCCAGAGCATCCCGATCATCGCCAAGCAGGCGAAGCATCTGTACGTCTTCCAGCGGACCGCGAATTTCTCCCTGCCGGCGCGCAACGGGCCGCTTGATCCGGAGAAGGAGCGCAAGCACAAGGAAGAGTATGTCGATCGCCGCAAGGCCGCCTACACCACGCCTTTCGGTATCGCCGGCTATCCGCCGCCGGATAAGTGCGCCGCCGAGGCGAGCCCGGCGGAACGGGAAGAGTCATACGAAGCGAAATGGGCGGAAGGCGGCAGCATTTCCTTCCTCTTTGCCTACAAGGATTTGCTGCTCGACAAGGAGGCCAACGATACCGCGTCCGATTTCGTGCGCGACAAGATCCGCGCGACGGTCAAGGACCCGGCAACGGCCGAGCTGCTGTGCCCGAGCGATCACCCGATCGGCACCAAGCGGCTGATCCTCGATACGGAATATTTCGAAACCTACAATCGGGACAATGTGACCCTCGTCGGCATCCGGTCGAACCCGATCGAGCATTTTACGGCTACCGGTCTGCAACTGACCGACGGCAGCGCCTACGAGCTGGATGCGATCTCCTTCGCTACGGGGTTCGATGCGATGACCGGCGCGATGCGCGAGATCGATATCCGTACCGATACCGGCGCCGATATCCGTCAAAAATGGGAAGACGGGCCGCGCACCTATCTGGGCATCATGGTCGCCGGTTTCCCCAACATGTTCATGGTGACCGGGCCGCAGAGCCCCGGTGTGAAAAGCCAAATGATCCTGTCATGCGAATGGCATGTGGACTTCATCGCGGATACCATCGCGCATATGCGCAGCAATGATCTCTCGGTCATCGACGCGGAAGAGGCCGCCGAGGCCGGCTGGGTCGAGCACAACAATCAGGTGGCCGACAGTACGCTCTACCCGCTGGCCAATTCCTGGTACATGGGCGCGAACATCCCCGGAAAACCGCGGATTTTTATGCCTTATGTGGGCGGGGTCGAGGCGTACACGAACAAGTGCAAGGACGTCGTCGCAAACGGCTACGAAGGGTTTAGGCTCAAATAGATCTTATCGAAGGCATAAAAATTTTAAATCTAACCACTGGATCGTAATTTAGGTTGTCTCTATCGTGGGTTGTTCTGTCGGTTCATGCTTGCGTAATTGATAGCCGCGAACATTTCGTCTGGAGATTTTAGAAATCAATGCCCGGCAAGACGCCGCTTCGCATTTTTATCTCTTCACCGGGCGATGTTCGACCGGAGCGGTTGATTGCGGAGAACGTGATCAATCGTTTAGCGCGCGAATTTGCTTCCTATTTTGACATCGAGCCAGTTCTCTGGGAGCGCGAGCCACTTCTGGCCACGGAGCATTTCCAGAGCCTGATCGTGCCGCCCTCCGAGACGGAGATGGTGGTCGTAATTTTATGGTCCCAACTGGGGACGTTGCTGCCCGTCGAGAAATTCGCTGGACCGGTCAGCGGGGGTGCAGTCACCGGCACGGAGTGGGAATTCGAGGATGCTGTCGCCGGGAGTCGCGCAAGCGGACAGCCTGATATCCTGCTCTACAAGAAAGACTCGCAAGTCTTGGCCTCGCTCGACAATGACGAGGTCTTAGAACGGCGTCGGGACCAGAGGCGCCAGGTTCTGAAGTTCATGCAGCGCTGGTTTGTCGATGAAGAAAGCGGCTCCTTTAAAGCAGCTTCCCACAATTTTGAATCACCAGATGCGTTCGAAGAAATGCTGGAAACGCATCTTCGGGCCCTTATCCGTCAACGCCTGGACTTGTCCGAAATGGACACGACGAGTGCCGATATTCGGTGGCATCAGGGTAGCCCGTATCGCGGTTTGGAGGCATTTGAAATTGGGCACGCGTCGGTGTTTTTCGGGCGGACGCTCGCGCGCAACGAACTGCGCGCGGCGCTCGAACGGCAGATCGCGCGAGATCGTGCCTTCGTTTTGGTGTTCGGCGCAAGCGGGAGCGGGAAATCTTCGTTGGTGAAAGCCGGCCTTCTGCCGGACATCACAATGCCTGGCATGGTCTCCGACATTGGCCTATGCCGTTATGCGATCATGCGGCCCAGCGATGCCCCCGGTGAACCGCTAAAGGCCCTGTCCGAAGCGATGTTTGCGGAGACGGCGCTGCCGGAACTTTCCTCGTTAGACTATAGCGTCGCAGACATTGCCGATCAGCTCGCGAAGGCGCCGGAGCATGTTCCCGTCCGGCAAGCGCTTCGGCTGGCTGGCGAGGCCGCTACGCTGACCGAACGCGCCAGTGCACGGTTGTGCGTTGTCGTCGATCAACTCGAGGAATTGTTCACCTACCAAGAGATGAACACAGAGACCCAGAACCTCTTCATCGCGGCATTGCAAGCGCTTGCAGAGTCGGGCTTTGTTTGGGTCATCGCCACAATGCGTAGCGACTTCTTTGGATATTTGGAATCTTTTCCGAAGCTTGCCGAACTTTCCGACGCGGATGGCCGGTTTCTCTTGAAGCCGCCGGGGGATGCGGAGATTGGGCAAGTAATCCGCCAACCGGCGCGTGAGGCCGGGCTCGAATTCGAGGTGGATCCGAACGAAGGCATCGGCTTGGATGAAACGATCCGCCTTGCCGCTGCGAAGAGTGTCGGTGCGCTTCCCATGCTCGGTTTCACTCTGGACCAGCTTTGGCAACAGCGGTCTGAGTCCGGGCTTCTTACCTTTGAAGCTTACAAACGCCTGGGCGGTTTGGAGGGCGCACTCGGCAGGCGGGCGGAGGAAGAATTCCAGTCATTGCCGACAGAGGTGCAGGCGATTTTTCCCGGCGTGCTTCGAAATCTCATATCTGCCGGCGTCGATCTTGAAGACAGCGTGACGGCGCGCCCGGCACTGATTTCGGATTTCGAAGATAATGCGAATGCGATGAAGCTGATTGAAGCCTTTTCGTCGCCTCGTGCGCGATTGTTGACCATTGGCGGCAGCGGAGATGGCGCGACGGTTCGGGTCGCGCATGAGGCGCTCATCACACATTGGCCCAGGGCGCATACGCTGGTGAGCGAGGACCGCCATAACCTGCTGGTCAAAGCGCGTTTGGATCAGGCCGCCGCGCTGTGGGAAGCGGCGGCGGTGGATGATCGGGAAAGCTTGTTATTGAACGCCGGATTGCCTTTGGCCGAGGCCGTAAACCTGAGAGATCAACCCGATTGGGTGCTTTCCCAAACGGTTTCAGATTACATCGGCATTTCGGAACGACATCAGGCAGAACTAGATCGCACCGCACAGGAAAAGGCGTTCGGCGAACGGATTGTAGAACGCAACCTAAAAGTAGTGAGGCGGACAGCAGCAGCTGTACTGGTGTTGCTGCTGAGCAGTCTTTTCGTTTGGCTCGGCGACACGGATCAATCTTACTGGCAGGCGATGAACAATGTGTACGATATCGTTCACCGAATTGATGGGAGAGAACATGCAGCAAATCCGGTCATTATCGTCGATATAGATGAACGTGCCATCGCAAAATACGGACAATGGCCTTGGCCTCGAAGCCTGATGGCCAAGCTGCTTGATAGCATTGGAGAGGCGAAACCTCTTTCTATCGGACTCTTCGTCTTATTGCCGGAAGCGGACCGGAGTTCCCCGTCCAATGCTCGCTGGTTCGGCCAAGCACCTCAGGATGTTCGCAAATGGCTTTCAGCAAGACCATCCAACGACGCGGTGTTGGCGCGCAGTCTCAGCAAGTTACGTGCGGTTCTCGGTGTGGCCGGTCTGGTTACCGAAGAGAAGACTGCCAGTACGCGGCCTCCCGATAGCATAGCTGGCAAAATAACTGTCAGGGGCCCAGATACCATAGCTGCGATCCCTCACTATCCTACTCTGCTGCAGAATGTACCGGTGATTTCAGATGCGGCATCCTCATGGGGCACGTTGAATGTGAGCCCCGATGGTGACAGCGTATTTCGGCGCGTTTCGATTATTTCCAGAGCGGATGGCGCGATGGTGCCGTCCATTACCTTGGAAATGCTGCGCATCGCGCTGGGGGGAAGTCCATTGACGGTCAACATGAACGCGACCGGGGTGGAAACGGTTACAATCGCCGATGTGACAGTTCCACTTTCATCCGATGGCAGCTTGGAAGTGTATCTATCGCCATCCGACGGCAACCGATATATATCGGCGGCCGACATCATGGAAGGCAGCATGGGTCCGCATATTTTGTCTGGGAAATTGGCGTTGGTGGGCATAACGGCGGTGGGACTAGGAAAATTATACGAAACGCCCGCGGGGAGAATGCACGATATCGAATTCCAAGCTCAAATTCTTGAAAACCTGATTGCAGATGTCAGCATAATTGCACACCCTTACAGCTATCACGCCTTCTTCGCATACTTGGCTGTGATTTTGGCCGTCCTGTTTGTTTCGGCGCGATTCTTCAACGCGATTTTGTCAACAGTTGTCGTGACCATCGTCGTTGCGGCACCGGGTGTTGTAGAATTCTGGCTCTGGAATGTTGGGCACTTAAAATTTGGCGGGATCGTTTGGTCCGGTATCGCTTGCGTTGTGGCTGTTTTGTTTCTGGTAATCATTCGAGCGAAAACACCGGCTGCAACACGTGACGTCAACCGTGCGTTTGGCGACGCTGCGCCAGAAACCGTGAACCGTGTAGAAGCTTAATATTCGGTGACCACAGTAACATTGCGGCGGACCTAAGCGGCGGCTGCGAGATTCTCGACATAGACCGTCGCGCCAGAGGCGGCATCGTTGTAGACCGTGTAGCTCTCGCCGATCTGATCGCCGTCGGTGTCGATTTCGTCGGTCGAGATTTCCCACTCTTCGCCGACGACCGTGACGGCGTTCTCAGCGCCACCGCGGATGACCAGGGTGTTCTCGGTTTCCGTCAGCGCGTTGGTGCCGCTGGTGGCGGCGAGGACATCGTCGACGCCGAGGGTCATGGCCGCCGCGCTACTGCCGCCGAGATCGAAGCTCTCGATATCGCTCACGGCATTGTCGGCGATATTCGTCAGGTCGAGGGCGAAATCGACTGCGATCGTGTCGGTACCGGTGCCGCCGTCGGCCAGCACGAAGCCATCATCGCCAAGCACGATCCGGTCGTCGCCGGCATCACCGCGTAGCACGTCGCTGCCGCCGGCACCGTCGATGATGTCGTTGTCGGCACCGCCGTCGATGATGTCGTTGCCGCTGGTCCCGGTGATCTGATCGGCGGCTGCGCTGCCGGTGACGATGTTGGTCGGCAGGATGGTCACGCTCGTCGTCGCGCTGTCGCTTTCCAGACCGGCGGTATCGGTTACGGTGATGGATACTTCGCGCGTACCGTCGTTGATCTCACCGTTGTCGTTGATCAGCTGGACGGAGCCAAGCGCGGCTTCGTAGGCCTCGACCGACGCGTCGCCTTCCAGGATCAGGCTGTAGATCCCGGTGGTCTCGTCGAAACCCTGCTCGGCGACGGTGATCCCGGTGCCTTCGAGGTCGCCGGTCTGCAGCGTATCGCCCGTCACGAAACCGTCGTCGATCGTGATTTTGGCGCCGGACAGGACATCGCTGTCATCGTCGAGCGCGATATCCGGGGCGATGCTGACGGGGGCCACCGTCTCGGTCACGGCGGGTCCGAAGTCGGTGCGGATAACCAGATCGTCGAAATCCTGGTCGCCAAGGTTGAACAGATCCTCGAAACCGATGGTCAGGCCGCCGGTCTCTGCATCCTGACTGCTGATCGTGTGCGACAGACCGTCCGCGTTCAACTGGATCGCACCTTCATGTTCGGTCGTATGATAGATGTGGCCCTTTAGCTTGGTCTCTTCGCCGTTCTCGTGCACGAAGAACAGGTCGGGGCTGATGCTGTCTATGGTCGCCGTGTCCTGACCGTCGCGGAACACGAAGCTGCCCTCGACGAAATCGTCGAAATCGTTTTTGCGAAACCCGTTGGCGACGATGAAGAAAGCGATCTTGTCGCCGGACTGCACATCCAGATCGACGGTGCTGACGCCGGGGATCAAGTTGCCGCCCGAACCGACCTTGGACGCGTTCTCGAAAATGATGTCGATATCGGAGATTTCACCGTTCTCGGCGATTTTGTAGTACCCGACGGAGGAGCGATAACCCGCCCCTTCGTTCATGAACGTCACGGACACCGGATGGTCGTTCGCGATCGCGAGATCATCCATTTCGACGCCGTCGATCTGCGTTGTCGTCGTCAGGGTGTGGGTGACGATTTGCGGTTCGGCCTGAACGGATTGCGCGGCAAGACCGTCGATCTCCGGCGCAGCGTTTACCGGCGCGCTCTCTTCCACCACGACCGGCGCGTCCTGATCGTTGTCGGCTTCGGTTTCCGCCGTCTCGGTGTCGGTAACCGGAGTGATTTCTTCCGCTTCGAAACCGCTCTCGATGTCGAAGCCGTCGACCAGTTCGTCGGTCAGGTCTTCGATGTCCAGTTCTTCGACGGTTTCCGCTTCGGGACCGGCTGCCGGTGCGACGTCCGTCAGCGTGGCGGCGAGCTGCTCGAGATCCTCATCACTGACGTCTTTCTCGCCCTCGTCAGTCGCTTCGGCTTGCTGTTCGCCTGCCTCTTCGCCTTCGGTCTCGCCCTTCTGCTCGCCCTCGCGTTTCGGAGCGGTGCTGGTGCCGTAGAAACCACCCGAAATTTCTTTGACGTCGCTGTAGAACCCGTCGATGTCTTTCTTGTCGAGCTGCACGGCTTCGGTCGGCGCCGCGTCGTAGCCTTTGACGAAGGAGGTTTCGTTTGCGTCGTTCAGGACGGTGAAGCCCTCATCGGTCATGACGATGATCTCGCCTTCGAGGATGGTGAACTTGCTTTCCTCACCGGCCGGCTTGACTTCGCCGGCGACCTTCGTGCCCCGGATGCCGATCGTGGCGACGGTGGTTTTTACCGTCATGTCGAGCGGATTGACCTTGGCGATCTCACCGCTCGAGAAGACGAACATGCCCTTCAGGATGGAGAAGGAAGACGTGCCGTGATGCGTGCTCGGATCGTAGACCAACTCGTCGACCGCTAGACGGGCATCTTCGCCAAGGGCGAAAGTGGTCTTGTCGACGAACAGGATATTGACCGCGCCACCATCGGCGGTCTCGACAACGTCGCCCTGATAGATCGGGTCACCGGAATTGATCGTCTCGCGCACGCCGTTGGTGCGGACAACGTAGACGGTGCCTTCCGTGCTCGTCGCCTGACCCACCGGGCTCGCGTTCGGGGCGGCGGCGGTAAGGACGGTCGGGGTTGCCTGCGCGTACTGGCCGGCAGTTTCCGGCGGCGTAAAGGACTGCACCAACTCGGCCGACAGCCGGCCGCCTTCGGGGGTCGTCAGGTCCGGCGCGGGATCGGCGAGGAAATAATCACGGACGATGACGGTTGCGCCGTCCGGTCCGGTGAGGTGGAGATCTGTACCATGCTGGGAATATTGCGCGTCGCTTGCGAACTGACCAGAGGGCAGCATGACTGTTTCCGACGAGAGGGCATCGACGACCGTTGTCGCGCTGAAGCCGTTGCTGGTGATCGCGTCGTTCGTGTCCGTATTCGGGAAATTCGGTAATGCCATCGTTCTCGCCCTTGCCGCCCAACCAGTGTCATTCGATGATCAAAGGGTACGGCGATCGGCAAAAATGCACGTCGTTCAAATGGGGGATAAATTCAAAAAAGTCGCAATTTCGCCGAACAAAATTAATTTATTTAAAACAAAGGTTTACACAATTTGTTTAAAATTTTATCGAACTTTTTCGAAAGTTGATTCGAGGCTTTGATTTTGGTTGTTTTGCAAGCGATTGGGACGCGCCCGGGTCGCGGATAATCAGATGCACGGTCGAGAACTGTGAAGCGGTACGGAAGCGAAATGGAACTTCGGGCAGCAAGACCTGCTGCACTCAAAGGGTGTATTTTTTGGAATGCTTTATTCTTGTTAGAATTTTAACCAAGATCTCAGTGTCAGCCGCTGCGGCGCAAGGATCACTCCTTAGCAATACCGATCGCCGTATAACCGCCATCGACGTAGAGGATATGGCCGTTCATATAGGCGGCCTCTTCGCCGGCCAGGAACGCGGCGGCGTCGGCCATTTCCTCGATCTTGCCGTACCGCCCGACCGGAATCAGGTCGAGATAGGCTTCCCGTGTCACGTCCGAATGGGCGATCGCGGTGAGGGGAGTCTCGACCGGGCCAGGACCGATCGCGTTCGCCGTGACGCCGAGCGGTCCCAGTTCCAAGGCCATCTGGCGGGTCAGGCCGATCACGGCAGCCTTGGAGGTGCCGTAGCCGGTTCGCCCGATTCCGGCGCGCAGCCCTGCGATCGAGGCGATGTTGATGA
This sequence comes from Alatinidae sp. Z8VKAUB7J3, assembly GCA_010016025.2. NCBI lineage: Eukaryota > Metazoa > Cnidaria > Cubozoa > Carybdeida > Alatinidae > Alatinidae sp. Z8VKAUB7J3. The sequence goes on from JAAAKM020000498.1 coordinate 731,215, forward strand.
TCCGGCCATACCCTTGTTTGACCATTTCGCGGGCGGCGTGTTGCGCGCAATACAGCGTGCCTTCGAGGTTAACCTGGATGATGTGCCGGAAATCTTCCGGTTTCGCCTCCAGGAAGGGCATGTGGCTCGCGATTCCGGCGCTGTTCACGATGATGTCGACCTTGCCGAACCGTGCGACCGTTTCTGCGGTGAGCCGCTCGGCCGCGGCGTAATCTGTCACGTCCAGGCCAAAGGCCATCGCGTCGGTCGAACCGGCGTCGATCTCGCCGGCCACAGTCTGCGCGTTTTCTTCATTGATATCCGCGCAGACGACGGCGGCACCCTCGGCCGCAAAGCGCCGCGCAATGCCGGCACCCAGCCCGCTGCCGCCGCCGGTGACGATCGCCACCCGATCCTTGAGTCGCATGGTTAATCCCTCCCGATACGCCGAATTTGTCCAGACCTTAAATTGACACAGCGGGTGCCATAGAGAAAGCTGCGGCCGGTTAATTCGGACAGTACGGGGAATGCATGGTTCAGATTCGGATCGGTTTCGTGGGCGATAGCATCACGCACGGCACGGGCGACGAAACGCTGCTCGGCTGGCCGTACCGGCTCGGTCAGGCGGAGGTCGGCCGCGGTCACGATGTGACCGTTTACAATCTTGGTATTCGCGCGGATACCTCGGAATTGGTCGAGTCCCGGTGGCTGGCGGAGTGCCGGGCCAGGCTTACTCCCGCCTTCGACAGCGCGACAATCTTTGCCATCGGTATAAATGACAGCGCGCATGAAAAGAGCGCCGAGCGCGACGACCGGCGGGTAAACCTCGAACGATCGGTACGGATCATCGCCGAAATGCTTACGCAGGCGCGCGAATTCGGCCCCGTGCTGTGGGTCGGGCCGACGCCGGTGATCGAATCCTTTATGCCGATCGATCGAATTCCGGGCGTGATCTACGATTTTCGAAACGACGCGATCGACGTGTATAATCGCGCCTATAAGGAAAAAGCGGCTGAGCTGGATATCCCCTATCTCGACCTGTTCGCGGCGTTCAGCGATAACCCGGTATGGGCGGCCTCGTTAAACGCGTCGGACGGGTTGCATCCGAATGCAAAAGGGTACGATCTGATGGCCGAAACGATCGGCGCCTGGCCGGGCTGGCGCGCCCTGTTCGACGGTTAGCCAAGTGTAAAGGAGCGTAAGAGCATGTCGCAGGACAAGGTTGCATCCGGTTCGGTTGACGTTGTCATCGTCGGTGCCGGGTTCTCGGGCTTGTATCTCATCCATCGGCTGCGCAAAGAGGGCTATTCGCTACGGGTCTTCGAGCGCGGCGACGGCGTCGGCGGGACCTGGTATTGGAACCGCTATCCCGGCGCGCGCTGCGATGTCGAGAGCATGCAGTACTCCTATTCTTTTGACGAGCGACTGGAGCAGGATTGGCACTGGCCGGAAAAGTTCTCCGCCCAACCCGACATCCTGGAATATGCGAACCATGTCGCCGATCGGTTCGATCTTCGCCGCGACATCGATTTCGAAACGTCGGTTACCGCCGCGCATTTCGATGAGGCGGCCAGACGCTGGTCGATCGAGACCGACAAAGGTGAGCGGGTCTCCGCGCGGTTCTTCATCATGGCCACGGGCTGCATTTCGACCGCGCAGGTTCCGGGTATCGAAGGTCTCTCTACCTATAAAGGGAACACCTACCACACCGGCGAATGGCCGCATGAGAATGTGGACTTCGCCGGCCAGCGCATCGCAGTGATCGGCACGGGGTCGTCGGGCATTCAAGCTATCCCGGTGCTGGCGGAGGAGGCGGCGCACGTCACCGTCTTCCAGCGCACGGCCAACTATTCGCTGCCGGCGCAGAACATGACGATGACGCCGGAATATGAGGGGGAGTGGAAGGACGACTACAGGGCGCGGCGTATGGAAATGCGCTATACGCCGCAGGGCAGCCTGAAGGACCTCAACGACGAGCCGGCCCTGGCGGTGAGTGCGGATCGCCGCCACGACGTGTACACGGAACGCTGGGCGACCGGTGGGGCAACCCTGCTCGGGTCGTTCAACAACCTGTTGACCGATCAGGAGTCGAACGATACAGCGGCGGAATTCGTCCGCCAGCAAATCCGCAAGACCGTCAAGGACCCGGAAACCGCAGAACTGCTCTGCCCCAAGGACCATCCGATCGGCACCAAGCGGATCTGCATCGACAGTGGCTACTACCAGACCTTCAACCGGGACAATGTCGAACTGGTCGACATCAAGAACAGTCCGATCGAGCGGATCACCGAGACGGGACTGATCGCCAACGGCCGCACTTTCGAATTCGACAGCATTGTCTTTGCCACCGGATTCGACGCCATGACCGGTACCTTGTTCAACGTCGATATTCGCGGGCGCGGCGATCAGGCGCTCAAGGATAAATGGTATGCCGGCCCGCGCACCTATCTGGGGCTCATGTCGGAAGCGTTTCCCAACATGTTCATGATCACCGGCCCGGGCAGCCCGTCGGTCAAGGGAAACATGCTCAACTCGCTCGAGCAGCATGTCGATTTCGTCACCGACAGCATTCTGCATATGCGCGAACAGGGCTATGCCTTGATGGAGCCGACGCAGGAGGCCGAAGACGATTGGGTCGATCACGTGCAGGAAGCGGCCAACCGGACCCTCTTCCCGCGCGCCAACTCCTGGTATATGGGCGCGAACATCCCGGGCAAGCCGCGGCTGTTCATGCCCTATATCGGCGGGGTTGGCCGTTATCGCCGGATCTGCGAGGAGAAGGTCGAGAACGGTTACGCGGGGTTCCGGTTCGAGACCGATCCGGCGCAGGTCGCGGCGGCGGAGTAGGCCGCCGCACCGTCAGTTTCGCACGAAACTAAGATTCACATCGCCATAATAGGCGTAGGCGAGGTAGGTCGGGTCGCCGGTCTTCAGAAAGTCACGGCGCGCTAATCGCAATACTTCGGCGGCCTTGACCGCACCCTTGCGAAGGCCGCCATACAGGCGCGTGTAGAAGGTCTCCGAAAATCCGGCCGCGGCTTTGTCGGTCAGCGGCCACAGGCCGCCGACATAGCCGCCGGCACCGGTTTCCAGGACCGCGGGCGCCCATCCATCGACGAAGTTGGCGACCTTTTGGGCGACGCCGATGTCGCAGGCGTTCAAGAAGACGAATGGATGCCGCTGGCGCGTGTGCTTTGTCATGCCCCGCCAGGTCAGTACGTCGAGTTCACGGTCTTCGAGGCGGATCGCATAGGTTGGATGCTTGGCGTCACCGACCACGCCGTGTCCGGAAAAGTGAATGATCCCGTTTGGCATTGTTTGCAATAGGGACCGTACCGATGAAAAGGTACCGGAGAGGGGCCGGTAACCCGGCAACTTTCGCAGGACCGCCATCTCTTGTGCCTGGTTGGGCAAATAGTCGCCGCCTTGATATTGCGGCGCGATCGCAACCAGTTCTTTCAATTGCAGCCGTTGCGGCGGTTTGTCGAGCTGCGCGGTATCGTTCGAGATGTGCCACCGGGCGATCCGGAACTCCAAACCGATAAAATCGCGTTGCTGTTTCCCGTCGTCCGATTGCGGTCGCATCAGTTCCCAGGGCAGGACGGGATCGTTGGTATAGATCTGAATCGAGTTGAAATCCGCGCCGAGCTTCTCGTGTAGCTTCCAGAACGCTTTCTTGAATGACCGCGGTGCGAAGTATTTGTAGACCGATTGGCCGAAACCGCGCAGCTGCGGAATGGTCCGGTCGGGCAGGGGGATCGACGATGACGTGCCGAGTTCGTCCAGCACGCGGTCATAGTGCGAGGTCAACCAATCCCGCATATCATCCGGCGGCGAGTAGGCTGCCACGGTCGGTTGCAGATAGGGCGAATTGACGATGATCTGCCCGCTTCGGCCGCCTTCGCCGTCCGGATCGTGCAACAGGTAGACCGTGAGCTGCGGCGGCTCGTTATTGGCCTGGATCGCGGCCGGCTCGGACTGCCGCTGTCGCGGAGCCACCGACCGCGCCGGAACTTCTGGCGGTGCGCTAGGCGCCTGCGCTTTTTGTTGCGGCGTATTGGGGGACCCGCGCGTGACGATCGCGGGGGCTATTTCCGCGACAGAGGGGTCGGTCACCGTGATCGGTTTGAAGACCTTGGCGAGATAGCTGCCGCGGTGCCAAAAGGTCGCGTAGAGCCTTCGTTGCTTCCGGGCGGTCTTCAAGGGGCGGGCGACGAGGTTGAAGAGAGCAGGTGCTGAGTCGTCGTCCCGCGGCAGCGTGATCTTCTGCCGGTTGCCGCCGCCTTCGAGCTTGAATCCCGGTGCGGACAGGATGACATCGATTTCCCAGGCCTCGCCATCAGGCAGTTTCAGCGCTAGCGCACCCTCTGCCGTCTTTTTCGTGCCTTTACCGGGCTTGGCGACGACATCCGGCGTGATCTCGTCCAGGGTGAGGGAGACCTGTACCGAAAAAGCCCGTCCGACGGGCACCTCGTCCGGTGCTTCCATCGTCGGAAACCGTGTGACGGTGACCGGCAGGGCCGGCGTTGCCGGTTTTGGAAGCATAGCCAGGGCAGGCTTGGCCGCTGCGGGGGCTGGAGGGCGGGTAGGTGCCGGTGCCGCGGTACTGGACGGCGCAACGCGTTGTCGGGGGGACGGAGATACCTTCTTCGCAACTTTCCGGCCTACCTTTTTTCGAATAGCAGCGGGCGTTCTCGCAACGGATGCCTTTCGTGCTGCCTTTCGGGCCACGGTCGAATTTTTTGCTGATTTCGCCGCCGCGGCCGTTTTCCTCCGCAATCTTTGTTTTAAAGCGGGTTTATCTTTGATCGCAGCAATTTGCGGTCTCGATGCCTGTGCCGCCACGGACCTTTTGCCGAGATACGGTCGGCCGGCCAATGCACTGCTGAAACCGGAACCGGCAAACCGCTGCCTTAGCTGTACAAACGCACCTTCGACATCGAGGCCGGGCTGAAACAGTAGTTTGGTCAGGGTCTGTGCGTAGTTTCCATCAGGGGCTGTCGAGAAGGCGATGAGTTGCCGTTTCCCTGGCTGGTCTGCGATGGGATCCGGCAATCCCGGTTGCTTCGTATCGAGAATGACCAAATGCGTGCCGCCAGATTTCGGCGCCAGAAGCGGGGCCAACCCGAGACCGGATAGCGCGGAGCCGATGGGTTTGAGAATTGCCTTACCGGCGCGTTGTGTCGCGAGGCCGCTGAAATAGAAGATCGAGGCGGATGCCGTTTTGGCCCGTTCGGCGAAGGTAAGCATCGCCGAACGCAGCGCCGGTGCGGATAGGTCGTGTCGCAGTTGTACCTTGAAGCCGTTTTGCCGTAGCGCCCGTGCGACACCTTCCGCGTCGCGCCGCGACGTTTTGAGTGCGGTGCCGGGATAGGTCGCGTTGCCGATGATCAAAGCGATCCGGTCTTGCGCGGCGGCATCGGCGATCCAGGGTGCCAGGACGAGCAGCGAGACGAACAACACCGCGCGGGCGAGAGACTTCACGTGTCGTGTCACGTCACCCCATCCTCATGCCGTTTGTCGACCAGCTAGGTTTACAGGGTTGGACCCGTTCCGGCCACCGTGGTGCGGTGCAGGCGCCGCTTCTGGCACGTGGCGTCGAAACCGAGACCGCGATGCAAAGCTGCGCGGTTGTCCCACAGGATCATGTCGCCGGCGTTCCAGTTGTGCCGATATGTAAAGCGCTCCTGCGTCGCGTGGTCGTTCAGCCGGTCGATCAGGTCGCGGCTTTCGGCCCACGCCATGCCTTCGATCTGTTCCGCGTGCGAGCCGGCATAGATCGCGCGGCGGCCGGTTTCCGGATGCTTGCGGGCGAGGGGGTGGCGCACCGGCGGCAGGGCGGCTTTCTCTTCCTCGGTAAAGGCGACCTTTTGCACGTCACGTCGCGACCAGAAGAAATTATGTACGACCACCAGATCCTCGATCCGTTCTTTCGTGTCGTCATCCAGCGCGTCATAAGCCGCAGCGGAGTTGGCGAATTCGGTCTCGCCGCCACTGTCGGGAACGATCCGCGCGTGCAGGGCCGAGGCCGTGGCCGGAACGTTCTTGAACGAACTGTCCGTGTGCCATTTCTGATTGTCGCGGTTGGTTTGCATGATGGGGTGATCTTCCGCCATCAGCGTGTCGTCTTCGTTCAGATTGGTGGCGCGATAGATCTCCGGTTTCCCGCGCATCTGCAGCGCCGCCATGTTGATCAATTCCAACTCGCCGATGCGGCGGCTGAAGGCAATCTGCTGTTCGTCATCGATCGCCTGTTCGGGGAACAGAACGATCACATGATCGAGCCAGACCTGCCGCACGCGCGCCATGGTGTCGTCGTCGAGCGGTTCGCGCAGATCGAGGCCGCGGATCTCGGCGCCGATCTCCGGCGTCAGCGTTGTGACGGTGAATTCCATCCTCTTGCCTCCAGCCTTATCACCGCTGCGCAAACAGCATGCTTCACCATCCATCATAGTATGCGGCGCGTGCATTTGTTGACTCTCGCGGCTTCATCATCGGCAACGCCGATGTTGCTATGCCGACAAGAGCGTGGTAGCGCTGTGTCTCCGCGGGCGAAAACCATCCAAAGTTACGCATCCGCCCCCAAACCTGCCGTCATCCTTTCCAAGTCCTAGCCGACTCTCGCTTCTTGACTCGGTTCCGCGGCGAGCTTGATTTCGGGAACTCGACTTGAAAAGGATATCAAATTGGACAGCAAGCAAATAAAGCGATTTCTCGAAGGCGCCGTTATTGGTGGCGTCGTTTTGGCAACGGCCCTGTTTGGGACGGGATGGGCGGTGAAGAGCAGCACCGCCGAGCGAACCGCCCACGAGCAAACTCAAACCGCTGTTGTCGACAGTTTGGCCGCTATCTGCGTCGCCCAGTTCGACATGGCGTCGAACAAGACAACGAAATTGGCGGAAATGGCCTCCGTCGAATCTTGGAAACGAGGCAAATTTGTTTCCGATCAGGGCTGGGCCACAATGCCTGGCAGCGACACCGCTCTGGGTATCGTCGCCAACGAGTGCGCTCGCCGGCTCGCAAATCGGAAATCCTAACTAAGGCCGACAGCCCGTGTTGGTGCCTTGGTTGGCGGCGTAGAATTTTTTTTAAGACGCTAGCCAAAGCGTGTCGCGCAACTGAGCGCGGCGCTTTGGTGTGCCTTACCGCGTCGCACATTTGTCCTTTAGGCGCCGGTAGGGTCGGTTGCATTCCCAATCGTTGCCGGAGAAGTCGAGATGGGCGTTTCTGGGAACGTTTATCTTTTCGCACCGGTCGCCCTGCGCGCGATATCCTCGATCGCATTTCCATTTGTCGCCGAACGAATTCAAAAAGGCGTTCTTGGGAATTTTAATCGCGGCACAGTGATTTTCGACCTTGCGAAATCCCCAGCTGCATTCCCAACCTGGGCCGAAGCTGGAATTCGTTGCGAACGCGTTTTCCGGGATTACGATAGCGTCGCAACCGCCCTTTTTCTCGCGGAAACCCTTATCGCACTCCCAGCCGCTGCCATATCCTTTGGCACGCGCATTTTCGGGAATCTTGACGGTGCCGGCTTGCGCTGTAAGGGCGCCAGACCCCAGCAACAAAATTGTAAGGAACAAACCTGTCAGTCGGTTCTGGACCTTCATACCCGGTTCACGCCATTGGGATTCTACGAACTCGCCTTGGTAAGCGCGACAGCGCATTGACGCGCAACGCCCGAGACCGAGGAATCGCTTCCGGGCATCTTGGCCCAGCCGCGATCTTCGACGAACTTTTCTTTTTCCCAATCGTTTAAGCTCTTGATTTTGACCAGGTAGCTGGCACTGGCGCTGTCCGCATTGAACTGGTGCGCGCATATCTTCGCCAGCTGAACTTGGACGGCTTTGTCCGACATCTCGACCGCCGTGGCATGCGCTCTCCCGCTGGTAACGACCCAGCCCATCGAAAAGCTAACGATTGCAAGCAGTAACGCGCCAATAACGCCACCGAGCAAAAAGAAAACGCCGCGTCTATTTTTCATTTGTGATCTCCGTCTATTTCAGCAAATTCGAAGCGAAAACCGGCTTCCGAGAAACAGAGCGGCCGCTCAAATGCGGTGCCAAATTTGACGGAAATCGAATAAGGCACCTCGAATCTTCAAATAGCAAGTGATTTGTTTTCCGAATTCTTCCGATTTCGGAAACGGGCGATCCTAAGAAAAAAAGCTCCAATATTACTTTAAATACGGCTAAAGAAAATTCTCCATAATGCGCAACGGATACATATAACTATTTGAAAATTAATTATAATATATAGCGGTTCGTATAATTTATGAAATTGGAGGCGGCGACAGTGTCGAACATTTTTGCAAAATCATTTTTGACTTTTCGTTCGAATAATATATATGGCGGCGCGTACGTATTGCATTCGATTTGTGTTAATTGAGCCGTCGGTCCGCCGTTTAGTTTCGTTATCCCTTGACAATGTGAGCGTTTAATAAACTGCGTGGCCATATGGGATGGCGCGTGAAACTCATGCAATCGTTAGAGGAAGAAGCGATGACAATCGGTACCGTTAAATGGTTCAATCCCACAAAGGGATTTGGATTTATCGAGCCAGAGGATGGCTCCCAGGACGCGTTCGTCCATATTTCCGCCGTCGAACAGGCGGGGATGAGCACCCTCCGCGAAGGCCAGAAGGTCTCCTATGAGCTGGTCGCTGGACGGAATGGCAAGGCGGCGGCGGAGAACCTGACCGACGAATCATAAAGTATGGGGCGGCTTCGGACCCGTGATCGTCGGAGCCGCACCATTGATCCCGTCGTTCGTTGCCAGATTGGGACGCGGTCGCTTTCGTGGTGAAATTGCGCCCGGTTGCGACAATCGCAACCGTGGCACAGCCCGTGGCCAATCGATAGGATGCCCCCGCAATTCAGGTAGCGGGATAGGCTGATCTATGGGCGCGCAGCAGTTCGATGTCGTCATCGTCGGGGCGGGGTTCGCGGGGATGTATTTGCTCCACCGGCTGCGGCCTCTGGGCTTTTCGGTCCGGGTGGTCGAGGCCGGAACCGATGTCGGCGGCACCTGGTACTGGAACCGCTATCCCGGCGCCCGGGTCGATGTCGAGAGCATGCAGTACTCCTATCAGTTCGACGAGGCGCTGCAGCAGGAATGGCAGTGGAGCGAGAAATACGCGCCGCAGCCGGAATTGCTGAAATACGCGCGTCACGTGTCGGAACGGTTCGATCTGCGCCGCGACATCCAGTTCGAAACCCGGATCGCCTCGGCAAGTTATGACGAGGGCGCGCAGCGCTGGGCCCTGACGGCCGAGGACGGGTCGGCATTCGACGCGCGGTTCGTCGTCATGGCGACCGGCTGCCTGTCGAAACCGAACTGGCCGCAAATCGACGGTATCGGCAGTTTTACCGGGACGACCTATCACACGGCGATGTGGCCGCGCGAGAAGGTCGATTTTACCGGCAAGAGGGTCGCGGTGATCGGCACCGGATCCTCCGGCATTCAGTCGATCCCGGTCATCGCCGAGGAAGCCGCCCAGCTCACCGTCTTCCAGCGCACCCCGAACTACGCGATTCCGGCGCACAATTCAGCGCTCGACAAAGACTACGAGTCCTGGGTCAAGGGGCAGTACGCCGAATTCCGCGCCCAGGCGAAGCAGACGCCGCCCGGCCTGTACGGCCGCTTCCGCACCGGCAAGGCGCTGGAGGCGACGCCGGAAGAACGCCAGGCGGAATACGAGAAACGCTGGAAGGCGGGCGGGCTCGGTTTCATGGGCGCCTATGGCGACCTGATGCTGAGCAAGGAGGCGAACGACACCGCGGCGGAGTTCGTGCGCGACAAGATCCGCGCGATCGTCGATGACCCGGACACCGCCGAAACGCTGTGCCCGAAGAACATCATCGGCGGCAAGCGGCTCTGCATCGATACCAACTACTACGCCACCTACAACAAGCCGCATGTGCGGTTGGTCGATGTGCGCGACAACCCGATCGAGGCGATCACGCCGACCGGCGTGCGCGCGCGCGGCAAGGATTTCGAGGTTGACGCGCTGGTCTTCGCCACCGGCTTCGACGCGATGACCGGCGCGCTCACCGCGGTCGACATTCGCGGCAAGCAAGACGCCAGCCTGCGCGAGCGCTGGGCCGGCGGCCCGATCAGTTATCTCGGCCTCGCCATGGCCGACTTCCCGAACCTGTTCACGGTAACGGGACCGGGCAGCCCCTCGGTCTTCACCAACATGATCCCGTCCATCGAGCAGCATGTCGACTGGATCACCGACTGCCTCGCCTGGATGAAGGACCGCGACTACATCGCCATCGAAGCCGAACACGACGCCGAGCAGGCCTGGTGGCAGCACCACCAGGAGGTCGCCACGATCGGTATCAAGACGACGACGGACAGCTGGTATCTCGGCGCCAACGTGCACGGCAAGGCACGCGTCTTCATGCCGTATTACGGCGGCTTCCCGGACTATTGCCGGAAGTGCGAGGAAGTGGTTGCGGACGGCTATACGGGGTTTGCGTTCGGGTAGCGCGCAAACTGCGCTATAAACCGGTAACGAGGCTACCTAAGCGAGGCACGCCGATGGCCGATAGCGCTTATCACAAGATGCGGACCGAGATTGCGCCGGCGCCGGCCGGCTGTCCGGTCAATCACGAGTTCTCGACCTTCGAAGAACACTATATGCAGGACCCCTATGCGGAACTGCATCGGCTGCGGCACGAGTCGCCGGTCTTCTATTCGGAGAAGCTCGGTTATCTGGTGCTGACCCGCATGGAGGATGTCTCGGAGGTCTTCCGCAACGCCGACGTCTTCTCGTCGGAGAACGTGCAGGACCCGGTGCTGCCGATCTGCGAGGCGGCGGCGAAGGTGCTGGCGGTGCCCGACTACAACCCCATCGCGGTGATGTCGAACCGCGCGCGGCCGGACCATACGCGCATCCGCAAGCACGCGATGGCGGGGTTCTCGAAGCGGCGCATGCAGGTGCTGGAAGAACTGATCCGGACGCGCTGCGAGACGATGGTAGAGGAGATGCTGGCGAGCGGGTCGCCGGCGGAATTCGTGAAACATATCGGTCATCCGCTGCCGGGCGAGACGATCTTCCGCCTGATCGGGTTCCCGGAGGCAGACGACCGCAAGCTGAAGGAATGGACCACCAACCGGCTCGCCTTCACCTGGGGCAAGACCAGCGAGGCGGAGCAGGTCGACATCGCCGAGAAAATGCTCGCCTATTGGCGCTACTGCGTCAGCTTCGTGGCGCACCGGATGGACCATCCGGCGGACGATTTCACCTCCGAGTTGCTGGCGGCGCACAAATCCGACCCCGACGACCTGACCTATAAGGAGATCGAGTCGGTCGTCTACGGCCTGTCCTTCGCCGGGCACGAAATCGTCAGCAACATGCTGAGCAATGGGCTGATCAGCCTGCTGCGGCACCGGCCCTATTGGGAAGCGCTGTGCGCCGACGCGGGGCTGATCCCGAACGCGGTCGAGGAAATCCTGCGCTTTAACTCGCCGCAGACCAGTTGGCGCCGGGTCGCCACGGAAGACACCGAGATCGCGGGCTACAAGATCCCGAAGGGCACGCAGGTCTTCCTGTCGCTCGGCTCCGCCAACCATGACGAGGCGTTGTTCGACGATCCGGAGAGGTTCGACATCCACCGCAAGAACGCCCGCCACAACATCGCCTTCGGCCGCGGCATCCACTTCTGCCTTGGCAACCGGCTGGCGATCCTGGAGGCGGAGATCGCGCTGGAGACTTTAACCCGGCGGGTGCCGTCGCTCGACATGGTGGCCGATCAGCAGTTCACGTTTTTCCCGAACTTCACTTTCCGCGGTCCGGCGGAATTGTGGCTGACCTGGAACGTTTGACAGGGATTTCACCCGCCCCAGCGGCCCGTGTAACATGACGGGATAGCGGCGAGAGAGAAGAGGGTGACATGGCGCGCTTCGACACGGCGATCAAGAACGGGCTGATTTTCGACGGGACGCGGATTCCGCGCTACCGCGGCGACATCGGCATCAAGGACGGGATCATCGCCGCGATCGGCCATATCGATGCGGCGGACGCGGACCGGGTGATCGATGCGGCAGGGCTGCACGTCGCGCCGGGCTTCGTCGACCTGCACACCCATTACGACGCGCAACTGTTCTGGGACCCGTACTGCACCCTGTCGAGTTGGCACGGCATCACCTCGGCGGTGATCGGCAATTGCGGCTTCGGCTTCGCGCCCGTGGCGCCGGAGATGCGCGAACGCGCGATGCTGACCATGACGCGGGTCGAGGCGATCCCCTACGCCTCCATGAAGGAAGGGCTGCCCTGGGACTGGACGAGCTTTCCGGAATTCCTGGACAGCGTCGAGCGCGCGCCGAAGGCGATCAACATCCTGCCCTATATGCCGATCGGGCCCTTGCTGATCTGGGTGATGGGGCTGGAGGATGCCAAGGCGGGCCGCAAGCCGACCGATGCGGAGCACACCGAGATCTGCCGCTTGTTCGAGCAGGCGCTCGACGCCGGGGCTTGCGGCTGGTCGGCGCAGCGGCTGTCGCCGGACGGGCCGTCCGCGGTGCAGATGGATTACGACGCGACGCCGATGGTGACCGACGTCATGCATGACGAGACCTGCGAGCTGCTGGCGGGCGTGCTCGGCCGCCGCAACGAGGGCTTCATGCAGATGACGATCTCCTCGGGCTCCTATCAGAACGACCGCGCCCATATGGAGAAGTTGTCGCAGATCAGCGGCCGGCCGCTCTTGTGGAACGTGGTGCAAGCCTACGACCACAAACCGGAGGTGCATCGCGGCGCGCTCCGCTGGCTCGACGAGTGCCGCGACCGCGGGGTGCGGGTCTATGGCCAGGGGCTGACGACCGATGCCGGCTTCACCTTCACCTTCGAGGATTGGAACCTGTGGGACGACAGGCCGGCCTGGCGCGAGGCGACCGTCGGCACCGTCGCGGAACGTCTGGAGAAGCTGGCCGATCCGGACCGGCGCGACGCGCTGAAGGCGCAGGTGCCGCTGACCGTCACCGGCCCGATCCCGGACATCGTCATCACCGGGCCGTGCGGCGACGAGACGAAGATGTATCTCGATCACACCGTGGGGCAGGTCGCAGAGGCGCTGGGCAAACATCCGGTCGATGCGATGCTCGACATCGCGGTCGCCGACAAGCTGGAGACCGAGTTCTTCGCCGCGCCGCCGAACGTGTCCAAGACCCATCTCAAGGAGATCGTCGACAACCCCTGGGTGCTGTTCGGCGTGTCCGACGGCGGCGCGCATACCAAGTTCCTCACCGCCGGCCGCTATCCCACCGAGACCCTGACCGAGATCGTGCGGACCGAAGGCATGCTCAGCCTGGAAGAAGCCCATTGGCGGCTGAGCGCACTGCCGGCCATGGTCGCCGGATTTGCCGACCGCGGCCAGCTCAAGGTCGGCGCGCCGGCGGATATCGTCGTCTACGACTACGACGCGCTGGCCATCACGCCGAGTGAGATCGTGCACGATCTGCCGGGCGGCGAGTGGCGCCGCATCCAGCGGGCCGAGGGCTATCGCTACATCCTGGTCAACGGCCAGGTCACCATCGAGGACGATAAGGAAACCGAGAGCTATTCGGGCCGGTTGCTGCGGCACGGCGGCGGTATGCGCGTGGCGATGGCGGCGGAATAGGACGCGCTACTTCGAGGTCATCTCCCAGACCCCGCGCCAATTCGGCGGCGGCGGGTTGTCGCGATAGTAGGTGCAGCGTTCTCGGTACAGCGCGGATGGCCCGTCATCGGGCCGTAGACCGATCGCCTGTTCGAACGATGCGAGGGCCGCGTCCCAAGCGCGTTGCCGATAGAGAGTCAGACCCTCTTCGTATGCCGCTAGCGTGGCCTGCATATGGACGAAGCTTTCCGCGTTGTGGTGACCGAGCGCTTCGTACACCGCGACAGGCTCCGTCTTGCCTTTCACCACGATCAGATCGAGCTCGCGGAACTGGAAATCTCAGATCACGTCGCCCTGTTCAGTCTGCTGTTCGGCGATGGCGGCATGTCAATCGAGCAACGTCGGCACTTGTTGGATCGCAAACGCAGCGTGCTTGATGCGGTTCGAACGGATGCCAAGGATGTTGCCGGCGTCGTGACTGCGACAGATCAGCAGAAAGTCGACGAGTACTTCACGTTGATACGTTCCATGGAACAACGTCTCGCCCGGGATGAAGACTGGCTGTCACGTTCCAAGCCGAAAGCACCCTTCGCCGCTCCAAATTCGACTCCAGAAGCGACTGCCGGCATCGAGTTGATGTTCGACCTCATGGTCGCACTGTTTTGAAAATGATCGGAGGGGTACTGCTGGACAGACCCAAAATTCTCAACAAGTTTTGTCCAGAATTGTAGCAAGCATGGGTGCTTATCTGCTTTACGAGACTTTTCTAAATGCAGTACTTTACAAGAAAGTTTTCAAAATTACTATATCTCTTGCAGCTCCCCACAAACAGACATGAAAACCGATCCTTTATTGTTCTGAAATTCGAGTTTAAGAACGGACGTTTGATAATATATCGTCTCAAATGACTGAACGATGAGATAACTCAGGTGATACTTTCGTTAATGCTGTGTCAAATCAAGGTCTTTTAGCAAGTAAGAGGGGATTTTTTCCAACCAACCAGTAAACTGGGGCATTTAAAAGCTTCACCTTTGACACTATAAATAAGTAAATGAGGGACCTTGTTCGTTTAGATGGAATTTCAACCGATAGCGAGCGATCGTATTTGATGTGCTAAGCTAATCTTTAAGAAGTTTCCAAATGCCATTATTTGTACCATAGGGCTTTCTCACATTCCTTGAATGGCACTGCCTAACAGACATAAAATCTACGGCTGTTCCATTGATATTTAAAACATAAATATGTACGTGAAAAAAATGAAACAGTGAAATACGTTCATGGCTCATGTGGTCCATGTGGACCTCCCCAAGACCTCTGGGGGTTAATAGCTGATGTTATGTCATAGAAAGCATTAGTTTCTTATTTTATATTTTTTTGTTTGTTGCTAATATATACTTTGGATCTGCAAGACAAGCTTTCATGAGTCTTTTTGTTTCTGAGGATATTTTTATTGTATAGTTTGATACACGTTTAGGCCAAAAAGAGCTGAAGTAGAATAAAAGTGTTGCACATGAGATGCTTCCGTGTTAATAGAGGTAAATAGTAAATCAGTTTATCAGAATAAGAAAATAAGAAGAGTGTGTATCAGAATAAGAAAATGAAACAAGTAATTGACTTGTTCAACAATAAATGAGAAAGTTTAGATCGGTGCATCAAGAAGGGAGCTGCTTTCCTGAATGGTCAATCTAATGGAAAGCATGCTAACCTGCACGTTCACATTCTTTATGAGTGTTTGGACCACCATGTAAGCCACTGCTTTCGTTAAAGCATTGTCTCACGCGTTTATCTTTAAATCCTTTACTTTATTTTAATTCAATTAAACAATTTTCCATAATTACAAGCAGTTTGTTGAATAGTTATGTGATGTAAAGTTAGCAAATGCTCTTTTTTGTTGAGTAAAAAAACATTACATCAATGTTTCCAAGGATGAAATTACTTGTATTGTAACCTAGATTGTGGTTACTTATACAAAAATGTCTGTTCCCACCATAACAGTACTTTTGGCAATCAGGATTGGATTTGTGTCATATATATCATAAAATTACTCCTTTTGCCTGCATTTATAACTTTCTTTGGTAACATTGTTATCTTCTCTACCTCACTATCAATCTTGATATTTTCAAAGCAGCAACAATCCTGTATCGTTAGGAAATGTTGTGGATGTCCGTAGCTATTGTCTTGAATAAAGATGTATTAATATCTTCTCTTCCTTTTTTTAAACAATGACTTTGAGACGTGGAAAAAATGACATTGGTTTGAAAGAAATATGTTTATTCCGATACAAACGGCATAATGCAGTAGCATTCTTTACCGAAAGGAGACAGATACCTGTGATCCAGTCCAAATGCCTTTAAATTCAAAGTCCTTTTCCTTTCATATGTAATAGCCAAAACGTAAGCAGACCCAATATATTTTTCTAAATTTTTACTTCAAAATTCCTCTGTACTTCCGAATCCTATATACACGCATGACTGATTATCACACTACAAGGTAAAAAAATGTTCTCTCTTAAATTGCTGTCAATAAACATTTTCTAAAATTGGAGTAGATTCATCTTATCATTCTTTCCAAACAAATAATTGACATCATGAATGTTTATGTGCTACTTGTCACAATATATGATTTGCGAAACATGGTTTATATAAAAGAGAGATAAAAAATGAATTGCTCTCAATGAAGGGTCAAGTCATTTGGAGATAAAGCAGAGGCCACTCACATTTTATTCTAGTTGCCTAGATGAGAAATATAACCCTCGTTTGCAAAGTTAGAGCAAATCGAGAACTAAATCAAATAAACTTTATGTGTTGATGATATTAAGGAACTCATAGGACAAACCCTAGAACACTCATTAAAATATCACAAAATAACTGAACATGATGAATATCAGTGCAGGATATTATAGCCTTTTCCTTTTTTGGGGACTCTTTACATAATCGTAAAAAATATCATTTACAAAATAAATTTAACAGTTGGCAAATTTTGATAATCAAACCCTAGTGCAGCTTAAAACTTGACAAATGAGGAAAATTTGCCTTTTAAGAGAGGCTGTGTAAACCAATAAAAACTCCAAAATTTTATTCTGAAGCAGTTTAAACAAATTTTGGCAAATTCTCCAATTTTTCGAAAACTCCGACCTAGCTCAGTTGGTAGAGCGCACGCCGCGAAAGCGTGGGTCACGAGTTCGATCCCCGGTGGTGACATACTTTTCTATTTCTCTAGTGTTCTTCTCAAAAATAGCATTTCAAATCCTCTCTTCTTGATGACACTCTGTAACTTTAATGGGCTTTGGATTGATGACGGGTCGGAGAGTAGTTCTTCCTTGGTAAAGTCACATGGCGCAGAGAGGCTGTTCTCCAATTGCGTTGAGCTGGATGTCGATGTCCACCGGGGGATGATTGGGAGCTAATGTGGCGACTAGAAAAGTATGATAACATCGGAGGTCACCTAGCTCAGTTGGTAGAGCGCACGCCGCGGAAGCGTGGGTCACGGGTTCGATCCCCGGTGGTGACATACTGTTCTATTTCTCTAGTGTTTTTCTCAAAAATACATAACTTGTTGTGCAATCAAATCATAGTCTGCTACTCAAGAAGATTTTCCTCTTTTTGCAGCATCAAGTAAAGATATGCTATTTTTACCTTACAATTGCAATTTAGGGTCCATGGTTGAACTACAAAACGCGTTTAGAGGGCGATGGTTGAGCTTGAAAGTCTTAAGATGCAATGACAATGTTTTGGCATCACACGGAGAGACGATGTCATAAAAACGTTTAAGAAACTCAGTCTTAGAGCTAATAAACTCTCTTATATTTACTAGAAAACATTATTTGTAGTTATGTAATTTAAGTTCAGACATTTATGTGACGGAAGTAACAACTTTTAGCTTGGGATGTGCATATTTTTTTCTCTGCAATCTAATTCACAAAGAAGAAGCAACGAACAAGTAACCAATTTTCCAAATACTTGATGCACAAGTTGGCAAATGTATGAAATGTTTGAAGTACAGAGGAAGGTTGCATTGCCACTTGCTAACCCTGTTTCTCATCAGGATAATTTGAGTGGATAGAACAATTATTATTAAAAATACTGCTAAAGTTAGCAACAAGGTAATGTTATGTTATAACCTTAGTCAAGCAGATTAGCTCATAGATTTCTATTACTCTTTTTTAGAGTTGGTAGTTTGTTAAAATTGCAATAAAACTAAATGCGGATACTTCTTCTCATATTTTACAAAAAATTGCAACTTTTCAGGCACAATGCTTTTCCATAAATATTGCAGTGTCATTGCACATTGATGTCAAGTACACGGATACGGTATTACGTTGACAAATTTGTATAGCACCCACTAGGTGTAATCGCGCTATGATTTGTCAGTCTTTTTTTGGACGACTTTGGATGGCTTTTATTAGTATTGAATAAGGAAAAAGAGAAAACAGACACGAATTGAAGGTGTGGTTTGATTAGCTAATTGTTGGAACAGAGAAAGGATTTTAATAGGCAGAATAAGCATAAGGGTCTATTATTCTGAACTTCTAAATGTGGATGAAAGGTAAAAGGTTGGTTGTGAAGAGAAACTAACACGTGTCGTCTGCAAGAAACGCAGACGAGATGGTGGATTTTATTGTAATTCTGGAGGTCTTATTTAGAGAGTAACTCACCCTTCCATAGATATTGGAGGATTTCATACCTACATAAAGTCAACGGCCTGTCTACGTGACTCAAATTTCAGTCGACAATTGCCTTTTTATTATTCTCATTTCACCCTCTCATTTACTACAATACATCATACAAAACGATGAGAAATAAGTGACGTAAAAGTACCGTACAGGTACTTAACATTGCGTTGGTTGTTTGTCATTGCTTACTTGTGTACAATCTCTCTTTGCAAAATTCTTAAACTACGGTTGAAACGCGCAAAGCAAGGATATGTGTTGGAAGTTTTGAGATAGGACATACGGCCCGGGGAATATTCTTGGCTTGCGTATGAAGGACCTCGGCTTCAAAATGAGTTGGAATGGATTGGTAAAAGTACAACTGGTTTATCATATATTTGGAAACGACTTATCTAAACTGTTTGATAGAAAGAAGATCACTTAGACCTCCACAAGCAAAGGGTCAGTAATTTCCAGTTATTTCACTCCTAATTTACTGTTATTTTTTATTCCATTACTTTACTGACACATATGAAACGATTAGAAGGTAGGTAAGAAAGAAAAATAAACAAATTTATGTATTGAAGGTAAGATCTTTAAAAAATTTACAATATTTGCAAGGTCATAGTTTAGGGAATAGTAAACAGCACTCAAAAATTGTCTTATATTGTCAAAGGATAAAGATCGTTTTGATCCTAATTCAGTACAAAACATTGCGCTTTTAGGATCTTTTAGGGTCTTACTCGTTGCGCTATGATTCACGACCTTTAATTGCTTGTTTGTATTTTCTTGGGAAGTTTATGAACATCATAACCCGAAAAAATTAATCGATTTCTTGCAGTAGACAACTTATTTCAGGTTTTAAAGAACTCATCCTTCTTTGTGACATTGCTGGGTGTAATTTGATGAAGTGTGCGATTAGTAGAATAAATGTCTAAGGCTGGTTAAAATCAAAATCAGCATAACAATTCCTGGCCATATCATTGTATCTATAATGCAGTAACCGAAACAATTCTTAAGAAGTCATGAAGCAAAATCATGAAGAAGACCTGCTATTACTATAATAAATACTCATTACTGATGAAATAAATAAGTCAGTGCCTAAATGTTTAGAGGCAGTTTACAAACTGTATTAGCATATGTAAGGCAAATACTACACAACGATACAAAGCAAACCCATAGCTCCACGGAGAAATATTTTTGTACGTCACGAATATTATAAGTTGCAATAACAGAGGCACTTGACTTGTAGTGCAAATAATGGTACTAAGGCGCACTCTGCCATCATTACACGGAAAGTAAAATGATTACAATAAGAGCCAGGAAAGTTGGGGTCAAATTAAATGGAATACAAAAGGCTGCCACCCCTTTACTGCCGTCATGTTAGAGGATAATGAAAGAATAATACTCGTGATGCTTACGACTGCGGTTAATCATTTTCTTCTTCTTCTTTATCCTTTACAATAATAGCATCCTCTTGGCCTGGACGCCTGATGCAACAAGGACCACCTTCAACCCATTCCTTTTCTTTGCTCTATACCATATTTACCTTTTTATTTATGTGTCTAAATTCTCTCTAAACTCTTTAAAAATATAATTAAGTTGCTTTTTAATAAATTGTAACTTTAGGGTATTAATTAATTCACGTTAATAAACAAAAGTATAATGTTAACACTTCTTACTCTAAGAGTAAATCATTTCTTAAATGGAATTTGAAGTACCAATCAGTAACAAGCTTTATATTGCAAAGCTACCCCTCCAAATTACACATAACTTACAAAAGAGGAAAAAGCATTTTTATGTCTCTGTTTGTATTTGTAGGGTCGAAAACAATAGAAGTAATAGAAAAACAAATACAACAACAAAGAAGTTGAAATGAGTGCAATTGAAATCAATTCTACAATTTTAATCATTATTCTTAGACAGTGATAATGACACGCAAACAGAATACACGAAGACAAACAAAATTTAGAAATTTGAAATATTTATGAAGTATCAATATCTTGTACATTTGAATAGAACGGCTACAATAATTCTTTATATATACAATGATATCAAATTCCCAACTAAGTTTTGAAAATTGTTTATTTTTAAGATCTGGTTTACATACTTTTTAAATGGAAACTGCAGGAAAAATGTAAAACTTAAGTTATGTAACTTTTTGAAACATTCAAGAACTCTGCTTTAGATTCAAATAGTTCTACAAGACTTGCAAAAACTTCAAAACAAAAGTGTATATGAATGGTACTAGCTTTAGCCAAGTACGGTCAGGCTAGCTATTAAAAAGATTTGTTTTGATGTTCTCTTTAACCATGCCATATGCATCAGTATTTTGGTAAACCAATGTTCTATACTTACATTGGAGTGCAATTTTTGTTATTAAATTATCCTTGGACATCGAAAGTAATACCTTCACATTGAACAGAATTTGAAACCGAATTTTAATACTCAAAACACAAGTATGGTGAAATACGTTCAAAACGTTTTCAAGTACTGATGAAGCTATATCCTTTACATACCTTTCTTGATTTCTACGACATTGAAAGAAAGTCAAAATACAATATTTATTTCCTGGGTTGTCGCAATATTTTAAAATCATTTTATGTTCAGTATTAATAGATTTCAAACCCATGTCGTTATTTTTTAATAATGGAAAACTTGAAAAGTGCTTTTAAAATTGTCTTTTAACAACTTTTTTACAGAGCTTCACTATATCAGTATTTAAATACAGAGAAAGTTTAATAATTATTCTTTTGAGAGAATGAACAAGCACATCAAAATTGTAGTTAAAACCTTTGTCTCACAAATCAAGTTACGATTTCTCTGGTTCTTTAAAAGATAATTATTATAGTTTAAATATAAGTATTAGCTTATAGAATCAAAAGATTTGATATGAATGCTATAACAAGGCCCCAATTTGTGCTAGTAGTTCAGTGATTGCAAGAGCGTCTTCTTTGCAGAAAGATGAATTGATGACCTGAAATATTTTTGTTGGAGTCACCAATGGTTTTTGAAATATAGATTAAGAGTATCTGTATTTATTTTGACATTATAGAAAAATTCAACATTTTGACAAAAAACATTTGATCACTGTTCTAATGTACATAAATGTAAGGTACGTTCAGGCTCTTAACATCTATTTGAAGGAAAATTGGAAAGAGTTAAAATCACAGATGTCATTAATTGCAACATTACACTGTTAATAAGCAATTTAATGTTCAGTTTGCCATTCTACAACAATGACCCTTGTAATAGAGTTTACAGTATGTTTGTTCTAGTATAGAAATGGATTGACATATTTTAGGGTTGCTAGTTACCCGGTTTTGGTCTGCACATAGTTTAAAATAACAGTTGGAAGTTGCAGTAAGACTTTGGCCACGTTTTCCAGTAACTAGTTTTTTACATGGATAATGACCTTGTAGCTAGCATTCTACATGAATGTGTACCACAAATATAAAAAAAGATGCGGTAAATGCAGTAGCAGTGAATATCAACAATTTCCAATAATTTTTTGCCAGTCATAAAAAACCATTTAATTCAACGAATATTTGTAGGGTATAAAGGCACCATTTCACACCTGAAGATATATTTGCAAAAAAACCTATGCAAAATTTGGCCAATACTAATTTGATCTTTTAAAACGCACGGAATGTTAGACCGATGAGAAGGTAAATATTTTAAAATAATACCATGTAACATAAACTCCTTTTAACTATAAATGCTAGAATTCATATGCTAGAACTGTCTTAACTGCATTTAGCGAGACTCAAACTGAAACATTAATGTCTTACCTCTTGTTGTGGTTGCGTCCATTTTTTCCAATTGAGATAGAAGTCTTCTCCTTGACGTTCCGGTTAGCTTACTAAATCACATCCAATTTACCTGCTATGATGATTAAAGGTACTTAAATAATAACGATTTCTTGTTTTAATGTTTCTTGAAATAGCTACTCAATACTTCTTAGACATCAACAAATTGTATTGTCTACAGGAAATTGTACTATTCTTGAAAATGACACATTTGCGACATATTTGTCTACACTCTTAAAATCAATATCTTTGTTTATATGACTTCTTTTGTTAGATTGTTAGATTGTGCTTTGCATTACGTCGCTTTTAACATTTGGTAATAGTCTGTAGGCTTATTATGCAATACCTTTTTCTCCAAATTAAGAGTTGGTAGCAGCTTACGCAGGGATAGGTAGAGGAGAAAACCTTTGCATACGAAAGCTCGACATTGTTCCTCAAGAAACTGACGTCCAGAGAATATTGGTCGAAGACTCAATATCAAAGTTGCATAACAACGTTAAAATTAGATCTGAATACGACATACGTTAAAGGATACAAATTTCTTCAACGGGAGAAAAATGAGAATGACCAATAATCAGCCGCAATGAGAATTATGATAACAGGAGAAAAGTAATGATGCTGAAAATTAAGATATTCTAGCATGGAGGCGAAGTAACAAATATCAATAGATGTTTTCGTATTTTATGTCTGTTAATAAACTTTTTTATGGATGCCAACAACTGCATTGCTTCATGAGATGGAACACATAAACTCAGCCGACAGGTATCTAGCAATATTCTTACTCTGAGTATCCTTTAATGTAAGTAACGTTTATTTAAGAAGTGATCAGTTTGTTACAAAATCATTGATACCTGTCGCAAAATCATTACCTTTCCGCGACCGACGTAGAAACAGCTATTTACGCAATACGTTTAACTCAGGGTTAGTTCGCTACTTAGTCTGTACTTGTTAAAAGTTGCTATGGTCTTTATTCTTTGATGGGTAGATGCACCCAGAATAGGAAAAGCGGCCATTTTGAAACACAGTGCGATATAACTACTGAACCATTATTTATGAAGAAGCGCGCGCAATGGTGCGGTTCCATTTATCAGCTGTAATAGTGTAAAAATGTTGATACCGTTTTTATTCAATACTTCCAAGCCTATATTAAAACTAAAAACATCTATCAATTAAGTAATGTTATGTAGCTACAAAATACAAAATAAATTTAACATGTCGGAAAGGGAACCTAATACTAATGCAATTATTTATTGGACGCTAAAATTTTATCATTTCAATGTTTCCTTGAAGCAATACTTAGAGAAATCTTCCAATCTTCCTATTGCAGCATTTAAGGAAAATATACAATCGGCTTTGGACATTCTAGGCAATGTGGAATACTTAAGCTATTAATATTGGTTGCCAAGTCAAATTTTATAGTGTAAAGGTACGCTGAGATGTGTTAAAAGCATCATGTAGAGTTGGGTAGGTGGAATTGAAAGATACTGTAGATTTCTCCTGTACTTAAAAACATGTTTTTATTCCTCTCCATTTAATAATAACAAAATAAAAATACTGTTTTTTAATGTTCTCTATCGTTTCAACTAGAATGAAAGACTTCGTACTCTCCAAAGGATAAATTTAGAAGACTCCAAAGGATAAATTTGGGAGACTTCAAAGGATAGATTTGATCATTCTTTGACTTACTCGAAGGTCCTTGTATGAATGTTAAAATTATAGTGGCCTAAATAAGAATACAGATACATGTGCATAGACAATACATTGTCAAATCATCCTCGCCTAGACCAGTTTCAGAAAGTATCAATGGTCGTGGCATGTAACATTTTTAATCAGCAGCACATTGGTGTACTTCACGTGACCAATGTCTGACCATCCATGTCCATGCAGCGCAGTTTTGCCTTTGAATATTTTGGCGTATATATTATTACAATGGCCGCTTATATAAGCAGCGACGTCTCCCATAAATTCTTTTCATTTGGGATTACATATTTTATCTGTCTGATATAAATATAGATATAGCTTTTTACCAATAAAGCTCGCTTAATACAAGTTACAGTCCGCAGCACAAAGTGAACATCTTCGAGGAAAAGTACTTTATTTAAGAAAATTCAGCTCTCAAGGTAAGAAGCATCTGATCATCTAATGAAAAGGCTTGCGTTATCAGAGGTGAAGGTCAAATTTTCTTTCAACAAAATATTATGTCTGATAACTAAGTCAGTCAGGAAGAAACAATAAGATTCAAACTTTACTAATACCAATAATTATCTACAGGCTGTATATAACATGATATTTCATTACATATAATTTTATTGTTTACCATATTGAATTATATTAAATTTTATTACATTCATTATAAAATGATACATTTATCGATAAAGAGATAAGGAAGCGAAGAAATAGGTATGGCAACATTAATGATCAGCATCAGTTTTAGGGGAATTCCTTTCCAAACGATTTAAAAATCATGCGTTTTAATAAATGCCATACTCTTCTTGTCATAATAATATTATTCTTTAGCATAGTTAAAAAAACTAATCTTAGAAGTTTGTAAAAAAAATCCAATTCTCACTTTTTAACATTTTAATTTAGTTATTTATAAGTTGTTCTACTCAATTACAATAATAATTTCTAAGAGCGATTAATCATCTACATTTTTGGCAAGAACTCCGGGATTAATGTCATTTATCTTAAGGTTTCCTGTATAGACATTTTTTACTCTTTAGTAATTTAAAATGATGTTCCAACCATAGCATAGCATTAAGAAGAAAAGCAGACTAACAAAATTTGTACCCAAATTTTAATGGTAAAATTTATCCATCTAATGATAAATCAAGATTTTTAAATTGTTTTTAGAATAGGATAAAATTGTTTTATAGAAGTGAAGAAGCATTATGTATAGAGTAAGAATATTTATTTGACTATATTGGATATATATTTATATATATATTTATATAAGGTGGTGAAATTTTACCACTAACACATGCATTTCTTGTTTTAAAAATGTTTATGTTTACGGCCTCTTTTTAAAAATCCCTAAGGAGAAATACACACATACTGCTTCTTATTGTCTACCAAGGTGATACTTGTTTTGTCAACTCCGGACTTGATAGGTATTTATAAACTAGGGGGCATTATACTTTCTTTGCGGTTACAGCTTGCTTCGATGTTGCTTGTCTTTTCTTTAAGAACACTTCTGTTATTGTTTTCAAAGATATCTGTTATGTTATGAGTACAAATGTAACTGACTTTTGTGTTTTATCTGCTGACAGTAATGTTGAGAGTAGGGAGAGAAAGAACACTTGGGGAAGATCTTGTAGAGTAGAAAACAAAACGCTTGCTCTTTATGCGTTATTCATTAACTGTAGTAAGGTTTGCATGAAAAACAATTTAAATAATTCTTGTTTCCTCAGTTTATAGCTGTCAAGTTGGTGTATAATGGCAGTCATTACTCAAAGAGGCAAGTCGTTAGTTACTTTCTTCTGTAAACACATTTGAAAGCTAAAATAGAGACGGAAACATATTTAATTAGAAGGACAGTTATGAGACACGCAGGCAGTTCGTACATTCCAAATTGCAACTACCTAATGTACCTTTATAAAAAGAGTCAAAATGTCGCCAGATTGTTAAACATTATGTCAAAAACTACCTTGGCAAGTAAAAAAAGATGAAATCATAATGATAATGTAGTTACGTGATTGATGGAAGTATTACAGATGTCGTTCACAAGTTTTCGACAGAGTGAGGGCGCGTTTGTTGTCCGCACGACTTGAATTTAGTTGACAAAATTAAGAAGCATGTTCCATTGCGTATTTATCAAACATTATCTATTGCAAACAATTATCATTATGGATTCCAAAAATTGAAAACGCCACAAAGCAATACGACTCTGCCAGAGGGTATCACTTGGCTGAAAACCCTCATAGGAAAGACTAGGTCTGTATTCTATTTTGGTGTATTCAGTCGGTCCAGTTGAAAGGAAGAAAACCTTTTATTTCCAAGCCAAAACAATATGTTTTCTCATTGGGTCTTTATGGTTAGTCTATGCAGCTACAGTGGCCAATTATTGGTCTACAATCAATAAGCGATTCAAGCCCGTCAGACGGAGAGTTGGCTTCTTTTAAAACAGCAGTGGGATATGATGTTTTGTTTCATTTGGTAATTTCTGACGATTGTGCTCTGAAGAATGTCAGACGGGAAAAGCTTTCAAGTGCAAAATGTGAACTAAACAAATAACTATAGAATATATGCATAAAACTCTCAAAGAGTCGAGCCTTACCCCAAAAGCTTGCAATTTTAGGGAGCTGAGGGTATTTGCACCCACGACCTCATGATTTGTAAACCAACACCTCAAACATTGAAGTAAGTTGACCAGATTGCAATGGTTTAGTAAAGTTTTAGATTCTCAGCCTGAAAAGCGGATCAAAAGGCAAGCTTTACAAGTAAAAGTGTATGGCCAGAAAGCTATCAAATTGTGACCCCCCGCCCCCAATTCGTGTACTTTATGATGTGCTACATGTATTTTTTTGTAATGCTTGCCATGACTGATACGGCTACTTAGTGACTTATTTTATTGTAAAGAAGTTAATGAATTTCTGCATTTCTTTTGCTGATAGGCTGTATTGACAAGTTGCTTGACTTCTGTTAAATTAAATGGGAAACAGTTTGACATTGATCTGAGGTCAGGGTTATTTGCTTTTGGGTGCTTTTCTCTTTTCCTTATGGATATTAGGTAATATTATAGAAAGTGTAATTGCTATTTAAGAAAGGTACATAATTACAAAGTACATCAATTGTCAGTGTAAGCGTGGATACAAGTAATGATGCACGTACTGCTCTGGCAGAATCCTATCCTTTCTGTTTTTTATATACCGACCCTAATTCCAAACAGCAAAGTAACAAGAAGCATTTATATAACTCCTATCACTGATGCCCATATGCTGGACTCTAAGATATCATAATAAGCGAAGAACAAAAAAGGGAACAAATACAGAAAATATTATTACTTCAGATTCATGAAATAAAGAAATATTCTGACTGAAAATTTATGCGAAATCAACAAAAATGTATGCTGAAATTGTCTAATTTTGAATTTGAGCTTATTTGTGGACAGGTAAAGCACATGTAATAATTTGATTTGTGAGAAAAGGAGTTTGATACGGCAGATCCTAACTGTACAGTGTCATCAGTTTTACCTTTCAACTTTCTATACTGTTTAATTCTTGTCAATATCGGATATCTAAAGGTACAATTAAAAATTTACAGTTTCACAAGATTAACAGTATATCACAGATAGACAAAAAAGGTAATGCTATACGTGAATATGACTCCACTACGTTCTGCTTGCCCTGCAAAATCTTAAATAAGAAATTTCTGTGACTCGACTTTTTCATCAGAAATGTCCGTTTATCATAGGAAACATGTTTACTTACTTGCTTTTTATTTGCCATCAATCAATATTAACAATATAAAAGCAAAGACGAATTATTTACATCTGCTGTTCAAATTTATTACGTAATGAT
>JAAAKM020000498.1:777970-790777 GCA_010016025.2 Alatinidae sp. Z8VKAUB7J3
TATTGGGCACTTAGTACCACTTTGTATATACTATGATATTGGGCACTTAGTACCACTTTGTATATACTATGATATTGCTTTATTTCAAAAATGAAAATACCTCTGATCCCATCCAACTTGTTTCAACTGGTGGCCCATTGTTGAAATACCTTCAAAAAATATGTACATCATTTTAAAACACTGTTGAGCATTGCATGCAAGTGTAACAGAGGCATGATAACAAAGTGTTATGAGATGATGTCAAAAGGGCTCCTTGTGCCTCTCGATGCTCATAAACACTTGAGGGCAAACTGTGTGATCCAAACACAATGATTCAAGGAATACCTGAGCTGCTGAAGACTGTTACAGACTAGTTAAGGCATACTAAGCAACACTGAGCATTTCTTACTTACTGATATTAAAATAGTCTAAAATTGAACTGATGTAGGGTGGCAGATTCAGCAGTTGATCATAGGATGGAGGGGGTGGGGCTCAAGTGCACCATTTTTATCACTCTATAAGTTGGAAAGCATGGGGATTCTCCTCTGCCATACCCTCTCAGTTGCACCCATCCACATCATTATTGTACATTTTAAACAAACCACAATATCCACTCAGTCTATTTTCAGTCAGAACGACGAAGCCAATATTTATAGAGGCCCTTGATAGCAGGACCATGGACTAGGTAATCCCTGGATCTTCCCCTGTTAACGTACAATACAGTTCCCTTAATTCCATGTTTAGCATGGACTTAACAATAATGTGGCTAATTATAAATACAAAATCTGGACATTCCTTCCCTTGTTATGCTACAGAGGTAAGAGAGACGTACAAAGCAACTTGACGTTTGCAAGGCAATAAATTCACTTGATATATAGGATGATCACAAGATAATAAAGCATTTCTATTTGAATAAACCCATTAATTTACTGGCTGGTCTAGGAAAATTTGTCATTCTTAAAACAAGAGCTGGACATTTTGTATATATACAAGTTCACAATTTTTAATATCCAAAATGGGTGTGGCAGTCTTTATTTGCAGTTATGGAAAGTGTAGCTCATAGAGGGATTAAGAAAAAGACCATAATATATGCCTATGTTGTGCACAAATTTCTGCTAATTCTGAACATATGTCAATATCAACTAATGTCCATTTATAAATAGCAGTATTAGTATGTCAACTGGAAGAATAAAGCAATTTACACCAGAGTCTATTAAAATATCACATAAGAGGTTCATTAGGATTAACGAGTAAAATGTGTTTCCCAAACAGTGATTGGAATCCTGCAGAGGCACGATTAAGTACACCAGCTGACCTGCCTACACAGGGTCTACAGGCTAAATACTATGTCCTTTTAACTTAAGCCCCTTCCTGGACTGTGGCAGTCTCTCAATCAAAGAACCCTGATGTGCAGTGGGTCCGACATTGAAACTGCCCCATATAAACAGAAAAACCACCAAACAGGCTAACTAATAAATAAAGGGCAGCTAGGGCGTCCAAGGTCAACGCCCCTCAATTTAGGCTACCTGGCAGAGAAGCAAGCCATGAAGCAAGCTCAACTGCCAAGTAGGACCGCCTCTTGCGGATTATGGAAAGCATCTGTCATCAATGAGAACAGATACTACATCCATCCCTTGCTGAAAGGCCGAGAAGCACCGAGGTAGTTACTCTTCCTAGGTATCTATTTCCTACCGCCTATGGTAGCACCGCCTCCACTTCCAATCTTTAAATGTACTCTTGTCATGTGTATAAGAAATGTAGGATGTAATAAAACTTATTCAAAACAATGTGACTTAGCCTGAAACATAATAAGTAAGTTCAACGTGCAATGGGTAGGCCTGAATTAAGATCATGAAGATGTCATGATATAAATTTACTTCCCTGCTGAGGATTGGACATCATGTATCACTCCCTCTGTTAAAAACATCTTTTTAAACGATAACAAATGCCCTATAAACCGCATTGCCAAGTCCTAGCTGTCACCCAAAGGGACTATTTCAAATAGACTTAAAAATTATATAGCTCTTTTACAGTTTAAAGTTGTACGCTATAGTTATTGGTCCCAAATAAAATTGCATCCTCATGGACAACAAGGACATTCTGGTGACGTCATGGATCATGCATGCTCATCTAGTTTTCAGCTAAAACATTTCGTATTGGAAAAATAACAGACTCGTTTATCTAAGATTAGCCTGATTTATACGCTTAAGTTTGAGATATTTCTGAATGAAAATATATTGTAACTCTTCATATATTCAAGGTAATGTTATACTTACTCGACCGACGGTCTCAGATAGTTCTGTTTCAACTCGTGAAAACCTTTCCCAAGGTCTGCCAACCCCTCAATAAGAAAAACAACATCGCAATTCTCATTTTTACTTTCCCCTGCCATCGTTTGGCTAAATTACTCTTAGAACAGAATACATATACTAAGTGAATTCCAGAATTGTGAAAACCCTTTCATGTGAGAATCGAACACTTTCTCTCCAAGTACTGGCCGTGAATTAGAAACGAAACGGTTTCAACCGTGACAGACAGGTTATGGATCAAATCCCACGATTCTAATGACGGCACTGGTTTTTCCAAAAGTGTGCAGTGCACATTGTAGATTAGCATCCCCCATTCTTCTTTCGATTAAACGTCATGATGTCTGAACAATACCATCTCGTAGATGTTGATTGTTCACAGGAGACAGAACCAAACAACACTCAATCGTGGCTGCAGTTCGAAACCTTGATCAGCTCTGCCATCAACAAGTCTCGATCGCATGTTAGTTTAGCCTCTCTTTCTCTCGCCCGCTTGCTCTCTTTTACCCCCTAGCGCTAAAATTACGTTTCTGGAGACAGACTCATGGCCGCCCCCATTCCTTCACCACGCAAGATGCTAATGGAGGGCGAAAGGGGACTACGCACCCCTATATGAAAATATTAACTCCCCCGGAAAAGTATTACATGTGAATGGATCATTTTAAAGATCGTGTTTAAGACACATATGCACTGCCCAGGATGCTTACATTGGACAACAAAGTTATAACAAAGGGTGGAGTTTCTAAATCACATCATTAGATTCATGACACATAATCAGCTGTCTGACCGTATTTCAACAGAAAAAAATCTGTCAATTCCCAAAATTGGTGACAATCACCTCAATCATCAAGAGTAGAGTCCTGAAATTGTTTGGACACGTCAATAGATCCAACTTAAGTTTGTCAAAGACATGCATAGAGGGCACGATAGTGGGAAAGAGAAGGAGAGGAAGAACATGTTAACATTGGTACGACAATAAAGTTGCCTGGTCAAACCTTAACTTTCATGGAGTGAACACTTCTTGTAAAACCGTGGTCTGAGGAGAATCCCTTGTAATGTTAGTGTTCATTTGTTTTGGCTTGAGAGAGCGAATTATGCTGGTAATTTCTTATATTGAGTAATCAATTGCATCAGAAATAGAGGCCATAATTCATCTGATCCTGCCAGTTACAGAGATACTCTCTTTATAAAATTAAGTTAAGCGAAATAATGCCCCCCCCCCCTTTTTTTTAAACTATATTCTAAGTAACGCTACGAGGAGCCAGCTTTGTCACTGTTTTCCTTGTCCAGATACAAAATAGCTGGACAAAGCTGGCCTTCCGTATAGACACGTTGCTGGGTACTCCTTAATAAGGAGAGCATTATCAAACGTGGACTTTCTTTTAGAAAGTGTCCTCAGGTTTTGAAGTTCATTGACGATGAAAGTAAGATTAGACAATATATCAAAGGGTATTTTTTATCTTCCTGAGGCCATAATGTAGAATTAAAACTAATGTATACTAACAGTATACAAAGTACGAATAGGGACACTCCTTGAGTAGACTAAGGGTATGTCCAGTGAACCTTAACTTGCGTTTATCAATAACATTCTACCACTCTGTTTCTTAATATCATCATCATCATCATCATCATCATCATCATCATCATCATTATCATCATCATCATCATCATCATCACACGGCTGCTGAGGTGCAGACGACCGTCTCTTCTATTCTTCGAGCAGGAATTATATCTAACGTGCCCCCATCAGTGTGTTGAATGTACTTAAATCTGGTCTGCCTAATTTCTTCCTCCCATGAGTTGGCTCGTATAGCGTAGCTGGTAACCTAATTACGCTTAATCCATTCGTGGCATGTGGCTCAAGATAGTCAGCTGTCTACAAATCACTGTGCGTATTAATGGTTTGGCTCTCGTCATTTTGTACAGTTTCATAACGTATGCTCTTTTATTAGAAAATCAATGATAACGAAAACAGGGAGGGACACAAAATACAGCTTTGTCTGATTCCAGTACCAATTGCAAAATATTTACATTGACTGTTGCTTCCAGTCTGCATTTAATGATCTCAATATTTTGACAACTATTCTGGGACGAGATTTAGAACTTTCTAGGGAATTTCACAATTTACTACTGATCCTTGTTCGTAAACAGGAAATTTAGGGAATTCCGTTGTAAAGCTGTTATGAAAATGTAATTTTTTTTTTCCTCTACGATCATGAATGTTGAAAGATTTTATTTAGAGGTCCGAAGATTGTAGTTGGAAAGAATTGAAAATGGAATGTTTGATAATATCAAATAGAGCCGATCGTAAAGTCTCTTCCTGCTACCTGGAAAAGCAAGGCATTCTATTGCTATACATTGTGTAATGTGTCATCGAGAAGAGAGAATTTGAAATGATATTAAATACTTGAACGTTTCAATGGATTTTGGATAGCATGACGGGCTGGATGGCGGTCTATCCTTGGTCAAGTCACTTGGCGTGGAGAGGCCGCACTCCAATTAATTTCGGCTGGATATCGATATCCCCCGATGGATGATTGGAAGTTGATGTAATGGCTGGAAATGGAGTATGTCAACTTCGGAGGCCACCCAGCTCAGTTGCTACAGCAAACGCCGCGAAAGCATGCGTCGCGTATTTGAGTCCCTTTGGTGATTTATTTGCTATTTCTCTAGTCTTTTCAACAACAATGTACAACTGTATTGCACTAATTCAAACACATATTGCACTTAGTGTAGACCAAGCTGTCCAATGGTCAGATGCAGGGTGAACAAGAGCAAAAGAGAGACGAAATAAATCCCTTACTTTACCAAATGGAGTGTCGGCAGAGGCATCGTAGATTCGGTGACAGAATAGACTGGCAGAGCCACTTCTCTATTCAATGTGACTTTTAAAGGGTCAGAAGAGGGTCCAATTACTGAAAGTTAATAGTGACATAATGAAAATAGCAGTTCCGAACATACTTCAATCTGAGCAACAGTATTAACAATCCGGGGACGAGCAGCTATCCTCCACAACACTTCAAGAAGCTGCCTCTGAGAAGACATCATTCAACGAATCTGTTGTACAGTCGTCTGCGCTTTTTGATGCCAAACGATTCTTCGTTTATTCACAAACTTCGTAAAAATTGTTTTTCTTTAAGCCAGTGCAACCCCTTCTTTATTTCACTTCTTATCACTGAAGCTCTCGACCTTCCATCGGTGACAGTGACAGAACGATTTACGCAATTTTACGAAATATGTTAAATGTGCCAAACTTTGCCTTATTATTTGGACCCTCTTTAAAATAAGGTAGCGGAGGGCAGAGCCCAAAATGGTGGAGTGGATGGTTTTCCTTTTTAAACGAATGAGGGCAGAACACGGATGAAAGCAGTGCCGAAAATGCCAATAAACCGAGAGACGGTAGAGCCTGAAAGTATCCTCTAGCACACGCCAATTAAAAACTCCATGGTTATGACAAATGGCAAACTGTATTTGTGAAAGTACTTGAATTAATAAATACATATTGGTGTTAATAATATATAACAGCGTTGAAGGGGCATACTACAGGAAGAGGCATACTACAGGAAGAGGCATACTACAGGAAGTGCGATCATTGACATTCTCCATGGTGCGGATTGCTTCTCGACATGTACGTTTCTTTGAAACTTGCATGTACTGACTAGTGCATGACACAATCCCCATTGAAGCAAGAAGAAACATTACAACAGAAATAGAGTCATAAAACAAAAACAGGTATTACGTTTCTAAAAATGCTAATTGCTTATATCCACATTAAATGGTTTATCTACAGGGAGAGTGCCGCTGTCGACTATCCTGCATTCGGCCTTGGGAGTTGTATTAATGACGTCTACTGACTCAATTTTGCGTACAACATCCTGGGAAAAGATACAAGAGAAAAGAAAAGAAAAAGTTAGCGCAGATGTATACAAGTACGAACGTACACACGACTAAATACTGTAGCAAAGCAGCAAATTAACAGATTAATACACGCCATGCGCATTTGAGTCGAAATTAAGAAGGTCGAAATTTGATGCTTCCAAATTCTACGATATTCCATCGTTGACATATTCTACCACAGATGCTTCGTTCATTACCACACTACCCTGTTTTGAGGACTGTTTCGATTGTTGGTTTACAGATTGGAAAGAAAAAGCCAATTATCAGCATTAAACAGGTAACTGTTTCTTGTCTTCTTCACCTTGGCAACCCATTGAGATTTTTGGATCCTAAGTTTTGGGTTTTAGCAGAAATTGTGACTTTATATTTCATCTTATCTGGAGATT
This sequence comes from Alatinidae sp. Z8VKAUB7J3, assembly GCA_010016025.2. Lineage (NCBI taxonomy): Eukaryota > Metazoa > Cnidaria > Cubozoa > Carybdeida > Alatinidae > Alatinidae sp. Z8VKAUB7J3. Next base: position 784,539 of record JAAAKM020000498.1, read on the forward strand.
ATAGACACCTGCTGATACTATGATAGCGTTGCATCATTTACCAACTATAATTTGCAAGTTAAAAAGTTTTTGTTTTATATGAATACCCAGGGAGCAATGTATCTCGGGAGTAATGGGGAGGGGTGGCTTTTAAAGTTTGGAAACCACACTGATCCAGAAGGATCACAACTACTGATATCAGAGAATGTGCTAATTTGTAGCAGGCTAATACCCACAATGCAACAATCTTACACAGGTTACTACCCAGAGAGAGTGGAAACTGGAATCTAAGGCCTCTCATGTGTAATTAGCTAATTACAGGTGGAAAGCCTTTCGCCTGCGGCTGATACTTTATTACACGTGTAACAAGAGTGCTACAACTGCGGTAGAAACTTTTTGCTCGACGAAATAATAAGTAATAAACACAATCCTCTTACCATCCCTTCGATAACCAGCCCAAACACAACATGTTTGCCATCCAACCAGGATGTTTTGACTGTAGTAATGAAGAACTGGGAACCATTCGTGTCCTTTCCTGCATTGGCCATGCTAAGCCAACCAGGTCCCCTATGTTTCAGCTTGAAGTTTTCATCTGCGAATTTATCTCCATATATTGATTTACCTAACCAGGGGCAAGAGAAAATAATTTGCACAAAATTGGTAAACAGTAACACAGTTCAATAGAATTTCTTGTGGTCATGACCTATCAACGTTTTAAACACCACTTATTTGTGGACCTCAGCTATTTAAATGCTAAATATATTGTTTAGTCAAGTTAAAAACTGTTCTACACTGAAATAAATTAACAAACCAATTTGTGGTCTCTATCTTACACCTTAAGAAAAGTAACATGGCAAAACTGGTAGATTGTTCTAATTTTGTGACCAAAAGTGGTATCATACTGATAAGAAAAGTAACTACAAAGGAAGACAAAACTTGAGCACCTTAAAACCAAGTTAAAATCTTTTGTCATATTTAAAAACTCTTCCTATGTTGGTAGTTTTTCAACAAGTCTGGAATAGTAGATAAGTTATTCCGAATTTTAATCATTTTTGTTCTTTTCAAAGATTTATCTTTTAGCATATCTACTATGTAGTGGTGAAAATGTTGAAAAAGGCAAACAAAGGCGTCTTTTAAACCAACTCTATCATTACAAGCTTACACAAATAATTGTGCCGGTTAAATACGGTAATAAGTTCAACACCCATTTGTTGGAATGTAAAGAAGCTAGCTGTAGGCATGACTTACATTCTCTACTCTTGGGTGCCTAATAGATGGGGGGTGTGGAATAAACGGGGGCTGGAAAAATCCCCAAAACTTAATAAACGGGGGGGGGTGGAATAGACGAGGGCGGAAAATGACAAATAAGCCAAGAATCAATGTTTAGAATCAACTTCAACTCCCTAAACGTAAGGAAATACAACACTAACAATAGCCAGTTATTCGAAGTCATGGCGGTCTCCTACATGGCTTCCAAGATTTAAAAATGTTCCGCTCATCCTCCTACTCAATGACAGTATTATTGCTAACGTATGTAATGTGCGTCTTCACACTTCTTCGAGCCTCGTAAAAGGCCACCGTTATCTTTCAACGTGGGATTTTCATATTTTAATAAAGACATTTTCTGCATAACCGCCAAAGTGCCTCCTCAAAAAATTGTCATGGATGGGAGATTACGTAAAAATAAATAGGTGGGGGGTTGGAATAAGAATGTCCTGGGTGGAAAATTTTTGAAACATTAATTAGCGGGGGGGGGGCGTCTATTAGGCTCCCAAGAGTATGTAAATTTAGTTAAAATTTAGCTTCAAACATTCTAACGCTTTTCCAGTCAGACATTTCTGCAGACAGTAGAGTTTATCATGGCTTGAGTCGCTGTCTTTTCGAAAGCAGCTCACAAAAAAAGACAGCGACTCAAGACATGATAAACTCTATCATCTAATTTAGCTCTATTTACCTATTATTCTATGCTAATTTTAAAAACTTGATAAGTATGAGGGCTTCACAACTTTACCTCCAGTTCCATCGCCATTGGTGAAATCCCCACCTGCATGATTAGAGCAAAACATGTGTAAAAATTAAATATATATAACACATAAAATCACAAAGACAGAGCTAGTTAACATTGCACGGTCTGAGGAAATGTTTCTCCAACAGCTCTACTTTGAGCCTGTAGGGAATTTTTATGTCCTAGTGTGACCATGTGTGCAAGGTTGGAAGTGGACAATGGAAAACAAAGAAATGAAATCCTGGCAAAGGTATACCTCTTTCATTACTTTTAAACTTTTACATTCTTTATATGATGTTGATGGTATAAATATTCTGTATCAAGGCAACATGGACTCGAAAGTGACTTGATTAAGGGGCCTGGGGAGAGAATTTTAGAAAATTGAAAGTCCATAGGGGATGCTAATGGTTGCCTCCAGGATAAACTACCCTACACCACAAAAACTCCCAGTTTGACACAACGTAATACAGGCTGTCAATAATGGAACACTTTTTTATTACTTTAGCCATTGATGTTTAATTTCAACCTTTCTTTTTGTGGTTTCCCCTGAACTTAGTTCTGCTGTCATTCCAATCCATAATTACCTAGATATATTGCATCTTTAAACAATTACCCAATCTATCTTATCAAACCAACTGTTGTCGACATCACACAAATATTTATCATCCCTGTCATTGGATGTGATAATCATCCAAATGATCACATGTTCTCTAGAAAAAAAGCCCACTTATTCTCTTCTTATTAAAGCAAGCTACACTTTGTTGTATTCATCAATCTAGTGTCCATGTATGTAAATAAGCCATCCCTAGCTCACTACTTGTAGTAGATTTCAAGCCTCAATCAAACCGTCAGACTCTTTAAGGCCACAAGAATGCTCTTGGCATGGTGGTTGTTAACACCAACACTTTTTTCAACAAAGTATAACCACCCACCCCTCAATCTTCATTTTGACTACACTAAACTCTCCACTCACAACATTCCTTTATCATTTCTACACTAATCAAGCTATTAAACATTTTCACTGAACCAGTACTTAAAAATGTCACACAAAACACCGAACCTCAGATATGCAAATACAAATTAGCTCAAGCAGATAAACAGGGCCACCATCGTAGTTCTCCCCAGGCAGGCATTTTCAAAAAATTTTGTCTGGGAGGGGGTTAGCTTGAATCCCATTTACTTAAATTTATGCCAAAACATTACTTCTAGGGGGGGGGGTTGACCTTTAGAGTTCTAGGTGGGGTTGTCTTTGTAGGTGGGGTTGATTTTTCTAGGTGGGATCCTGACCCCCTTCCAAACTATGACCATGATTGAATGGCTATGTACTTGTCATTATGACACCATAGTTGTGGGTTTAAATCCTACAATGACATGTTCTTAGGAAAGAAACGTTACCTCACACTTTCCCTGGACTGTTGATACCTTTCAAGATAAGTCCAGTGTCAGTATAACAAAAAAAACGGAGGTACAAGCAAAATTAAAAATGTCATTACCTTGAATCATAAAGTCTTTAATAACCCTATGAAATTTGCTTCCTCTGTAACCAAAGCCTTTCTAAATAAGGGGGGAAAAAAAGAAGCAATCTCATAACACTACCAACAACCACATAATGAAATTTCAAATCTTTTGATATATAATAAATAATAACATGGCATGTTACTAAATAATGATGCACATGTAACGTGGATGTGAAGAGATGGAAGTGCTCCATCAATTAAGTGAATATGAGAGTGAGTTGCACAACTGAATGCACTTGTCTAATGCTAACATTTATAACTATCCTTGTTAAAGCTTCCAGCATATGTGGCCTGCATCAACTATACTATGCACTGACCCATAGCCCACCATGCCCATTGGAGGGAAGGGGGAGGCATTGAGCTATGGGGGGGGGGCAAGTTATTAGCTCATGGGAATTGAAAGTCACAATTAAATATGAATTACTATTATTGAGGGCCATGTATGATAGTGTAAGAAAACATTGATGCATTGTAAGGCTACAAAGATTGATGTACTACAATCAACACCATTTACACATTGAAAATAATATATAAATATTAAACAAGGAAAGTTCCTTAGCAATAGTTTAATAGGGGGCAAAACACACGTACATTTGTTTTCTCTTCTCAAAAGTAACACATCAAATTATTTCAGGTAACACAGAAATCTGAGTTTCAACAGCCACATGATCCCCTATGTGTATTGTGACCCCTATGTCAAAACAACATGGTGTGAGGTCTCGCCTTTCCTTTGTGTTTGTAAAGAAATTCTTATGGAACGCAATAATAAGTCTGCTACGTGATTGATTTATTAACAATATTATTCTAAATACACTATATACCAACTTAATACAGGAAGGGTTATCTGAAACCCTTTTGCTCCTTTTGGCATTAATATGGACACATACTATCGCAAGATCTAAAGTGGGGTAGCAGTCAGACAAAAAAGCCAGACAAGAAAGTCTTGACCAAATCCCTGAAAAAACTCACTTTCCCTGTTGGGAAAAGTGTCTGTATGATCGCAACTTATGCTTTGGAATGTCAACATATCTCATGAAAAAAATATAGGGCAGCAAGTCAGCAATTCATACCTCATGTGTTGACAGAGCCACAAAATTCTCTACAGTCTTTGGAACTGTTTTTCCAAAGAGTCCAATCACAATCCTGCCAGCCTTTTCCCCACCAATTGTAATGTCAAAATAAACCTGACCAAGAAAACATAAAATGAGCGTATTAGTTTCCTTTAACATATGAATATTATACAGATCCTACACAGGATCACCACACTCCAGCATTCTGGTAAGAAATATAAAATCATTGCACTGATGAAAACAGGTGCATACTCATGCAAAGGAGGCAGATGGAATACGGAAGTAGAAAAGATACTCTTCTTCTAGGACACAAAAAGTCACTGTCATCTGTGACAACAAGACACAATCCATCCACCAATCAAAAGCAGCAGGGAAGACATTGCCTCACCATGCATGGGTTACCCCATGGGTTCAACTGCTTTTCTACACATTGTCTTTAATATGGTAATCATCATAATGTTACATATGCAATGACAAAATTTTCTCCACATGGCTTTGAGCTGGTTCTAGTTTTGTGATCAAATTAAATTAAAGTTCTATGAAATTAAAGTGTAAAATCATATCTAGACATTCTGATCCTGTGCTTTTACTTTGAGTAAGATATATCCTGAGTAAATAAACTTCAGTTTCAGTGAAAATCCCTTTTACCACCACACTAAAACCATTCATAATTAAGTCATAATTACTTATAATTCTCCAACACCATCTCTACCTGCATGAAATCTCCAACAATATCCTTGATGAATCACAACCAAAGTTAACATAAATGGCACATGAATAGCACTGAAACTTCTATGAAAAGTGTGCTAACAATTGGATTGTATACCAGTTGATTATAAATCAAAATTTGTAACAGAATAGTAGACCAAATATTATAGTTTTATCACTTGCAGTCGTTTATTGGACCTTTCAGGAAGCCAGAAGTGCCAGGGAGAACACTCTCACCAAGTATACACTGATTGACTATGGTGGTTTGGTCTTATATTTGACTGACTAGTACTAAACAAAATCCATAATGGATCCTTTGTTGGTCTCTAGCCTTCATGAGGATTGCTGGTGAACAAAATATGATCATTGTGCATGGAAAAATATTTTTCAGCCTTTTGATGACATTTTGCAGTTGAGTGCAAGACATTAGATAAAAGAACAGACACTAAATAATAACAGTAATAATAGTCTTACTAAGATCAAGTAGATAGTATCAGTAGAACCATGCTATCAGCATGCCATAATTAGCAATATCTTGCTACTAAGATATTCTGAGAAATTAACATTATGTTTATAAAATATTTTTTTCAAGTATATTTTGTTGATGGATTGATATTGACTTTAAGTGGAATTAACTTGAACCCTCCACCTCCCGATTTCTTCCGTCCCTGCCCTTGATCCCCTAAACAGAAGGATTAAACTTGGGAGAGTGCCTTCTTGCCAATCTATAGGTGACTTTTTAAGCACCATTATTTTTCAGTGTATTATCTTCTAATACCTTATCTGCCACTTATTTTCAACTGCCTTTATTTCTGGTGCCTTTATTTCTGGTGCCTTTTTTTCTGGTGCCTTTTTTACCACATTCCAGTGTACATATACAAGATTGACTTATCTTTGCAACCTCTCAATCAAATACCCATGATGCACAATGGACCCTAACTGTCTTTAAAAGTCGTCTAG
>JAAAKM020000498.1:790877-821856 GCA_010016025.2 Alatinidae sp. Z8VKAUB7J3
TTGACTTATCTTTGCAACCTCTCAATCAAATACCCATGATGCACAATGGACCCTAACTGTCTTTAAAAGTCGTCTAGTTTTCACCTAATGCTGTATTGGTTCACAAATTAATTGCTAAATGTGAAGTGGCAATTTGTATCTGCCAATAAGTAATATGAAATTCTCTGAAGAACAAAAGAAGTACTTTCAGCAGAGTTGGATACAATGATAATAATTATTCTCTGTTGTTGGTGATAGGCATTTTTCGGGAATAATTGCTTCATCACCATTTCACAAAAAAAATGTGAATGAATAAACAAGACATCTCTATACAAACTATATACTTTAAACTCCCTATCCTATTCACCATCTTCAGTCCTGCTGTGTTGTTCGCACTTCTTCAAAGACATAAATTTTGTGCTCCCCTTCTTTGTCTTGTCAATGAATTGGAGGCCATAACAAAACAGTCAAGACCAAGCACATGGTACATTAGAAACATTGATTAAATCTCGTTGAAAATCTTTAGTGCTGTATCAGGCTTGTGAATGATAAAGGTTATAAATGCAAAGCAAATTGTTACTGGCAAGGAAAAGACAAAAATAGTGTGAATGTTTTTCTTCTATGTATTCTGGAAATGAATGAGAAATACAGAAAATGTGATATACTCCTTCATATATGCTTTTCTCCAGAACAGAAAAAATCGTTACATAAAGCCTATAGTACATATATGAGTGTGACACTGTTTTAACTAGTGAATACTGGCCAAGCAGAAGTGCTTCTGAATTTGCAGGGCTGGTCCCATACCATGGTCAAAGAAACAGGATTTCTTCCAAGACACCTGATCCATAACCTATTGCCTTTCTTGCTATTTAAAAGTCCAAGCCTCTCTGACTGTTCCAATACTTTATTCATACATAGAGGTGTAAAAAAACTGCTATGGCCCACGCTTTGAAAATTTTGCTTCGTTTCAGTCAACAATTTTCATATTGAAGAAACATATCCCTCTTCTTTAAAAGTAAATAGCTACTAAATTTCACCTTTTTTCTTTCCTTTGTCAAAATTTGAAGTAAATCTATTGATTCCCAAGAATTTTATACCCTCCCCCAAATTGGTAGTGGGAACTGTGATGCCTGGCCACCATAGTAATCACCTCAGTTTAACGGACATCACAAAGTCTCTTCAATATCATAACGATCAGTAAATAAAGTATATATATATTGTAATAATTATTTTGCTTTTAAAATTTTATTCACATACCTACCTTGCCGAAGTGTCAGGCTAAGTTAGGGTTACTTCTGATCAATGGAAGTTTACGTAACTCCTTAGCTATAGGCCTATGATATGTACGTTAGTTTTATGTCACGAGGGTTAAATCAATGACATCCTGAAGACAGCAAGCACTGATACCTAAACAATCAATTGGCAATCTCCCAATCAATGACCCCTGGTGAGCAGTGGTCCTGTTTAGAATTACACCATGTACCATAAATAACATAGCTGAAACTGTTTTGCAGCGCAGTGCAGTCGGCTTGTCTGATATCGTATTCGCAGTTGTGCCTTACCTTGTGCGTAACTAGGGGGCCCTTCTTGGCAGCTTCTGTTTTACCAAAGTAGCTCTGGATGTAAAACACTAGCGCAACAAGCGCTAGGATTACTCCTCCGATTTTCGCCATCCTGATTAGAGAATACCTCATGTGTGAAGAAGATCACATTGAAATGGCCACCAACTTACTTGCATGCGGCTATGATACGTTTACCTCGTTTTGAAAGAGACACCGTACAAAAAGTGCAAAGAAGATGTATGAGGAAATGATAAAATTTATTAAGATGGCTTAAAACAAATGGCAAAAGACAAGGACACAACACTAATGGCAGAAAATGATGTTGTTAGGACATTGAGACCCTACAGTTAAATATAATCACCTCGTTAAGTTAGCCATGACACTGAAATTTGGCAAATAAAAGCACTGACAAGAGATATCCGAGAGCGGAAATTCATATTCCTTTAGCCGAACTTTTCGCACCATCTTATTTTAGCGACTTAAGCGAACTACGTAGTTTCGCTAAATCAAAATGGCGCAGATTTTAACTTAAAGAAATGTACCTCTAGTTTAATTCCCTTGCATTTTTAACCTGTATATCCGTCTAGCTGTAGTCCGAATTCGCTAACTTCAGATTGTGCTAAGTCTGGGCTAACTAAAATTTGCTAAATTTAACAATCACAAAAATTAGTCTGTCTATGATCCTGTGAAAACAAATTTTAACTCCTACATATAAAGAAATATTTGTATCGAATGTACTTAAACCGATTTTTAAAATGGGTTAAAAGTTTATTGGAAAGAGTATTTTCTGCCAATCAAACCCAAACAATGTAAGAGTGAAGATGTTTTTAATTTGGCTTAGTACTACTCTCGTAGATACATACATACATATGGCGAAATGGATTGATGTGATGTGACTACTGTTAATTAAGTTATGTTGTGGTTTCTCTCCAGGAAAAAGAGCTGTTGGAGAAGTCGGTAAGTGAACCATTTTATGTCATACTCTTTATACACGTAGTGATTGTTATGACTAATACATAGTAGTTATATAGGTCTTGATTAATGCAGAGTAAAGGAGATATGGTGTTACTTAACCACGGACAATTTCATTGTAATATCAAAGACGATGCCGTAACCCAATGCTATTTTCTCAGGATATTCTAAGATAACGGAAAAAAAAACAAAACATGATTGATCTGCTGGATGCTAGAGAACATACATAAAATCGATTCTGCGACATGGAAACTTAATGGGCATTTTATTGCTTTGTTGTCATCTGCTATTATCTGTGGGTGTGAGGTGACATATATCAAAAAGCACATTTTTAGTACTTCCTATGATTTAAGTTGATAAAATTATTTACTTAATGAATAACGAAAGATTTTGTATATTTTTATTGTTAGGAGAGACTGGCGAGGTTGACTGCAGGTGAGTGAAAAGTATTTAATGGTATATTAAGTGTTTAGTATTCTGAAATTAACACAGACTTACAGTGGCGAACATGAGGGAAAGGGGAGTGGTCCAGAGGGTATGAAAGTGTACCATGCTACTGGAAGGAGGATCTGCGGTAGAGATTTAAATGCAGATTATCTTTCCTCGAGTTTTTTACGATTCTCAAGAGCTCCAAGAAATTGGAAGAGAGAAAATTTAGAAGCAAGTACTCGCGCATAGATATGCATGGCCCCGTCATGTTGAAATCACCGGAAAACTTAATAACAGAGGGATACAAGTCCACATGAAATTAGATAACACCTCGAAAGAGGTTCTTGTAGCACCAAAGGACAAGCTGGATGATAAAGAACAGAATGGAGTTGGTTATCACATAAATTGCTGTTAGTGTGAGGGAACTTATATGGGTTTATAGCAGCGATCTCTGCCTACTAGACTTGCAGAACATCGCAGTACTGTTAACTCCCTAGTTGTAGCTCTTGTTTACCAGACTAATCACTCTGTAGACTGCAAAAAAGTGAAGATCCTAGAAAAAGACGAAAATTAGTTCCAGCGAGGGAGCAGAGGAGCCAAGTGTGGAAGTAGATACCAGCCGGCAGCAATGAACAACTATGTACTGCAACCAGATCGATCCAGTCTCCAGCCCTAATGAGATGGTGCGGCCAAGAAGCTAGTGGTTAGCAATGTTGACAAAGTTATGGTGGATAGCCGAAAGCGCTAGGGCAAGCTTTCAGAAATTTGCATGTGAGATTAGGTTAAAAAACTTGATGAATAGTAGAGATACCGGTGACCCAACGCGTTTCAGTTAGAGAATAGGTCATTCATATGATCGAGTAAACGATATAGACGTTTTTGTATTCTGATGAGTTTATCTTAACCTGCATGCTTTGTTGTGGAATTGTGCGGGTTTCCGACTTTAAAATGCCTTTTTTTTGTCGTCCTTTAGGAGGTAGAGTACCACTTTCACCGGAACAGCGCCGGAGACTTGAAGAAGCAGAGCAAAAGTTGCGTGAGAGACTGCAGAAACACCACGTCAACAAAGAGACTGTGGATGTGGTGGTATCAGATCCACCCAGCGAACTGGACGAATCAGATGGAGAAAAGAGGAAATCTACGGAGGTAGTTTTTCTTGCCAAATCTTTCTTTTGACAACTGAATTTTTTTTTTGTGAACCTACATATTCATTAGACACTTCGTGGCTGTATGCTCTTTTAATCTCTTTATCTCAAAATTCTGAACAGAAATTACTGCGAATCATGGGGTTTGGTTTTAATAATATTTAGGGTTCCCTACGAATCAAATTTTACCAGCAAATAGCAGAATATTGTAAAGTGACAGCTTGTACGAAGATCTTTTGCATATCTGGAAAATTTATTTGTCAACAACCTTTTCTTCCAAATGGAATTAGTAGGCCTGCACGTTATCATTTGTATTGAATTCTTATTAGCTGTTGGTAAACCTGGTTGCCTTGTTGATGGACATTGAGGGGCGTTGCCATTGGACGCCCCAGCTGCCCTTTATTTGTTAGTTAGCCTGTTTGGTGGTTTTTCTGTTTATTAAGGGTAGTTTCAATGTCGGACCCACTACTCATCAGGGGTCTTTGTTTGAGACACTGCCATGTTGGTGGACTGCTTTGAAGCCTGCGTAACTTGTGGCTGATACCTTTTCTTGTTGGGCCGTTTTGACTGTGACAGCAGGGAAATGATCGTACTAACGGCCAAAGCTGTGACTTTGATAAAGCCGTACCAGGCGGAGGAATGCACTTCGGTTCTTAATCATTTAGCCACAGCATTTTTGGAACTGCTGGTCACTATCGGTTGGTTTGCCTTTATCTAGGATGTTACAGGTTACGTAAGGCGTACAATACACAATTTGATGCAAGGGCTGTTGCTCTTCCTTAGATTTTGTATTTACCGTCAGAATGATGATATTGTACATATATAGGAAAAGCATCTATAGCTTTTACATTATTTTGTACATTCAGTCTATTGCCTAATTTTGTTCTATAATGTCTACGACCCAAGCAAATCAAATCAAAGACAAATTTAAGTCGTATGATGTCTTATGCTTCCGATTTGTTGAATGGAAGGTGAATAGTCCACCGGCAAGTGATGATAAGTAAAACGCCAAATAGAACTTTCCGTATTGAAAATTTGAAAATCAGGTGTCACACACTAAAAATCGCATGAGTAACACTATATATGCAATGTCAACTAAGCCTCTTACCGTGTTGAAATTTTTGCTTGTTAAAATATTTTCTTATCTTGCTTTTATCATTTTATCATTTTGGCAACAACTGGCACAATGTGTATGAGGAATTCATTATCAACATAACGATGAAATTCTACTGCAAGCAAAGTCTCATGTGTCAATCAGTGGGCCTGTGATGTCCTCTTTTCTGGCACTAACGCTCCCTCGTCCAGTCCATCCATGTTTTTCTCGGCTGTCTTTCTTTCGTTTTCCATCTTGCAACTGCGTTCAAGTCAGCTCGCACGCGAATACCTGGCGACGGAGGTTCAGTGTCGAAGTTTGCTGCTCTAGTTTCAGTTGTTTATTCCGAAAAACATTTTCAAGCATTTACTTACAGGCAAGGTGAAACAGTTTTTCATGGTGACTTTGTAACCCCACGTTAAGGTTACGATTAAAAAACGCCTTTTCTTCCAAACTTATTTAAGAAGGAAGACAAGTTAAGCGAAAAAGTAGCTACCCATGTGACTCAGAAGATGTAAAAGATTAAATTTTTTTGCTCGCTTAAAGGCCTTAAGTCCTTTCATGCTTGATGAGTGACGCGTGATATGTCAAGGCTGAGACGCAGCTTGTCACGCAGGACACGATAAAATGTTAATCGTATGACCGATGAGAACTTAGTTGTATATAATGTAACCGGCAGTTTTGGTATTCCTTGTTGTAGGTAAAGCGTCAACCGTCGGCAGCGGAATTAAGAGCAATCGAGGCCGAGAAACGCGCCGCTTGGAGACAAGCACGAATGAAAGCTTTGGAAGAAGACGCACTGAAGGCGCAAGTTGTTCTTGCACAAGTTAAAGCATTATCTTCCTCCTCCCTGGAGGGCTCAGTTGTATCAGATAGTGAAGAGAGATCAAAGTTGTTTGATGCATCTACAATTAGCTGATTGGTATTCTAAATGTAAAATGCCCCGAAGGCCTTTCTGGCAGTCCGTCATGCTTTAAGTACTTCCTAGTTTATTCAGCACATGATGGAGTTCGTCGTTGATATTCTCGGCCTTTAGAATGTTGTACAGTGCTGTGCAGTGGCCGTCTGTAGCTCAAAGGACTTCATATTCCCCGTGGCTGACCTTGCAACTGTTCGTGGACTAACACGTATTTGTTCATCTGAAATGCATTAAGGAGACTTTGTCTGAAAGGACTGTGCCTAGGAAATGCATGGGTTTGATCGTAGAAATAATAAGTTTGGTGATTTTGAAGGGGTTCCCAGAAAGAGAATACCATGAGTAAAAACGGTCAAACGGCAATAACTGGGTTTGTAAACAAGGATAAGTAAGCCTTTTTATAAGCGCCATGGCATTTAACATAAGACGCACACGTTTGTTTCATCACCATATCAAATTCAAAGTATTTATATGACCAAATCATAAGTGCAAATGGTGCTTATATAAAGGGTCCATTGGCGATGACAGGATGACGAGTGTTTCCTTTTAATATGATTATCGTAAGTGTCAATAGCAGGGCCTTAAAGTTTCTTTTATGTAATTGTTTGTTTTCTCCTATTATAATTTCTCCCTGCTGTTAATGTGGTAGGCATATCTACCATAGATCTTATTCAATAAGGTAAGACTTTAGTTTGTTTTTATTGCTGTCGTATGGCCTGTAGCCTTTCTAGTATAGAGGCCATGGATGAATGATTCAATGGCCGTCAAGTTTTTAATGAAGTCGTCGAGATGTAATACAATAAGTGTAAAGTTGTCAGGTTGTTGAAACCGTAGAATATTAAGACTCTGTTGGGTTCAGTGACTTACAGGGTCATGGAGGGCTAAAACTTAAGAGCTGCTATTGGAAGTTAGAACGGCAATTGAATTAGCGGCTTCACTAAGTTAAAAGCGGTATTGGCCTTTCCATCTAGTTAGTATATAGTACTGCCGTGTGCATTATGATTAAGAAAGCACGTCCTCCGTGTATAGCAGAGAGCCCAGCCTGGCTAAGAAGATGTTCGTTTTGCGTTTCCATGACCCTGCCTGGACTTTTCCCAACAGCTTGTTTGCTTCCCTTTTAGTTTATATATAGTTTAAGAAGCTGATTATTGTCATTCTGTTCAAGAATGTTTGTATGGATTCTCTGATCCTTTAACATGTAGCATATCGCATTGTACTTGTTTTTTATCCACCAGTACCTCGTTTTAAACGACGTGACGAGAACAGTGAAGTAGGATGCTACGTTCCGCGAATATTTTTTCCTGTGGGTGAGCCTAATGTTTGAGTAGCTAGGTGCTAGTATCACACTTGCAGTTGATGTATACGCTCATTAGTACCATGGGTATTACTTGGATTTTGCAACTGCCCAAGTGCAGACAGCAGACTACAAAGATTTTTTTGGAGGTGAGGTTCGCGGGATTGCCCACACCTCTAGACGCTAATGACACTAAAATCGTATTGGCCATTTTATTTGCCATTGCAGTAAAAACCCATAAACGTCTCCAGGATCTATTACAGTTTGGATATTAAAAAGAGCTGCTCACAGTGTGACAGCTGGCATGTAAGACTGGTATATCGTATGTGGACTGTCACATGCATCGTTTGTATTGTTGGTACTCACAGACTGCAAGGAAGTTAACATTTAAGTTGTTGTGATATAAACACAGTGAGCATTGCAGATCGAGTAAAATAAGTAGCATACTGTTGGCGCCCAATGTTGTTTTCTAATGATGGCTGAGTAGGCATGAGACACAAAAGCAAAAATAAAAGGTGCCATAAAAGTGAGATACCATACTGTTTCCGAAGTCCCTCGTGGTCTGTTTTCTTTTTTTGGCAATGCCCAAAGCACCGTCTCTATGCAGTTTCTTTGTTTGAATATTAATTTAGTTGTAGAAGTTCGATGTGTGGGATGCTCCTCATGTTTTAATTCTGTGAAATAGTGTTCTGCTGCGTCGTTTAATGAGTATATCAAATAGACAAGTCGGCATTTTTATGTCATTGCTACTGAATGATACTTACTTTCAAGAGATGTGTGCTCTGCAATATAAATAGTGCCCGATACGTTTTGTTTGATGTACCTAGCTGGAGTTTATCTTCCTTTTTCACATATATATTTTCTTATCTTGCTTTTATCATTTTATCATTTATCTGTTTTTTGTGGTATCGGGCACGAATTCTGTGTAACACTACTGTGTTGTAGGTCATAAGTGGTGACTGTTTGACAGATGTTCAGAACATGCCCAACGTTTTCCATATAAAAGTTTCATTCAATGCTGGAACTTTTCCAAGCATATATTTGATATTTATTGGAAGACGAGGACTATTGGAGCTGAATAATGCCACCTGCACCCTCCCTGCTACAAAAACGAAGTCGCGCGTTTAGCATAGGTGATGTGTGGTCTTGTTGTGTTACTGTTCAGCCATATGGGAAGCACTTAAGGATAGATCTCCGCAGGTGAAACGGTGCTCCGTTTATTGCTAAGGCCCTTTCTTAATGCTTCACAGGTATTAATACCATGCTGTATAGATCAGTTCGATATCGCTTTTCTATGTCTAGTGACTATAAGAGATGGCAGAACGCGGCGTGATGTTTTATAGATGGTGTGCACTTATTGCCGTTCTAGTCGGCATTTTCTGAGTTGACAGATTTCCTTTGTTACTTTCAACTAAATTTTATACGTAGATGTTTGTAACGTTCTAACAAAGTGCTGTCTTTTATATTATAGTCTGCTGTTTGCCAGTACTCAATTTATTCTAGGTTTCACCAGAGATTTATTTGTTTTTATTTCATTTTCCAAGTTTTGGCAGGTATAGCAGGTATCTGAACGTGATGAACGGAATCGTTTTAAGGACAACGTGCTTTTACAACATTGTATATTGAAACTAGCTATCGTACTTAAGTCTCGTAACTCCGATCTGTTCCCGGCGAACTGAAAGATAACAGCAATTTCAATCATGCTGCTTATTTTTGTTGTGTTATCTTTGTTTTGTCCTTTAATTTTCTTTTGCAAGTTCTTCTAGGGCGACTATCGCTAAGGAAGGGATTAAAAAAAAAAAAAAACAGGGCAAAGATGTGCGCGCACTCTAAAACAGGGACCGTTTTCACGACGATGTAGCAGGTGTGATCGCTTCAGTTGGCTCTTGTTTGGATAGTGTCGGAGCCAGAGGTTCTACCAGAATATGCAAAGGTTACCATAACTGGTTCATGGCGATCTTCTACAACCGATTGCTGTATGAAAATATATCAGAAAATGTGAACGGTTATCAACCACGAGCTTTGCAAATGCTGTTTTCATACGTTATGTTAATAGAAGTCTCTAAGGGTTGTACGATTGTAACGAAATAGTTTTATACGCATTTTCTTTATGATTTCCCGAGGTGTTCATCAGGAGACATACATCAGGAGACTTTTGTGGAAAGGTCAGGAATGTATGAAGTTTTACTTTCATTCCTACCACTCTAAGTCTCCCGAGCCATCCCCCAAATGAGGAGTAAAATGTAGTTTTAGACCCCCAAATGGCAAAGCTGGGTGCAACAGCTTACGCCACACCCAGAAGCTGGTGTCAAGAAGTCAAGACGTTTTGCCTAGTTCATAAGCCTTTTCGGTAAACAAAATAAACTTGTTTTTGCAATAGTTTCGTGGTATCAATATTTGGCAGCTGCACTAAGGTATGTGTCTTGCAGGAGATATCAAACATTGAGGCAACAAATAGCTGCTCAAGGTTTTATTCCACTAACTATTAGAACCGATACTAATTTCTGAAATGGATTTAAATAAGAAAAAAACCTACACGAAAGTGGAAACCATGGTTAAAGAACAAACGAACCAGAAGTCTAGTACGTTGTAGTGCTGCATGAATTCTGGGTTCCGAGAACTTTTGGAGGTATTGTGCGGGCCTGTACGGTTATTACTATAACCATTTGTGAGCAAATATGTTCCTGCCCACAGCAGCACATTTGTTGACCATCGTGATAAAAACAAGTTCAAATCTGACAGTTTTCAATTAGACTAACAATACGTTGAGAATTGACCGGTAGTCGGCCTCGTCATAACGAGGTGTCCAGATGTTCCAGTGCAATTTCAGTCCAGGTGCTATCATTTGGAGGTCCATGGCGTAGACAAAACCGCTATTTGTACGCTCTTTGGGAAATATGCTTCTTTTCTTTAACAGCTTTAGCAGATAAATATTGCATTTAGACTTAACTGTCGTTATCCACGAAGTCAAACAGCTTTATAGATAAATGCTTCTGCATGAAAAATCAGCACAGTTAAGAGTAACAACTATGTTGCCAATCCTTAGGCATAAAAAGGTTTGTTATGGAAACGACCCCTTGAATGATTTTCATCAGGATACTACGAAAATTTTGGGTATCCCTTTCTTTAAAATAGTGACTAAGTTACGGTACATCGTAGTATTGTTTGCATTTAACTATTATTTGATCTTTTGGTATGACTTGAGACGTACTATTATGTTATCTATGCCAGTACATTATGTGACGAAAGTATATTTAAGAACGATGTGAAATCAAGCTGGAAAGTGGTGATGGATGAACCCGCAGACTAAGAGCATAATGGTTGCATGAAAGCATGAAACCTTAAAAGTCTACCATTTCCATCATGAGTGTCGAATAATGATATCAGTTCCAAATGGCTATGTGCAATATATATTTATTAATGTTATTATTAATATGAGGTATCGGCAAGAAAACATTTAAGTGATCAGACCGTTGAGTCGTGTAGAATTATTACTGATGATGCGAATGTTCACGTCTGAAGCAACTGCACAGATGAACAACCCAGAGTTCGCCTCATGATAACAATCTTATTCTGTCGCTTTACAAATTTATAAGGCAGGGGAAATTTATTTAAAGGAATTATGTAGGAGAGATCCTTTCTTTTGGCACCTGTTCGTAAGCAATGATATATGATAGTCTTCTTCAGCGACAGCAAACCTTGGAGGGGAACCAGGAGAATTAAGATCAATCTGGATTCCTGCCATTTTCAACTTATCTCATGTTATAACAAGTTTCTAATTTGGGTTCATTCGCATAAAATAAATTATACGTGTATTGCTATATTCCATTTGAACTGCTGTAATGTTCTGTAGTAAAAAGAAAATGATATAGCCAAATCACCCCAAACCCCGCAATAAGAATGAATGACGTTATATCCTGTTTTCGAACTGTCATCTGCTTTCTTATCATCTACTCAAGTGTAAAGGGTAGCGTTGCGAGCGTCTATCGCTGGTCGGCACATGATGTATCCAAGCATTAAACTAGATAAGAGAACCTCTAGATAAGAGTACCTTCAGATTTCAAAGTTTGCAAGCAAGTATCTCAGAATTATTTACTTGATAGGAGTTAGTACTTAAAATGCCATAGTCCTATTTGAGTTGCACAGAGGAATACACTAGAGAGAGTGCAACCAACTAATCGTCAATAATTTCCAAAATATCATCTTTAAACACATAACCGGAACACAATCGACAATGCATTGCGGCTGTACCAAATAATAGCTAAGACTCGCTAATCTTTTTGTCGAGCATATGATAACGTGTCTATTGATCATACTTTCGTATTCTCTAGAGTTATGTTACAATCTGAAAGCGATATCGCAGCCAATGTTCTATTGCCACATTCTAGACGAAAACTAATAAAATGAGCAAAAAAGAATGTCCAGACCAAAAAGAAGCCATTAAGACTCAATTAAGACAAAATTATCTAGTCATTTGATAGATTATATACAATTATCAAACTGCACGAAGTTGTAAACTGGAAGTTCTAAGCTTCAGAAGGTGATTTCAAAGACATTTTACAAACAGCATATGAATACTACCAAAGGTCTAATTGATTCTTGGTGAGTCAGGATATACCGTGATCTAACTTTAACTGGTTGCATTTTTGTATCATTTGTTAACAAAGTTAAGCTACTGTTAATATCAATTATGGTAGCTTGATCGTTCTCTATCATTACAAAAAGCCACTTAGCCTCTCTTTTATACTAATGCACTCAAAACCATGCCGCCAAATCTTCCATTCTCTTTGGAGTTACATATTTTTAATTAGGTAGTTTTTCTATTCGTTGAAAATCGTCGCCTATGCTCAGTTTTATTTCATCATTTATTCAACACTGCAATTTTCTGTGATTTGTACTTACTACCTGTATAACACAATTAATATGTTTTTCAAAAGGACAAGCAGCGTCGGCATAGTGTTATTGCCTGCACAGCTTATGCTGCCGATTGCTTTCCTCGATTTCCATGTTATTTTTTAACTCTCTTTTCTTTCGTTATAGTAATCCCCTGCCCTCATCGACCATACTTTCCCCACCAAAGTAAACTTCTATCACCACCTGAATCTACAAACCAGCTTTCAGCTGCCCGATGTCACTCCTCGCAACAAGAGACCGTTCTTTTATTTGACTAAGTGGAAAAAGCAAGCAGAGCTTAGCCAAAAAGAACATACACACTGAGTTCCATCACAAGGAGATAAGCACGGAAATCAAATGGTATGACCCCTCCGATGAAGATCAAATTCCGATCCGATTCCTAAAGTTGTCTCATAATACGGTTACTATCTTGCACAAATAAATCACGCTGCTCAAGCTGTAGACACTTATCTGCTACAAAATAGAAACATAAAAATCTCATGGAAATGAATTAGGAAAAGGGCGCATTATCTGTGTAAATTAAAGGAGGGTATGATAAATGTAGGATGTCTCAAGCCATAGAAGTTGAAATTAATTCCTATCTTTACGTAGTCACCTGGAAATGCGTCCTGTGTCTGTGTCTGTTTCATCTTTTAGCGTTTGGATAAATATATATCATAATAACAATGACGACACAGACTCATCAGCAAGTGCAGAGATAAAAGACTAGGCAGACTTTGTTTTATTTACTTCTATTTACTATTTTTTCCACAGTATAGATGAGAAGTATCCAATCATGTCTCGTGCTTCATCGCAATCATACGGTTGCGTAATTTAAGCGAAGAATGGATGAAGTCACTTTACTATTTAGCTTTGTAAGATCGTGGTAAACAAGAGACCCGAGAATCTCCTAAAGTACGACAAAGTTTCGTCAGAATAGCAGGTTCCTTGTTAGCGTTGTAACCAGTAACTTGGTTTGCAGTATGGGTATTGGGCAAAGTCTGCCTTCCTCCACATTCATGTTTTCTGAGGGTATGGTTAGTTAATGGATTGAACAAAACTTCACTCAAAATAATCATGGTGAAAAAAGAGAGACTCGGTTGGCTCTTCTTCTAGTTATCTAGTTTATCGCTCACCATGAAGAGTGCACTGACGCAGAAGATTGTTTGAGGTTGTAACAAGAGATGAATGTTTATCACCCAAACACCTTTGATGCTTGGTTTTTGTTTGGTGGCCTTAACAGATAAAGTGGTCAGATCGTCATATTGCATTACGACCGCTAAAAAACTGACATCACGAAAGATAAGAACCAATGCGTCTTCAACGAAATTTGTCATGTTTATCAAATCATAACAGAAAGTTTTGTTCACAAAGTGACGTGGTACACGAAGTTTACTTCATCAAATTAGTTTTGCTACGTGTTATAATAGCTAAAACTTGTGTACAGGTTGATATTCTCTATTTTTTTAACATTGCATTATTATAGTTATCCGTTGATCTTACAATAGTATTTTCATCAGCTCTCTTTGTCACCATGGGAACCATGCATCAATGAACCTAGTGAATGATCGGATTCTGTCTCACCTTCATTTGGAGATTCCGATCGAAGTGAAGGCATTGACAATGCTTTGATTTGATAGACTATCCACTTGGCCTTTTCACAGTCTTTTTCCAGTGATTGTAATCTTTCCATTCGTAATGATTTCTTTGCTTCTGCCTCTCGTCTCCGCTGGACCAGAATGGCAGAACGATGCCTTCGCTAGAAAAAAAAATCATGCTTACAGTGACCAATAACGGCTATCCTTTATTATCACTCATAAAATACGGGATTACGTACTAAAGGCTTTGAACCATAGAAATTATCATAAAATCTGCAAATATTCTAGTAATTTAAGCATATAACAATATGCTGTAACCATGACGTACTTTATTAAGTAATAAAGTACACCATGGCGGTAACTCTCCTTTTCTCTATTTTTAGTAAATATTGTGATTTGTATTTCCATCATTAAAATTTGCTCCCTCATTCTCATCCTCAATTATAGGCTATGATTTCGTTAATTGAAATACTTATCGAATATATTAGTTTTGAAAAGTCACTATTGAAATAGAAAACATAGCACCACCGGGACTCCAACTCATATTTTCGCCATGTGCTCTGCTAACTGGCTAGGTGACCCCCGATGTCAACATGTTCCATTTCTCGATGATACTTTAGAAATTTTCTGGTAAAGATTGAAATATTTGAGAGTTAGAATGAAGAGTGGGATCTCATCGCATCGTTACTATTTCCCTCATGTAAAACTTTAAGGTTGTTGCAAATCCTAGCAAACTGAATTGAAGTTGGACCTAAACGCAACTGTAGTGCGATGTTTGATGGTAGTAAAATGGCTGCTATTGTAAAGAGAGGATGTACGAAAACCTGTTTAAAACTCGTTTAACGATTGAAAGTCAAAGCAATATGAAACAGAGCAACCTGCAACAAGTAAAATTATTAAAGACCTATCAGAGCCGTTTCATGTTAACATTCATTCTCATTCACCGGCCGTTATTTGCCGACATAAAAGGATATATTAACTGTGTCAGTCTGTCTCTTCATTTTTGTCCCTTTCCATTGTTTTCCAAATAGTAGTAAATTCCATGTTATCAAGATTCAGAGAGGTATCAACATAATACTATTTTAAATAACCTAGTTAATATGAGTCTTGTAAACCTTTTCAAAATATCTCTAAACAAAATTTGGTACGCTGCACTGTAATAAAGGAGCTTAAACATAATTTGCATATATCTAGGACTAACGTAAATGCATTTACGGCTCTAGTTTACAGCACGTTTTGTTTTCCATGAAATCGTAAACAACGATCTGTTTCCATGATTTTATTCTTATCTGCTAGCCACCAATGCTAGAGGAGCATCTCAATCCATTGCACATGGAGACCGAATAATGATAGGACTTATAGATACAGGGCAGTAGGTACTAAAAACTTCCAATAGTCACGGCTTTGAAATGAGTAAAGTACACCGACACAAACACATTTACTTGCAGGTGAAGGAGCAGAAATTAACAGATTATGAGAAAATAGAATACAAGAAATAAAGGAAGGAAACTTTGATACATAGGGTAGGTGCAGGATGATCAAATCATATCGGCTCGATGCTTACCTTCGGGTGCTTCTCGTGCAGCCGTTCATCTCTGTCATTGATACTACATTTTTCGAGTTCCTTTGGCAGGGATGATGTAGATCCGGCATTTGTGCCATCAATACTACCCCATTTTAGAGCGCTTCTCATTTGGCTCTCGTCCCATGTTCTAGACATAGCTTGTAAACTCTCTGATTTAAATAGTGGCTGATGATTAGGGGATCGAAATGGTCCGTCAGTGAAAGTTCGATGAAGTTTTCTAGTTCTCTCAGGTGTCACGGTGCCTGAACTTGGGTTGTTGTAACGAACTGAAAAAAGGGAAACAAACTTTCTAATCAAAAATAGTCAAAATCTGCTTAAAACGACGACTGTTAACCTCTTTAAAAACGATGTTTATTACTGTTTCTTAAAACCAATGCAGCTGGGTAACAATTATGTACCCGCCAAAGTTCTCTTGCCGTGCATTTGAGAAAAAGGCCTTGTAAACGTCATAACTATAAACTATGCTCCCAGTCTCCTTCTTCAGATAAGGTGGTCCATTCACGTAGTGACATGGTACAGACATCTTTACGTAGTAACTAAAAATTGAACGTTGACTGAAAGTTGATTATACCTTTAGAAGCCAACTGTATAAGGTAATACAGACCATGGCTTGACTGACTTTCAACGTCATGACGGCATGTCATTACTCTGCTGTTAACCATCCTTCGTACTCTGTATGAAAACATAAGTCAGCTTTGAAAAAGACCTGGTTACTAGGATAAGCTCATTCACGTTTTGAAGAGCTGTCTGTGCTATATATGAACTTGATTTAAAAATTTATCTTAACAAGCTGTTCCGGCAAAAGACTTACGCAAATTTATATTTTAAAAAATTCCACCAAAAGTTTACCCCGTGGAGAGATTTTAATGATCTGCTAAGGAATTCCAAGGCGTCTGTGGGTCACTAATTGTTCATTGATGAAGAGCGGGTATTAATACTTTGGAGACAATTTGAAATGATAAGGGCAAAATAGCCCAATTTGTACAATGGTGAGAGTTTCGCAATACTAGACACACACAGTATGTTGACATACCTGCTAGCCTTGTTGCTCTTTCCTGTTTGGAAAACAAAGTGAAAATATTCTTATCATCATTATGACACTGTTAACACGCATATCTACAACCAACCAAAACTCTGAAATGAAGACGGCTGCAACACACGAGCAGTGTCAAGAAAGATGAGTAATGTACAAGAACTTAAAATAATTTTAAACGTATAGCTGAACCCATATCATACTGATCATTTTAAAATATTTTATTCCGCATATTTGAACTTTCTAAACGCAACTTAAATTGAGTTTCTTAATAGTTATAATTCTTATACTCCGTCTTTTTCTTCTTAACGCACTTTATATCAATCAATACTTTTGCTGTTTTCCAATTTCCAAATCCACCAAAAGACAAAAACCCCCCAAATTACTAATAGAACAGAGAATCTCATTGTTGTTTTAGTCTCCTTATATCTCTTTTCAACTCGATCATAAAATTGACGTTTTCCTGGATTATGTGCACAGCAAAGGCGATTACCAAGGGGCATTAAACGAGAATACCAACTTTGCTAAGCGTTTAGTGTCACACCACAGCATGGTTGTAATAATGGAAATCAGATATTGGTTTGTCATCGTTCTCTTTATTTAAAATTTATGCTTTCGGATTTATTTTGCAATAACTATCTGAAGAGTAGATTAATTCACTCAGCGCCGATGCCCTTAGACATCCTGCCGAGGAGGCCCTTTTGCAAAGAAAGGTATTCAGAACTCCGTAATCACTTACGCCTTTGTGCTGTAATTCTGAGCCTTTTTCTGAAAATTATTAAAGAATGTTTGCTATGAATTTTTTTTAACATTTATTGGATTCATACTAATGACGTCATTCCAAACATACTTAATATAAATGAGATCTGTCTAAACTTTCAGATTTCTGGACGTGGTTTAATATCAACTTTGACATTTCTACAAAAGTAGACCACCAAACGTATCAAATATTCTTAATTTGTATGAGCTATCTAACAATTAACGTTTGACAGGAAGTAATAAATTGAAACAGGAAGTAATTTGCCAAAGCTGGGGAACATTACAAATAGTTTTTTTTCAAATAGTTATGTGATATACCTCACAAAGCCCTCACATTGATTTTTATATCAACAAAAATTTGACGTTTTGACGCAATAGTTACGGATGCAATGCAACAAATAGATACGAAAAATTACTAGAAAAATCACATTGAATTCATTAAAGTCAATTTGAGGAAGGTATAAAATTTTAAATATCTAAGGCCTCCTCTGCCCCTCCCCCGCCCTTGGTAACTCAAAGAACATACGCCCTGAGCACGCTAAGGGCCAGACCCTCAAAATAAAATTTGCCATCAAATTGTAAGCAACTTTGTTTCTTGCTGTGGCTATAAGAATTTATCACGTGTGTAGTTCTCCTCTCTAGATGACAAATTGATCATTAACAGTAAGTCGTAAAAAGTAGCCACGTTTGTCAATTCATCCAGGGTCAAATCTTTGGCGAGATGACAACTTTGAGTTCGGTAACTGTCCATTTGATACAAGCAACACATTTCACTGCTTTCATTTGTGCTGTGTTGTCTTCCATTGATAGGGGAATAACGATAAGGAGGAGAGTTTCCTGTCAAAGTACGTTTTCTGACTATTTTCCAAATGCATCTTTTCCTCTTCTTGGTCAGAAATATTTTCAGGAATGACGAGGACTCTTTCACTCTTATAATACTATACTTACCAAACATATGATGCAATTTAAAATGTTTATGAAGCTAATAAGGGTTGATAAAATCATGCACTATAAATTTCTGACACGCACATTGAAATACAAGCTCTGTCCCAATCCATTTCAAAGTAAGGTTCTAATACACGAAAAATTATTCTGCTATATAAGAATTCTAGAAAATAGTTTGTACTTCCTACTGTTTACAGTGTTGTAAAATTCTTACTGTCTACCAGTGCTTTATCTAACTTGTAATTATTTGTAATCTCTGAAAAACCTTTCAATTCATGACAGATATTAGCTCGAAATCGTTGTCGCGTTTCACGGACAAGAAATATATCTGAATAGATGAATGAATAGCCAACTTTGATTATGACCCATAACAGTGACACGCCTTTAGTATCAATACATGCCAATAAGTTTACCACGCGACAAAAGTCAAAGAAGAAACACATTGAAAAATCCTGTTGAATCATTAGATATATTTAGGAATTTGGGAAAACAATTTAATTTAAGCACCATCTGAGAACTGTGACCAATAGATAGATGGGGATACAAGAACATTTAGGGGGATTATTTATCTATTGCTTCTCCTCAATGCTAACTTGATGTTACTTACTTTGTACTTGAAGTTAAATGATATCTAGTCATAGTCAATATACACAGGCAGTAGCATCAGTTTAAACGTGGACACTGACCAGGCGTGTCGTTGATTAGAACTGAACGTTCTTGTTACAATTATTTGATAAGAATTTCATTCTCAACTAACTGTAAAGATTTCAGTAGCAACTATCACTAGTCGTAAGGAGAGCCCTGGCCTGTCTTATTACTGGTCCTGCTCGTTGTGAGATGCCAGAAAACATAAATTCAACCTCTTAGAAATTGAGCTTAGTTTCAGGAACGGGACTTTGAGGATCAACCTTTGAAATGAACTCATTATTAGCCCTCCGTTGCATGTACAACCTCTTCAAAAGTCAGTTAAAACGCTTCCAAGCTTGTCATAGTTCTGTTTGTATATCATCCAATTTCATAAAAATCAGCAAAGCATCTTTTATGATTATGTTATGATTCCCGTGACAGAGAGGGTGGGGTGGCTGTATCACAGCCATAATAATGCTGGGAATGCTGGGCATGCTTCTCATTTACGTACGAAATGTAGTAAAAGTGTTGCTATATAGGTAAACAAGGCAGCAAATTCCTTTGGTAAGATGCATATTATTAGGGAATTTAGCTCAACCAAGGAGTAAAACGTATTAATACAAATAAAGTAAAAGGGCTATAAAGACTTTATGAAGTCAATATCAGTCTGGAAACAGGAAGCATTCCTTGCAATTATTTGTTTACGAAAAGTAGAAATGGATATTTCATTATAGTTTTTAATGGTTACTCAACCACGTTAAGCAAGTTGTTGGTGTAAAGGAGTAATTCTTGTTTCACACATTATTTATTCTCCTTCATTAGAGCAGACGCACGTGTGTCAGAATGGTTGAGAGCATTCTTATAAGCAGCCTCTTTTTCTTCTTCTAACAATGTTCTTTGCGATTAATTGAAATATGAAAACAAAGTACGATTGGCATCTGAAACCAATATTTAGAGCATTAGTATAGAATGTACACATTAATGGGTTTCTTTAATACAGCTTTAATTGTGTTTCATTATCACATGTCTGAACTAATTAAAAGAGCCATTGGCAAATATTACTGCGATCGAGTAATCTTAACAGTTGGACATGAAATACTAAAGTGCGTTCGAAGTTATTGCAAGTTTAGTAATGAGAATTGTGACGGTTTAATTTTGATATTATAGTTCAACACGGTAAAAAGAAAAAAAAGAGCTTTTGATGTATGATATATTTCGTTGACTGTTATTACCGTTACTGACGAAACAGATGATCATGGAAGAATTGGGATTCGTAGGAGAAAGACATAAAGCGCCATGAATGAAATTTGACTCACCATTTTTTCGTGCACTTCAATCTCCTAAGAAGATAATAAAAAATCAAACAAACAATTAATAGAATCAAAGCCAAGATTTTCCAGCATTGACATGTGGAAGGACAATGTTTACTAGTCCGTCTGGTTAACACTAAATCACAAGCGTGGTTTGTTATTTAAATACACACAAGACTTGATTTTGCTTGTAAACACAAGTTAATTCACCAATACAGAACTATTGGAGAGTTGTATACTCTATTTATAAAATCAACAAGTTAAAAATGACCATAAATATTTGGATTTTTTAGATAAATTATACATTTTTCAATCTTTGCAATGCCTTTGTATCAATCAGAAGCTCACACATAAAATGAAACAACATTAGACCGGACATTGTCCATATCTTTCCTTCAAATTAAATGAAAGATTTCCTTACTAAACTTCGTGTGTATAACAAGATAAGTTATCCAGGTAGCAATCACGTAGTTAAATTTAACTACAATTTTCCTTACTTGATGATATACGTGCTCTTTTTATTATTGTAGTAATATATATTTTTAATTATGGAGTTGTTTTAACAGGCGGTAGAATGATGTGAAGCAAAGTAAGAGTACTATAGTATTCTAATAAGAAGGTACTCACAGGTTAACTGTCTAAAAGTGAGCTTCTTAGGTGATTTACTTAGAGTTTGGACTTTCAAGGGAACAAGTGTCATACAAAAAATCATAGGGAGCCGTGGTATTTACGTATCATAAATTTTGAATTTGTCAACAATGGGCTGCCTTGTGTTATTATACAAAAGTCAAGGAGTAGATTTCTCTGCAAAACTTGCTTTGTTCAATTGCAACTGTTATAAGAACACTTCGTTCAATTTACAATCTTCATTGTCATTGTTAATAAAAAGCCTGCTGTATATCACCATGGTAACTTAAGTTAGAGTAGTCAGATAGAATTCATGAATGACCCGCCTGCCTTTGTCATGACACTTAACTACAAAGAAAGGCAGACTGCTTGTACAGTTAATAAACATACCTGATCTTGATAAAGGACAATGGTCAAGTCTCTGCTTTTCTTGCCCAGAGGACTCATGGTACACGCAAAGTTCAGGCTAATGTTTAGTTTTTGTTGTTAAAGGTGAATCACCACAACTGTTGAGTTTACAGTAGGTTATTTCTTATCAGATCTTGCCAGATGCTTACCACGTAGTGCTCCGTATTATGTCAACTACTCTTTTTCTAAAAGTCGTGTATTTCATTTTATCGACAAACACCTTCTACAGCTCTCCTCTCAAAAGCATAACTTTAAACAGAGTGGTTGAAAACTTATGAAGCTTTTGCTCGCAATACCTACTTTAGTGATCGGAAGTGCTCCTAACGTCACTGACCCTATTCGTTTCACTTGATTAATTAAAATTACTTCTCTCGTCCACAAGCATTAGGTATCATTTATTGATATTGATATTGGCAACAAACATGACGTCATACATTGGTCAGACAATGTCTATAAAAGAATGTAGATAAGGTTTACCCTAACCTTTTAAAAATATCTAAATGTGCCCACTGTGTAATTGAGTACGATACTTGGTAATTAGATATGCTGTTATGTGTAAAAGGAAGTGTGAGAGAATTTGAGAGGTAACCTTCAACGGTATTCTCAATTTAGATAAAGTTACTAAAGCTTGGGCCTGTTCTGGGAAGGCTAACCCAAAATCTACAAAACTATTAATATATCTCTTAATGTGAAGTATAGAAAGGTCCAATTTATTGTCACCTCACAATACTGTCTTTAATATCATTGTGAATAATTTTATCATTTAATGTGTTTCCATTATAAGGCTAGTTACAGTAGCCGGGTTCTGCCTCACTGCTCTTACTGCAACGGATCAGCTGAGGACTTCTTAAGTGGTCGTTTGTAATATATTATAACGAGATGCTGTATAGTTTTACAAATTGTAATATGCTTATAAGGAGAAACTATACTACATAAGACATATAGAGCGGCACGTCCTTCCGCTTACCTTTAACATTAAAAGTGAGTACTTCTCAAGTCTTCGATCATGTCGTAGGTCATTCTCAATGGCTTTATCCATACTCATTTTCTATTTTTATCTTGGTACATTGAGAAAAATTGGTGAAGTGCAAAAGTTGGTTCTCCCTATCGGTCTCAACTTGCTAATCCTTTCCATATACTCTGGTCAAAAGATTCCTAGCAATACCGCCCCTGAAATACCATCTTTTCTCTTTCACATAGATCACTATTGGACAACATCAAATGATTCCAGCTTGATAATTTCTTATCATTCACGACTTTCACAGTGCCTACTTCGAAGCAACGGTGTAATCATTTATGACATACAGAAGGTAAAATGGCGATAAAGTTCCTTTATATTCATTGTGCATTCATAACATTAGAATTAATGCATTATGTTGTAATGATCCAAGAACATAGTCTCTGCTCCTCATTAATGTTTGTAGAAAGAGCTAAAGACCAGTTTGAATGAGTTAATCCTCTTTTAAAGAAATAGAACTAACGAGGCAATTCCAGCGAGAGGTCAAATGTAGATAATTGAAGTTTCTTTCCAGATATACTCTTACGTGTTTTGTAAATTAAATCAGAAACTCCTTTACAGTACAATAATCATGCCGCCTCCAAGTAAGTAGCTGATGTGTATTGTGCGTTGACACTCTTGAAAGTGCCGTCACCACTATGTTGCAATTCTTGTGCGGCTACATGACCATGACTCGTACTATTGTAACTTGGTGTCTTGAATCTTTGACAACGTCTTTTCCTTCTTAGCAGCGCCCAACACAAAACACCATTGCAGGTTGTTCTTGTTTTCGATTGAACTTGTTTTGAAGGGGACAGACCATTTAACTGGAAATCACGTCAAATGGTCGCTCCTGCAAAACAGCTGGCCTCGAAATGAAAACAAAGCAGTTGATACCCGAGACTTAAATCAGCAAGTTTGCTCTCCTGCCATAAAATTGCGGTCCCCATCTTGAAGAAATTTCTTTGGCGAACGAACGACTACAGCTATTTGTAAAAAAGCTATTTAAATGAACGTCAATACCTTCGGTTATAACAATTCGATTTTTTTCTTCTCATAATCTTAGCTTTGCTCGGATAACATGAGCACAATTAAAAGATTGGAGGGGTTCAAGTGTGAGGATTTCATAGTCCGAACATCATGTCTTTTAATCACGCCTCTTTTCTTTATGATCTCAACGAAAGAATGAGAAGGCTTCAAGCGAGAGGATTTCGCTTCCCATCTTAGAAGCAATTGTCTTAATGCTGTGCTTACGACTGTGGCTTTATTATGATACAAGATCAAAATATAGCTAGCAAGCATTAGGTTTTTTATGTTCTTCACAGAACATAGGCGTTTTGCGAAGAATTACATTTAATACAGAATGAAGTGAATACTTTCAGAGTGTTTTACCTAAAAGGTTTTGTTCAAGTGATCTACTTTCCAGAAACTCTCTTCGGTAGAAGATGGTTGCATACGTTAACTACTTTTACTGATGTTTAATATCAAGAAGTTACTTTGACATTGCTGAACGTCGTTTTCAGCGTGACGTCAATACAGTGAGCACTTTTGCATTCCAAAATGGTTAACTTAGAACTTCAAGTTTTTTCAAATTTGTTAATGTAGGTTTACGATAAAGACATGAAATTTTGATTTTTATAATAAATCTACAGATATCTATTAGTGCCAGCGAATTAACGGAATTCATAGAGGTAGACATAACAATATTATAACACAGAATATAGATAGATAGTAATAGCGGTAGGACCAAGCCCATACTATCTACTTTATTCTTTAGCTTATGGATTTAAGATTTGAATCACGTAAAAAAATTCCTGGATGTGAAGACAATGACAAGACAAATTTGTTCTGTTTCTGGTGTAGTTTTCTGCGGTCTTCTCTATCTGTAAAGCCGATCATTTTTCCTTTTTAAGGTTTGATATCGATCTTTCAGTGTTGACATGTAGATCATGCCTGGTTTTGCTAACAGAAATTTATTTAACTCCATCTTTTTTCTCATTATTCTG
The DNA here is from genome assembly GCA_010016025.2 of Alatinidae sp. Z8VKAUB7J3. Classification (NCBI taxonomy): domain Eukaryota; kingdom Metazoa; phylum Cnidaria; class Cubozoa; order Carybdeida; family Alatinidae; species Alatinidae sp. Z8VKAUB7J3. The sequence goes on from JAAAKM020000498.1 coordinate 815,056, forward strand.
GAGGCAGGGAAATGGTGCTCTGCAAAGATGTTGAAATTACTTCTTTGTGTTTTCTTGATGCGCTTTCGTGTTTATAGCAAAGGCTACTATGATATAATGAAGGATTTCTCTAAGCCTCCCTTTGAAGCAGAAATCTAAAATCATATGATAAAACGCTTCTCGGCCTTTTGGCAACGAATGGATGTATATCTGTTTTCATTGATTATAGAAACTCGTGGCTTGCTTCTCTGCCCGGTGGCATAAATTGCGGGGCGTTGCCCTTTGACGCCGTAGGTACCCTTTATTTATTAGTTAGCCTGTTTGATGGCTTTTCTGTTTATTTAGGGTAGTTGTTGGGCCAACAGTTTGCCAATTGATATATAATTATCGGTGTCTCCATACACTTGTTTGATGACCTCAGCTACCATCTTGAACTTGTTAGGATTGTGGATGCGGTTATTGGGACAGAGTACGCTATGGGCTTCACAATTATTTAAACAATTCTTATACCAGGTACGTAACATACTCTATACTAGCCCCTGTGTCCGCAACAGATGAACATAGTACGATTGGACTTGTCTAGTGTAAAGTATCCCTTAGTCATTATACAAGCGTTTTAAAGCTCTATTAGGGCCAGGCAGTTAATAATTTCTCTACGGGGCCGCAAACATATCGATTTTTCCCCAACAATGTCTTTCGACATGACTGACCTTACGTTCATATCAAATTTCGCTGCTAAGAACTATTCTGACAGCATATTATTGACGGGAAGTCTTTTTTACATAATTGCAAAAGTCATAAATGTCGATGCTGCCGTACCTTCGCCATCAGGATAGTGATTCAGTTGATCTCGTACTGCTGTTTTGTTTAATTGCGTTAAAGTTGATTTCATATCATTGTTGAGTTCAATTTTAAAAAATCCTTATGTTATTGTCTGAGTATCTTTCATATTTATAAGACCATTTTTCGATGTATGATCTCCAAACGACGTTGTTGGGGAAAAAATCGAAACGTTTGCGGTCCCTAAGACCGATGAAATTTTTACCCGAAACTTTCATTCAATGACTGCAGTTTGTCCTTTATTATAAAACGTGGCTGAAGGTAAGTTAAGACTAAATTTAGAGTAACAGAAAAGCCAAAAACAAAATTATTGATAACGACGATAATGATGATGACAATAATGAGGAGGATCATGATGATGATGATGATGATGATGATGATGATGGTGGTGGTGGTAGTCATGTGAAAATAATAAAGAGAAAGATGATAACAATAAAGGCATAGGGTCCTATGCCCCAGGAAGTTGTGGGGATAAACGTTTCGCCTCGGGTGGGACAGCAACTTTGCAGCGGAAATGGTGGGAGAAATGCAAATGCAAGGGAATGGAGGGAATGGGGGGAGGGGTTTAATATTTCCTGGTCATCCAGAACTGCCAATTTTCAAAATATTGCCTTCGGCACCAACCATTGAAATACTTAACGGAGAAATGAAAAAAAAACATACGTTCCCAAAAAATAGAAATTTTATATCTGGGGAATAATCTACTGCATTTATAGAGAACCCTTAGCAGGCATATCCAAAGTCAATTTACAACTGACATATAGCAAACAGTCGTTAATAGATTTTCTTGTGATCCACTCGTTGGGGAGTTTAGACACATGGCAGTCGCACACCATTTTGTATGTTTGGGCATTAGCAACAAAAGTAGGCCATTTTGCAATCTGAGATATTTTCTTACCTTACATTTAAAGAAATATTCTCCAATCGCACGTCTTTCTTAAACGACTGAACAGTCACTCAAAACAGAGTCGGTTGATTTTGTTTCTGTCTGTAAGGCTATAGTTGCAGTTATGTTGTTGATACTAGAACAGTAATTAAGTTAGTTAAAGAGATCTTTCCTGCAAAACACAAACGTTTGCTGCTGCAGTGAATAAACACCTATAGTACGTAATAACATCGTATGCTGCCTCTTGACTTGAATACTTATAGTTTTTGTGCAATCGTTGTCATATTTGAACGTCCAGGTGTGCATATATATATAAAAAATCCAAGCCCAACGAATACGCAGCGTGTAGAAAAGGCAAAACAAGAACTAGATGAAGCATATCGTGTTGAGCAGGAAAAATACGTAAGGGAAAAGGCATTTCTTTACAGCGGCACCGTTCCGTTGTTTTAGTTACTGGGCTAAGGGAGACTGGCTCCTTGTGCAATGCCTTGGCCGAAATCTTTTGGGAGCCTGGACCAAGCAGAAAATTCAACTTGGGCATGCGCACATGTAACTTTCTCGTTTCGTCTGGCCATGCCGCTGTAGAATTTGGCCTCCGCGAAATTGGTTTTGAAAGTTATTCGGAAATTTTAAGTTGTAATTTATCAAAACGCCATCATGCCAACGAAACTCTTTGTCGCCAACATTCCTCCGGGGTCGTCACAAACTGAGTTACAGCAGCTGTTCGAAAAGTATGGCAAGGTTACGGAGTGTGATATCATCAAAGACTATGCTTTTGTCCACTTTGAGTCAGAGGATGATGCTAAGGTCGCGATGAAAGAGTTAAACGAAGCCGATTTTGCTGGAGCTAAAATTGAAATTCAAATGTCGAGAAAACAGGGCATTAATAGGAACAACAAGTCAACAGCGTACCGTAACCGTGACCGAGGAGATAGGAGAAATAGCATGCAACGAGGTGGAGCAACACGAGGCGGACGCGATCGACCGCCGATGGGAGGCAGGGAATCTTACGAAGGATATTTCGATCGAACACGTCTAGACAGAGCTAAACCATACGAAAGATACCCCAGATACCCAGAGTATGGCTCATCGTTTTATGACCAAACGCAAGCACAGAGTACCGGTTACACGTATCCAAGTAGCTATAGCCCGTATAATTATAATGGTTACAATGCATCTTACGCAGATTATTATCGAACTGGAACCACCACTCAGGCCCAAGGATACTACGATGCCGGATACGGAGCAACATCAACACCATACACTAATTATTATCAATCCATGAGGAATGGATATGAGCGGTATGCCGGTCAGGGACAGCCACGCAGTACCTATACAAACGAGTCATTTCAAGATATGTATAGGTTTTAGGAAGGAACTTCAAATACGAGATATTGATGACTAAAAAGTGAGCAGAACCAGGAGGGAATGCGCTCTCATTTCAGTTGACATGACGATCATTGTTACGTGTATGTTCTTTAACCAACATTCAACAACTATGTTGTGCTCCCTCACTTCAATGCCACCCTGTCAATGAACAGGAGTGGATGTAAGCAAGTCGATATATGCCAGTACAAGTCATACATTGCAACAGTTCTTGAAGCCGGACATGTTACACTATGGAGTGCAAATTTGTGATGATGACCATTTATGCTTATGACCAGCATTTATCGTCACTGTTTTGAACTGATTTTCATTTTTACAGTTAGAAGCCTTGTACACAATAGCCTAGGTAAGGAGAAGCATATTTAAAGAGACTGCATCAGTTAGATAGTTTGTGAAAGACAGAGCTATACAAAGAACATTGGTCAATTTACCATATACAAAGGTGGTATCACCCAGACCTGTAATTTTGAATGTAAGTACAGAGCTTTCCAGGTCTGAACACTAAAAGGTTAAGTTTCTTTCTTTACCACCACTGATAAGAGGGGCCATTACACCATATTTTAAGGAGCTTACTGCATTTAGAAGTTGAAACCTGGTTGTGGCATCAGATATGCACAGTCATAAGATATGCTATACATACCAATTGAAGTCATTTGTGTATATCTTAGCAAAGTGTAATTAGGTATTGCTTTTTCAGTTTAGATGGGTTTAAAAGGTAAAATAGGTCTATTGCTTCAAATTTGATACTGTTGTTCCTCTGTCAATGGTTTTTAAAACGTGTTTCAAGATTTGTGAAACTTGTATGCATGACAGAGGAAAATTAAACCAATTACATGGTCTGGTTTTTAAAGATATGTTTTGATTGATCCCTCCTCTGGTGTATGTAGGTAAATCTAAAGAACATTCCCAGTATTGCTGTAGTGTAGGTAAAGGCCAGGAAGTGTATTATCCAATCACAAATTGTACATGTCTGGAATCAGAAAAATAGAGTACCATCTTTTTACATGGTAGTATGCATTAGTGAACACTTTACACTGTAACAGCAGAATAGTGTTCACAAATTGTATGATCATATCACAAGAATGGTTTGTAAGCAAACATATGCCTACCCTGACTGACAGAGTATCAATTGTATCTTTTAAGGTTGACATTTTCACAGCAGTTAGATGTGTCTTGAGTATCTACAAAGTCATCTGTTGCGTAAGGAACCCCTCAAACACAGATTAAAAGATGAGGAAAAGGTGAAAGTGTTTGGTACTGCAATTTACAAAGTTAGTTTCAATGATTTCTTGTTTGAAAAAGTTTAAACAATATCACTTTGCCCCACTATAATTGTGGCAAGATATGTTAAGACTTACAGATTATGGGATATTTAGTTTTTTAATGTATCAGGGTTCATGCAGACTTAATTGGGGAAAAAAGATAAAACAAAAAATTATTGATAGTGTGATTGACATATGAAATGTAGCCAAAGGTGGGTAATTTAAGAAAGAAATTCTGATTGAGCCCTGAATACACTCTTGATTAATGTGCATGTAAAGTTTTCGAGATAGAAGTGGCTGATTCTCAAAAATGAGCAGGGAAGGAGACACCTCTATTATATGTTTGACATTGATGGTTTTGCCAATAATACCATATCTATGCCCATTAAGTTTTCGTCTTTTAATTTATACATGTTCCTTTACTTTGTTGTGGTTGTTACTACATAACAAAACATACCACACTGCCATGCAAGTGTGCATAAGCCAAAGAAGTACTTCCAGTACCATTTCTTTGTTGAAAGGTAGATATGAGTAACTTGGCCAAAGAGGTCCCCAGTAAGTACTGTTAGTAACTCAAAAGTTATTCATATTTTGTGTCTTATGGCATGTGTGTTACATATTGTTCTTCAATTGTTGTTTTCACTCCTTGTTAACTTTAAGATATATTGTTCGTTAATGCAAGGTTGCTGCAGTTGGGATTGAGACGTAGGAAAAATGAACATGTAAGTGATCAGAATAGTGTATGATAAAGTCGGCACAGATTTTGAATTAGACTTTCCTTTGGAGGACAGTATGATGAAGGACCTCAATGCTGCTTCACTCTCCAGTTTATGCCCCATGAAACCACTAGCAATTGTTGCCTTGTGTTACATTGCAGAGGGTAATGCAGAAGCTAGGCCTAGTGAAAAGTGTTTCACCACAGTTATAGTAGTCTGTACTACACCAAGTTGTCTAGTGTTATAGTTTTATTGGTGCATTAAGCTCACTTCTATTATGGTGATAGTTAGTTGATCACTAGGCCACTTCAACAGCTTCTGAAACTGCATGTCACATTCATTTCTTGATTACTTGTGCTTCATAGAAGTAATTAAGGATATCTCACTGGGTTTGTGTTTTCATTTGAAAATGGTTTATGCAGAAAGTAAAACCTCAGATATAACAGAACTTCAGTTCAGTTAATTCATCAACCATTTTTGTTTCCTTTGGCTTACAATGCAGATACAGTTTCAAAATCCATAAGTATACACTTAAATTGCCCTTGACTTATCTGCAGTATGTTTTTGTCACCCGTCAAAAGAGTTATTATCAAGAAATATTCTTATTTGATTGAATTGAACTTTTGTTCTACGAAGGGTGACTATTGTTTCTTTGTAATACATAATGAGTACCCTATATACATGTGTAAATGCAGTACTTGAAACAAAACATGCTGTGTTTCCATATGTTTTCATGTCATTTCCCAGCTGTCAATTGAAGCAGGCAAACTATTCTTTGCATTGGGCCATAACACTTACACTATATATAGTATATGCAAATGAGAGATTGAATTGTTGCCATGTTCTTTTGGTAATCACAAGGACCCTTATGCAGATTTAGTTTCTTGTGTATGCCTTCTTTAATTGAATTAACAGCTTGGGATAATTTACATGATCTAAAACTTCAGTAATGAAACACTTTTTTGATTTATAGTGGACATAAAAAGAACAATGCATTGTTGTCAAGCGAAGAAAGTTGATTTCTTTTTGACTATACATGTAATATAACAGACTTGTGAACTTCTTCAAAACTCATTGTATCCAAAGTAGCTGTAGGCTTAAGGAGAAGCTTGTATTATCAGTGAGGTAACTTGCAGCAGAACAAGCGAGTGTATAATTGAAATGTGAAGTTATTTTTTCTCGGTGCACGTCTACAAATATTTCAATTATCTCTGAACTGTCCTGCCTGATTGTCATGGTTATTTTATAGCTTCTTTTTAAGAAAAAGTCCTTTCCAGTAACTGACTGTACATTTCCTAACTTGTTCAGGCATACTAGCATTATATTCATGGGTTTTTAAAATATATATCGTGTTGATAAAGTTGTGACTGGATATGGTTATTGCTAATGGACATTATGCCTTAGGTGACATGGCACAACAAGGCCTTTAGGAACCATTATTAAGTTAGGCTATGTGTGCCTATAGCAATGGAATAAGTGGCAATTTCTGTGATGTGGTGTTTTGCTATATATCTTAACACAAGAAAGGAAATCTTAGAGCTTTGAGTTTGTGAGTCTTACTTCAAAATCACAAGGCTCCCAATAAAACTATCATTTTTCAAAGGTCAGTGTACAAGACCTGAAAGCCTTTTGGCTTGGATCCTTCTCTTGAACAGGATGCTCATCATGATAATCATCATCATGCTTGTATTTGGTTTTAGGTCCATTTTACGTGCTAGCATATGTTCAAAGA
>JAAAKM020000498.1:821956-832265 GCA_010016025.2 Alatinidae sp. Z8VKAUB7J3
ATTCAATTCAATTAGATTGTCCACTTTGGGTGTGCAGGATCGTGTTTAGAATTATGGAATCACTTCTGTTTTGTTTGTGGGACACTGAATTTTAATGATTTTATTGACTATTTCCATGGTATTTATTCCAGAATGTACAATTTTGGGGGACTTTGGGCCCCTTTTATTTTACCATTTGTTTTCTGGAATTTTGCCCCAGGCATGGCCCTGGTGTGTTTGCCTAGGATATGACATGATTTTACCGTATTTGTCAGGATAATATTTCAAATGACCAATGAATAACTTAAATTGTGCCATAAAATGTCATAAAAAGCTCTGAAAAATCTCCTTAAATGTCCTAAAACTTCAGCAAAAAGTGTCAAATTCAGGAAAAAATTGTTAAAATTAGAGTGGGAGGCTTGTATGTAGATTTCATTTTGAGTTTTTTACTTCATCATTATAGAAGTGGAGGCAAACATGTGTTGTTTTTTACATGTGTTGCATTTTAGTGGGGTATACTCCTTGGTCTCTAGTAAATGGGGGAAGGGGGTGAAATCAATTTTGAAAATTAATAAATGTGAGCTTGGAATTGACTGGGTGTGTGAAGAATTTTCTGAATACTATTCATGGTAATCAGCTTTCGTTCTATTTAACAGACAATGGGTTTCTTTACAGTGACAGGAAATTATTGTGAATAAATGCTGGATTTGATTTGAATGCACGGTAGAGAAACCCATCGTTTGTGCCAGCCATTTGTGTAACAAACTGACTGTAAGCTTGATCTGTTGTCTGTACACTTGAGTGCAGTTTCCTGGCTACATCCACACCCCACACAAAGCAGGTATCCCCAAATTAATAAGCGAGGGGGTGAAGGTGGAAAAATTCAAATTATTAATAAACATCCCCCCATCCACCCACTTATTAGGGATCAAAAGAGTATGTTTTCAGAGCCCTCACCATGTAAATACACAATCGTAATTCGCCATTGCACATCAAAATTGCCTTTTAATGTAACAGCTCCTCGTGATTTTGAACCACACTTTTCCAATGTAAAAAAATGTTCAAGGCAGATACTGTACACGGGTGTGAGATATTGATCTCATAATATAAGCTTTTTTAACGTAGTGAGGCATAGACCATCCACAGTATCAACATACTCTCGTGTCCGCAATGAACAGGGTGATTGGAAATTTTGCTCAATATAAGTAAGCTGGGTGGATGGAATAAACGGGTTGGGTGGAAATTTTGCTTGAAATAAATAAACGAGGTGTGTGGAAAAATTTATCTTGAGATTTTTATAAAGTATATGGAACTCCATGTAACACTGCTGTTTCTAAGGGCTAGTGTATAAACGAATCAAAGATACCTTAGTCCTTTGAAATGTCGCCTCCATTTAATTTTTGCTCCCCTGGGGGCGAAAATTAAAGGGAGTGAATTGAAGGGTCGGCAAAATTTGAAAGGAATAAGGCAGGTAAAAGGTATAAAACTGCATCTAAGTAATATACAAGAAGTCTTTTAAGTCTGCAAAGAAAACTTTTTGAACTAAGTACTAAAACTCTAAAACTTACGCACGTGGCAGAGGAAAACCTCACTAGTGTCCATTTCAAATACTTTAGCCATAAAATCGAGAAATAAATGCGTCTTTGTTAACATTAGGATCATTACACAAGTTACTCAAAGAGGCTGCAACTAGAGGCTGCAATTTCAGATTCAACAGGCTGAGTGGACGTTTCTTCATCTCGGAAAACTTCATCGGACCTGTCGTCACCGTCTGATGATTCCGTATCACTCTCTTCTTCAAAATTTACTTGACTTTTGAATAAGTTGGCGAACAAGTTTTCATATTCGTCTTCTTGAGCATCATCTCGGCCTACAAAATTATACACGTTTCAGTGAGCGATGGACACGACTGTCATTCTCCTGTACATAGCCTGTAATACCACCTCCAATAATTATAAGAACATAACTGCGTTCCCAAGAAATATTCCTGACCTCCGGCATTGGATGCTCCGCATAGGCCTAGTTATCAAGCACATAAATTGCAAAATCCTTGCACGTAAATGGGTTAAATCTACTCAGAAAGTTTATTATACTTTGCTTTAATTGGTCAATTCGATAGGAGCCACTTTCAGACCACTGAAATTTGATGCCAGATGGCGGGTTCAGCTTGGTCCTCGTACCCTTTCCTTTAAAAACAAACTCTGGTTTTAATTCGATCGAGGAATCGGAAGATACTTGTGTAAAAACAGTAGCTCTTTCACGCGTTCTTTCACATAGGTATCCAACCCTTTAGAAGCCGATCTTTTCTGGGACGCGTTTTCATTGCGATGCAGTGGTATTTGATCCCCATTGATGACTGGAGGGTTAATACCATACTTTTTAACGAAAAAGTTCTGTACCGTCCAGACATTCTGAAGATAGTCTTGAATTCTTGTAACTAAGTCTTCTTTCTTGATAGAAAAACGTTTCTTTGGTTTCCTCGATGATACGCAGTACTTATCTCTCCATTCTTTTATCCATTGACTTCCGATTCGAAGTTGGTTTTCTGGTTCGGTGGGATTGAGAATCAACCATTCAGCGTATAACTCCTTCGCTTTCAACTTAAAAAGGCGCTTTGGCAAGCGTCCTTTAAGCGCTTCTCTTACATTAACAAACCAAGAAAATAATGCGGAACGAATTTCCGAAGCTTTGCGTCTTCTGCTACCACCAGAAGCACGTGCTTTCTTTTCAGGACGTGACGCAGGGTCTCTCAGGCCAGCTATGTTTTCAAACACACGTCTTGCTATTTTAATAGCTCGTTGAAAACCTGGATGGTCATTTGGGACATCTTTCATATCAGTGTAGAACCCCCGCACTGCTTTTCGAATAGAAACCCCATTTAGGTTTTACTGCAACATGCCTTTTCACTCTGTTATCGTATTTTGTTTTCCCACGATTTTTTTCTATTTCTTCATCATATTGCTTTTAGTATTTTCCCACTACCTTTGCCAACTCCAATTTTTCGTCGTTGTTATATACTGAGTTCGCTCCTCGTTTAAAATTCAATTCTGTTTACACTGTTTCTCTTTGCAATATCAAAGTTCTGACATTCAAACGTTAAAGTAACGTACTAGCTCAAAAATTGAATTTCGAAGACACAAGCTTCAGGTTTTGTTGTTTTGATATAAAAAAGGAAGTCGTAAAATTTTCAACTTGGTGGTTTCGATAATCAAAAAAGAGTAGATTAATGAGAGCACGAGATGAGAAGTTTTTATAGCTTTAATTAAAGAGACGTTTTTTATTTCTTCATGATTTTATGTTCCGGAAGAGAAAAAAACCGTCCGAAATAAACGGTGTGGGTGAAAAAAGTTTCAAAAATAAACAAACGGGGTGGCTGGAATAAGCATGTTTTGGGTGGAAATTTTCTGGTAAATTAATAAACGTCTCGGGACCTTTATTCTGGACAAAAGAGTAGCCAATTGAAGCCAACAAGAATCACTCGACAAGGTGTCACAACGATTGCCACACCATTAGGATCATCTCCATTCGCCATTCTAAAGTGTTTTCAATGATGAAATTCTAAAATTTTCTCTTTTTAATGATTATCCTGCTTGATTTATTGATTCAAATTTCAATGTTAGTTTAACACCTCCCGAGATAGTTTTATCAGTTTCCAGATACATCGTAAGTTCCAAAACATATCGTGAACACCTTCTTCTGATTTAACTCCTCGTCAAAGAAAGGTCCTTTCTTTCTTTATTCATGCCGTCTTTGAATGCATCAATAAGGTCCAGATCCCTCTTTCTGTTCAAACTCCTCGTTATATGCTTATATATTTGCACTTTTTATCGTAATAATTTAGCTCATTTAGTTAGGCCTGAAGAAGCCCTGAAGGCTCCTGAAGAAGATGCGATAGAAGAGCTTGATTAATTCGATATCTCGTATTTGATGTTTATTATCTTCGCAGTACGCTACATAAGTGTACTATTTGCTAGTTACTGCTGTTATTCACTTGTTTCTGATTTCCGCCTGGCAAGTCAATTGCTGATACGCAATTTTGTTTCAGAACGACGGCATTCAAGAAGACCTAATCACTTTGAAGGTCCCATAGCTCCAATTAAGTAGGTGTGAAATACAGAGTCTACATAGAGTGAATAACAAATTAGGTACGTAATGCTCGTATGACAAAATCTCTTAGAATTTATCCTTTTGAAGGACGTTTGTGCCTTATTAGCTCCCACTTGGATGGACTACTAAAAATCAATTGTCTGATTTGTACATTACAATATCAAACAAACAATAGGGCCTTGAATTCAGCCGCGTTCTAAAGACGAGACCTACGAAATGGTATCTATTGACAACAGTTGATCAGAGCAACAGTTGACTCGTTCAGCAAGGGAGAAGAGAGGGAGAAGTGGAAGTTGACCGAAGATGCCAAAGAAAACAGGCTCAGGCAAAAAGTAAGTAGGCCTACATAGATTAGATTCTCTTATTAAAGATATTGCTTCTGGGATTGCTGCACTAGCACTCTGTATATGGTACAATTAGTGAAAGTGTTCTTTCTCTACTGTTGGTTGATCGATCATCACGTTTTCAACTTGAGGTTCTCAGCATATTGTTTACAACTCAGTGTTCGATCATGCAGGTCTAAGTTAGGACGTTCTAGCCACCGGATTGAACAATACATGCTTAAAGGAGTGCAAATCCTCTCTTTACTTTTATGCTTTTATACACGCAGTTTTCTGCATTCTGTAAAAAACAACAACTCGTACCCAGTGACGACAACGTGGGTAAACCGTACATGCCTGTTGAATTTCCGGTATGAGACTGGATAATCAGAATAACGGTTGTCATTAAGGATCGATAAAATTATGGCAAATTTATTCAGATATCTTGAAGAGTAGAGACTTCATAGAAGTATAGGTAACCCGAGCTGTATTATTATACGATTGTCAAAATTGCTGAACTAATCCATAACCTGTTGACAATTGCATTCAATGGAAGCACCCAACTTGGTCTCAGAGCTGAAATTGATTTTAATTCAAATGTTTAAATGGGCTTTGGTGACGTGACGTTACAACAACAAAATAGCTTTTGTACGTGTAGTGCCTGCACTTAAAGAAAATCACAGTAGTAATGTACAGATATAGAGTGCAAAAAAGGTCCTGCTCTACGCTTATGAAAGTATTTGGTTTACACCATTCCAAATCCAGGTTAATTCGACAGTACTGTACCATTTCTGTTGTAGTGGCAGGGGACCAGGGGATTGTTTTTAATGCACAGAATACTACACTACAGGGATATCTAATGACTTAATTGTTGTATGGCTGATAGGAGATTAAAACCACTAGTCTTCTAGTTTGAAAGCAAAGACCTCACTAATTGAGCTAACCAGTCTTAGTTTGTTAGTATTTGAAGAGTCTAAGAAAGGAGCTGAGTGATTTTCTTTACTTAGTCCCCCTCCCCCAGGCCATTATTGGTCCAATGATCAAGACCTATCAACTTCTTAAAAATAGAATACATACAGTATTTGTTATTTTAGTGTTCTTGTGCGGTACCATCATAAATGGTAACAGTGGGGAAATTTTTAAAATGAAGATCCCTGGACAACTAGAAAATGGTTGTTCAAGCATTTTTTAAGTATTTGGAACCTCATAAAATGATACCACAAGACAAAATCAGTTCCTAAACCTTGAGTAACAAAACAATTCACTAAAGAAGCACTCTAAAAGCAAGTATTTGCTCATGCTTTCATTGCCTTTTTGCTTTCACCCTTCTCCCATGGAACCAATTGCAGTTTTACTTATTTGCTTATTGAATTGCTAGGATATCTCTGCTGCAGTAGCTTATTTTTTGAAGTTTGCATTTCATCTAGAAAGCAATTTTCTTTATCTACAACTTTGTGTGTACTCTTTCTTCAAGCCTTTTCTGTAGGGGTTGTTCATTTATGGGAGTTGTTTGCCCATCTCCAAGTGTATTTCCTTCCCAACAGGCTTGCAAATGGTGTTAGGAAAAAATTGGGATGCTTATGCAGAATACGGCTACCAAGATAATTGATGTTACGCCTGTCATTGAAATATACAGCTTAACTATCATTTATTATGTTAGGACGACAACTTTATTTTTTTGGATATTGGAAAGTGTAAAGTATATAACCCATGTATCTATTAATAATTTCAGAAAAAAGGGACCAAAAAAGTCAAAGTCACAACTTGAAAAAGTAAGTACGTTTGATTATCTTTGTTACATAAATATTTAATGATAATTAAGTAAGTCTATTTGGGTCAGTGTTTGTAAATATGATAGGATGAAGATGAGTTAAGTTAAGTTTTAGTGGTTACTGAGAGGTGAAAGCTGATACCCGCTTTTGTTTGTCAGGTCATTAGTACAAACATGGGTGAAATTTGGTGTTAATTATGACATCAACACATCCTGACTGAAGAGAAAAGAGTGGTGCTGGTAGCAGATATATCACGTGGATATGAACATGGAAGAATGCATGAAATAATGACAAGTTCACATTGGTGGTACATTAGATACTTAACTCTGGCTTGACAAATGTTAGCTAAATAGGGTGGTCATAGTGTACAGAGGGGTATCAACCCCCATATCAAAAAATCACCCCCCACCTACGATTGGAAACCCCACATCAAAATTTGATAGCAACACCCCACCTTTTGCCTAAACCCCCACATCAAAACAAGGGTTGATCGCAACCCCCACATCAACTTCTTCACTATGTTATTATAAAATAACAATAATAATCTTGTCAAAACTATTTTATGTTAAAATGCATTGTATTGTTTGTTTTGTGTTTTATGATCACTTGTTGACGTTCAAATGTACACGATGTTGAAATAGTTCGTTAATTTGAAAATGTAGACCAGTAGGTATCAAAAGCTCTAGCGTTGTTGTTCACCGTACATCTAAGGAGGGAGCACGTTAAACAACTTTAAAACTCTGCATGGGTTTACGTTAGCCAAAAAAGGTATCTTGATAGTTCAAGTTCGATAAACTGTTGAGTAATGAATTTATTTCATTTATTGTTTGTTGATGCTGTATAGTTATTTCACTCTTAATACTCCATGCTTCTCACCTAAAAATCACATAACAATTACTTCTGAGAAGAAAAAAGTGAAGTGAGAAGAAAATTGTTTCTGAACCCTCTCCTAAAGTGGTGATTTAAGACACTGCCAGCTAGAAAATTTCTATATCAAAAAAATCCAACCCCCTCATCAAAAAAGTTACCCTCACCTATATTGGCAACCCCCACACAAGTTCTGAAATTTTCCCAACCCCCACCTATGGCAGCAGTTTGGAAAAAGTCTCAACCCTCCTAATCGTAGGGGGGGTGCACACTATGGTGGTAATGGTTACAGGCCACAAACCACATAATATTCAACAATGAACTGTTAGAGGCCATGTCTGAAAGTACTAGATTAATTAATGGTAGTACATTATTTATCCTATAATAATACACCTGGCTGTAATTAAATGAGGGCAACAAAAAGGGAAATCTTAAATTACAGTTCATTTAGAATGGCATTTTACACAAAGGAGGTATGCATATGTATATGTCTATACCTTTTAAATAATTTTGAAGTATGTACTTTTTCAAGATAAATTCAACAGTCTAACATTCATAAAACAAAGAAGCTGGAGCACCATTGAATTAATTGAATATAAATTTGTTACTAAAATCTTTTTTATTTCACTCCATACAATTGCTGTGACCAGTGTACAGCTAAAACATTTAGCAAAATGAATGTGTTACTCGATGCAATATTCAGACCTCAATAAGTGCACTGAATTAGTCTCAATATTACCATCTATAATAACTTTGTCAGAAAGAGGGCCTTCAACTAGAGAGGGTATAAAATTACTGAAACGTGCGGGGAGGGAAGAGGAGAGGTTATGATAAGAAGCTGTCTATAATTAGAGGAAATATGGCATTCTAAAATAGCTTGTTATGAACCTGTTTGCCAGCGAATGCATTTTATTGTTCAGTCAAATACTTTACAAAATAAAGTCAGTTAAAATTAATGATGTTGGTATAACCCTAATGAGAGACAGGTAAAAGTTCATGTTGACACTTTGTTGTCTTTAACCTGTTGGTAAAGGCCCTTGAAGCATTTTTAGGGGGTATACATTTTTAACTAGGCTGCAGTCATAGGAACCATGCAAAAATGACTCTTATATGAGATAGACAATTAAAAACTTTCCTCAATTTTTCTATAGTTTACATGTTAAGGCTCCAAAACAAATGATATAGCTGTTCGACTGGTCAAGTGCTAAAGATACGAGTAAACTCCAAGAGACTAATATTGGCATCTTTTATGTGATAATGTTGCTTATTGCACAAAGTATTTCACTGGTTAAAATTATTTAATACCGTTGATGTATTTTTTCTTGCAGGAAAAAATAGATAAAGCTGCTGATGATTTTGAGAATGCCCGGCAGTTGCATGCAGACTTTATCACTAGAATTGATAAATGGTTGCTAAAAAATTATTCAAGGGCAATAGACCTATTTAGGAGGTAAGATGCACATTGTTACAATGTGTTTTGTTTTAATTGTAAAAGGAATTTCTTCAAAAGAGCCCATTATTGAACAGAATGTTACACAGTCCTTTAAAAGACGAAACTGGTGGGAATTTGGTGGATAATTTGTTAGAATTCAAACTCTACTGACAAATAAATTGCAGAGAACAGACCACACTAATGAAACTAGTTTCTTTTGTTGCAAGCTAATACTATTTGCAAGGGATGTGTGACACTTGGCATTAGGGAAAAACCGCCAGAACCCCCCACCTGGAAAAATGTCCCAAGGAAAATTATCCATTGGATATTTGCCCCTGGAAAAAAAGCCTCCAATGAAAACTAATACAATACATGGAAAATGTGCTCAGGGCAAGATCCTAATGGACTGTCACATTTAGGCTTATACTTTGCATTCCAAAACACACCTTATGTATGTACATATCATCTTTGTGATGGGCAGTGATGATAACTTAGCTTGTTGAAACAGTATATTATAATGAAATCAGTATTCATATGAATTAGCCTCTACCTGATACTGAGGTCCAAGTATGTCAGGAAAGACAATTATGCAATAGTCCGTACACAGTTAGCACAGTGAATAGCAAGTATATCATATTAAAGATGCAATTGTACGCTAATGTCATAGTATGAAGTACTGGACCAAAACTGATGGGTGCATCTGGACTGTGACCCCTGCACTCCTCTTTTTCTACCAAGTTGCCCCCTTACACTTTTTCCTGCCTTATATAGATTATTTTTGACTTGTATTGCACAACTGATACTCATCTTTGTAGAACAGCCTGTCAATTTCCAAGAATTTTCCATACCGTTTACCTTTAGTATCATCCCAGTGATGGTAAAGCATGCTTTAAAGAAAGCCTGGTAGCCATTTTCCTAGGAATGGTAGTGGTGGGTGTTTTACGTAAAGGATACTTTTTAATGAGGAGTTTTATCTTAATAATCTTTAATGTGATTTTTCTGGAATAGGGGTAGTTGTTATTGTACATGGATGTTGCATATGGCATTGCTTGATTAGGCCTATTATTTATTTAATCTGAGCCAATGCATGAAAATATTACAAAAGTTGATGACATATAAGGAAGCAGCTAATGTAAAATGTTAAGATATGATGAGCAACTTTTGCTTTAAAAAATTGAGGACACTCCTGAACAACCTTCTTTTTTGACTACTTCCAATAGCTATTTCACACCCTTATGTCACCTCTTATATAGAGGTGCCTTTTATATTGGTAGCCTTCTGTTGTCGCGCAGAGACACACAATCATGAAGATGGCAAAGATTTATCATAAATAAATGCATCTTTAATCTGACAGTGTGAATAAGGCTGCTTTCAAAGCGCTGTAAACTTATTTTGTTTCTATCCTTCGTTTTACTGAACAGGTTTGACGTCGATGGAGATGGATGGCTCTCATATGAGGAATTTTATGCGGGAATGCGAGATCTCAAGGCACCCTGTAATGCCTTGGAACTTTACGTATTAGCCAGAGCAGTCGATGAAGATCACAATGGGCAGATCGATTACAGGGAATTTTCGAACGGAGTGCGTTACTACCGACCAGAAGAAGTCATCCCGGATGACGGACTCCCTGTTTTGAGGATACAAAGGGAGGAATTGGAAGATTGCCCACACTGTTCAGTGAAGCGTTGGAGTCCGCCGGATGAATCGTTTCCAAGGTATCCAATTTCTATCATGAATATTGCTATACAAAGCTGTTTCACGTTGCTCATTTCTTTCTTTTAATTGGAGAGAATTATCCGATAGGTTTCCTTACGACATCGTTCAGTCTACCA
>JAAAKM020000498.1:839768-860308 GCA_010016025.2 Alatinidae sp. Z8VKAUB7J3
TTAAAGCGCGGCTTAATTTAATGCAGCTTGAATACATACGCGGCTTAATATGACGTGATAAGGTAGCTAAAATACAGTAAATGAGGTCTTACTGTGATAGCGCCGCAGCTTCTTAGAGCAAGGGTATACGGAACTAAGCCACATGCTAGAACGACCTTGGTTACGTGGTAGGAAGGAGATGCCGAACACAGTATTTTCTACAGGATGCTAAAAATACTTCGACTGATTTAGAGTTGTCACCTGAAAAGGATTTCGTCGACTAAATATACCTCTAAGTTAATTTGATTTACTAAAAATCTTTAGCACTTCTTGCGTGATGTCTCCAATAGTATAGACATTTTGCAGAGGCTTTAAGAAAACACCCTGATAATACTGTCGTTGCTACCACGTAACCAAGGTCGTCATTCCCTAATGAGCGTTTCGGTTTAGTAGCATATAGGCAGGTCTCTGATTACCTACTTTATCTACAGCTTCATAGGCTTGCAGTACTCGGCATAGGCATGCAGCTCGAGGCCCTTCTGACACAGTACCTTAATACGTCAAATTAAGCCGCGTACTTATATAGGCCGCACCTTCAAAAATGCTGCCTAATAAAAACGAGGCTTAATTAATGGCGCGGCCTATTAAAACGCGGCTTAATTTTTTGCAAGGAAAGCAAGGAGCGAAGAGGAACTGTCACTGGACCCATTTGCACAGATTTTTAAAGTGACGTTGAGGAGAAAGTAGAAGGAGTACTTTCAAAAACCATTATATCTGAAACTGTCCGTTCACTCCGGCAGCCTAATTAAAAAAACCCTGAAATGCTAATTTTTAAATAAAGAGCAGATTAATTTAATGTGGCTTGATTACATACGCGGCTTAATATGACTTAATAAGGTAATACCACTAAAAAGAAACAATAAGCTAGGGTTTGCTAATTGTTACTTAACACTAAAACCTCTTCCTCACTTCTGAAATTCGATTATCAAAACCTAAAAAGCTGGAAGCACAGTCAATCACAAATTTCTGTACCCTTTCTCTTACCTGTCTAAATTCATCTACTAGAGTAACTGGGTAAAAATGGCCTTGAAATGAAATGAGTGATTCTCACCCTTTCGTGTCTCAGCAACCCTTGCCATTTTCGGCACCCACTCTACTGTACAAGTAATTTACAAACGTTTTTGATGGGATAGCTCTTCACAGCTGAGAAAGGTCTTTATGATAAACCATGACCAGCAGGTCGAAAAATGATGGGCATAATCCTCCAATAGTAAGATGAAATTTTAAGTTTAAATTGCCAAAACGTTGCAAATAACCAAGGTCCACGAGAATGCCTATCTGTTCGGCGCGATCTGTCCCCGCTCCGGCAAGGGCGCGGCTCTCATGCTGCCCAAGGCCAACACCAAGGCCATGCAGATGCATCTCGACGAGATCAGCCGAAAGGTCGCGGCCAGAGCGCACGCCGTCGTCCTCATGGATCGGGCCGGTTGGCACAGCACCAACAAGCTGAAGCTGCCGAAAAACCTCAGCATCATCCTACTGCCTTCGCGCTCGCCGGAGCTAAATCCAGTCGAGAACATCTGGCAGTACCTACGCCAAAACTGGCTCTCGAACCGCGTCTTTGCAGACTATGACGCAATCCTTGAAGCAGGTTGCGACGCCTGGAATAGGCTCATCGCGAAGCCACAGACTATCACCTCAATAGGATTGCGGGATTGGGCTCATACAGGTCAGTAATTCCTGCCGCTGGTATTATTCTATTGTTCGTGATATGGTTGAAATTTGCCGTTTTGGTTCTCCGCTTTTGGGCTTATGCTAAAAGCCTTTGCGGCAAGCGTTTTCAACAGCAATACTAAGGCCGGCAATTCACCAAAAACTAACTTAACCGAAGTGGCGTTTTATCGCTCCAAGCCTAATCTCAATTTGCACCAAACGGTCAGAAATGACCCGGTTCATTCTCTCCCTTTCTGAACGGGCCCGTAGGATAAATTCCTTCTGATCAATTTTCCTAATGCAGCCAGGACAAGACAGTATTTGCCGCTCTTTCGATAAGAATCTCACCTTATCACTGTAAATCTCAACGATACTAGGAAGCAAGGTGCTATCGAACGCTTGCAGAATAGTGGCTTCTCTTTGAATTCGTTGAAAAAAAGTCTCGGCACGGCGAAATTGTTTTTCCGTAACGGCAACTACTCCACAAACGCTACTTCCAGCCTTGAGGTTAAGGAATTTATCAGTTTCCACTTTCCATTGGAGGTCAAATGTCGAGTCTGACATCATAAACGACCCCACCATACACAGCTCTTTTTGGACCGTGTTTCTGATTCTCTTTTGCTCCGAGAAAATCCTGTAGCTGGTAATCGAGTCAATAATTTTCGAGGCCGCTCCGCCAATTCGAGCAGCAAATGCTATGTCGCCCTTATCACCTTCCAATTCCAAGCTCGCACCGCTCTTCACCTGATTCTCTCCAAGAATGCGGTCTTGAGGAGAACGTGCTGTTCCATGCCATGTGTAATCTGAACCATTTTTCATACACCCATGATATCGTCCGTTTCTAAAAATTCCTTTAGGAATTTCGAATTCTCCTCAAACGCAAGACAATCAGAAAAATGTGTATTGTAGGTAGAATTCCCGACCATCGTTACACAAAGATGAGTGGATAAAGGATGAACTTGCGGACAGACTCTTCCTATTAAACTCCAGAATGCACCGGAGTATTACCGAATGCCCCTACGTTCAACATTCTGATTGCCAACTACTATAACGGTTGCGAGTCAAGAACCTCCTGAGACAGTTAGTGAGGAGACGCTCATTTCAAAATTCCCTTTGAATGGGGCAATCGGAAATTCGAAAATCATCACCGAGGCCAATCTCCTGCGCTGTTTCCAACTTACGAAAAGGAGCCGATGACCCTATAGAAAGTCTTATTTTGGGTTCATCTTAGTCAATATCCCAAAATTTGATCGCTAAACTCCCATTTAGAATGTGATCCAGAACTTCTCGGCAGTTAAACGCCCCTCTTCTCCCGTTGCCTCGCCATGGGTGGCCATTGTGCTCAGGCCAGAAAGACCGAGCCACTTATTCGCAATATTGAGAGGAATGCCCGACTGGAGAGCGATACCCGCGAATCCGCGCTTTAAGCCTATTGGTGCGGCTTGAGGTCCGCAGATCCCGGCACTATTGATCACGATAGCCCTAAGGTATAGCTAGATACGCCCTGGAGCGAGGGCTAGAGCCTCTGAGATCAGCCCGCCCGTGCAGACCAGTTCAAAACAGAAGTTCCGAGCTTCGGCAGTGGCTTCGCGTTGGGCAGCGTCTTGGAATACCTGGCGCTCTGTCAACGCTGGCATTCTGCCTCCCTTCAGGCCGACGTCAGTCGAGGGCGTCGCGTAGGGCAGTGGCGAGCTGTTCCCTGCGGAACGGCTTGTTCAAGAGGACGCTGCCTGACTTGAGCAAGCCATTTTGCTTTGCGGCGACGCCGGGATAGCCGGACATGAAGATGAACTCCAGGTCGCCGTAACGCCTTCGTGCGACCTCGGCGAACTCGGGTCCGCTCATGCCGCTCGAGAGAACGATGTCGGAGAGCACGACGTCGACCACGCGCTCTTCCAAGACTCCCTTGGCTTGATGCGCATTGGCGACCGGAACCGGCCGATAGCCCAAACCTTTCAGGATCGAGACAATGGTTTTGCGGACTTCGTCATCGTCCTCCAGGAGCAGCACGGTCTCGCCGCGCCCACGCGGTGCCGTTTTCTCCCGCTGCGCCTCGGTCGGCGCCGCCGATACTTCAGCGCGCGGTAGGTAGAGCTTCACCGTCGTGCCACGGCCCTCCTTGCTGTCGATCGTGACATAGCCATTGGATTGCCGGGCAAAGCCATAGACCATCGAGAGGCCCAAGCCGCTGCCTTCGCCGACCTCTTTGGTGGTGAAGAAGGGGTCGAAGGCCCGCGACTGAACATCCGCCGACATTCCCGTGCCGTTGTCGCTGACCGCGAGGACCACGTAATCGCCCGCCGCGGCCTCGGGGTGACGGACCAGATCGGACTCAGTCAGATTGGCGTTCAGACACTCGATCGTGAGCTTGCCGCCCCGCGGCATCGCATCGCGCGCATTGATCGCCAGATTGAGAAGCGCGTTCTCGATCTGCCCGGGATCGGCCCGGGCCAGCCAAATGTCGGTCGACGCCACGGTCTCGACCGTGATGGCTTCCCCCAACATGCGCTCGACCGAGTCGGACATGGCCCCAACCAGTCGGCCGAGGTCGACCAGCTCCGGCTTGAGCCGCTGGCGCCGCGAGAAGGCCAGGAGCCGCTGCGTCAACTGCGCCCCACGCCTGGCGGCGCTCAGGATCGGCTCGACCAGCTCGGCGTCTTTATCAGGCTCGGCGTCGAGCAATTCGGCGTTGCCCAGAATGATCGTGAGAAGGTTGTTGAAATCGTGCGCTATGCCGCCGGTGAGCCGGCCGACCGCTTCCATTTTCTGCGCATGGTGCAGTTGCTCTTCAGCCAGTTTGCTCTCGGTGATGTCCTGAAGCGTGCCTTCGGTGCGCAGCAGGACACCGTCTGCGATCTCCTGATGGTGCTCGACTTCGCGCACATGCCGTATTTCACCGTCTCTTCGAACGATCCGATACTCCACGCTGAGCGGCTCTAGACGTTCGGTCGAGGTATTCAGGGCTTTCTTGAAGTGCTCGCGGTCGTCGGGATGGATCCATTCGATTTCGCTTTCCATGCTGATGCCCACCTCAAGGCATTCCGCCACGGAGATTCCATGAATACGCGCATACTCCTCGTCGCAGTATGTACAGCGATCTTCGAGAACGTCCCAAGCGAAATACCCCAGCTTGGCCCTCTGCGCCGCATTCTTGAGCCGGTTCTGGCTTTCCAATAGCTGAGCCGTTCGCTCTTCGACCCTTCGCTCGAGCTCGTTCGCAGCACGCTTCAGCTCTTCTTCGGCATGCTTTCGATCGGAGATATCTTCGATATAGCCTTCCAGATAGCGTAGTGCGCCGTGCTCGTCCCTGACCCCAAAGATGTTCTGGCGGACCCAGAGACGTTCTCCTGTCTTGTGGCGGTAGATCTCACACTCGAATCCCTCGACAGAGCCTTGCTCTTCGAGCATTTGGATCAGTGCTTTGCGATCACTGGAATCCACATAGACGTCATCGCCAACGCGCGGGGCGGCCTCGAGCAGTTCCGCCTCACTGCCGTATCCGTGCATGCGAGCGCCGGCGGGGTTTGCCATGGTGTAACGCCCGTCAGGCGTTGAACGAAAGATACCCACGTTCGACAACTCGTACGTGCGCCTCAGGAAGTCTTCCGAGAGTGCTTCCTTACGATCGGACACTGGCGGCGATACGGGATCTCGCATTTCACCCTCTTGAGTACGCTCTGCGGCCCGTCGGCGTCCCTGCTCTAAGCGCCGTGGCTTTCATGCCACAGTCGGGTTCTTGGGGAGCTACTGCCCCTTTCGGCCATTACTGTAAAGTTCCGCCCCTGCGCAAGCACGGCGAAACCGAAATCGATGGGAACTGCTTTGAACCGAGGGACACAGCTTCGGCCCATTAGCCTTCTGCCGTCGGCTCGATCGGTTGGTCGACACAGGAAGGGATCCTAAACCATGAGCGGATCAGGTCCGTTGGCCGAAGCGAATTTGTTTCAGTGAATTGCGCGAAAGCACTGCTGTTCAATACTGCCGATCAAGGCAACGGGAATCGGCGACAGTGCATCCAATGGATGAAGAGTAATGACAAATACGCGGTGGACAACGTTTCGACCTGGGCCGGCGTTCTCGCGCCGGTCCGCTATCTGACTTAATTATTGACGTTGTCGAGGGTCTCGGACGCAACGCCCAGCATCTCGACCATGTTCTCGCCGAGCTGATTCATCGTCGCCATCCCGGCCGCGGAAATCAGAGCTGCCAGAAGACCGTACTCGATCGCCGTGGCGCCACTCTCGTCCCGAAGAAAATCTCGAATGTGCTTGGTCATGGCCTGCCCTTTCCCCGAATTTCTGCGCTCAACATTTGCGCCTCAATTCTGAGAAGATCATACCAAAACCAATGCAAAACTCAAGTAAAAAGAATCGACAATTTTAGATTATTACAGTATATTCGTCATCTATATTTATTCAGTCGAATTAACTGAGCAATAACCATATCGAATTCCGACCCTGTTCACCTGCCGAGATGGCCCGTTCTCCAAATTCTATCGGCCGAACCGGTCGAGAACGTTTCGCGTCACCGTTTGAACCTGGATGTCCCCTCTCGCGAGACCCATGACCCAGTCGCAGGTGGCCGCGGTGAAGATCTCGCCTTGACCGCGCGGCCAATGGACGATCGTGCCGTTTCCACGCGCGCTGGCATCCCGGGTCTCCGGCGTCACCGCGCCATAGAGCGCCTTGGCTTTGTAGTCGGCGTCCGCAGAGCCGATATAGAGCGTCTCGCCCCAAACGCGGTTTTCGGTCTCGACGTTCGTGGCAAGTCCCATGGCCAGGATCTCGACGGCCGGCGCGGCGCCGTCTTCTCCGGTTGGATAAGGCAATCCATCCCGAAAACCATATGCAAGGCCATCGACTTCGTAGCCGAAGATCCGCGACCTGGCGCCGAGGACATCTCCATAGCCGAGCATCGTCCCGTCGAAGGCCCAGTGGTTCGGTCTGTAGACGGTGAAGCCGCCGGGTCCGCCTGCCACACAATTGCCGAGGCCGGCATAAACACCGTTCAGCCCGTTGACCCCGAAGGTGCGCGCGCCCGGCCGCTCGACCGGGGAAGCATCCCACGCCCCGGTGACCAAGTGAGCGCGGTCCGTTCCCATCATCGGGTCACGCTCCATTGCCTGGTACTTGTAGCAGACCTGCCGCCGCCCCGCGTCCTCGAGCCGGATCTGCCAAAGAAAGTTCCCGGCAAAGCGCGCCACGCGGCCGCCGCCTTCAACGTAGCGATCAACCGCGTCGCGCATGGCGCCGCTCCAATACTCGTCATGGCCGACGAGAATGGCGCAGCGGTGCCGCTCCAGGAGCGCGGGGTCGGCATCCAGATCGTGCAGAGTGGCGAAATCGAGGTCATAGCCCTCGGCCTCGGCCCAGCGGGCGAAATGGCGCTCATAGCTTGCCCAACCAGCCGAGGCATACTTCTTGGAGAAGCCGTAGGCGTAGGCCCATTCCATGTAGGGGTAACGCACCATGTCACCGGGAACTGGCGGCTGCTCAGGCACGGCGCGCGGCGCGCCGGCCGGCAGGCGGCAGAACCCGCGGGTCCAGGGTCGCTGGGTCGACAGCACCGGAGAGAATTCGTTTCCGGCCGGCCCGACGATTCCCTCGTAGTGGTTCGAGCCACCCCAGCAATTGTAGGCGACCCATGTTCCTGTCGCGCAGATCAGCAAATGCGCGGACGGCGTGAGCCTCTTCGCCCGACGCAGCAGGAACAGGTGATGCTCCTCGACCATATCATCGCCACGCCTGGCGCGGAGCGTCACCAGATAGCCGCCTGCGGCCCAGTCTTCAGGCAAGGTGAAAGCATAAGACACCGGCCAGCCGCAGCCGGTAACCGAGCAGCTTTGCGGCGTTGCGTGATGGGCGCCCTGCAAGCCCTCGACCGAGAGCAGCGGCTCATAGTGAAGTCCATCGCGACCGATCTCGAGATCCCAGGTCTCTGCCGTGGTCGAGACGTGGAGACCGACGGTTTCGCCGGGCCAATAGGTGAAACGCGGCGTATAGCCCCAGATTTCGAGAACCGCGTCGTCACGCGACGGTCCGATGAAGTAGTTGTCCTCTATGTGCCGGGCCCGGGCCCGCGTGCGGGGCGTGACCGACGCACCTGGTCTCTCAATGTGAGACATGACCGCAGCAATCGCTCCGAAAGGCTTGTCGCAGATCCGACCTCGTTCGCATGGTCGTGCAAGTGCCGCGCCAGGAGCCGTCCGCTCATTGATGGTTCCCCGGGGTCCGGCCCCCCGGGGAACCATCAATGAGCGGACGGCGGACGACGCCTGCGTCGGATCAGTTGTTGACGTTGTCGAGGGTCTCGGACGCCACTGTGAACATGGCGATCATGTTCTCGCCGACCTGGTTCATCGTCGCCATGCCGGCCGCGGAGATAAGGGCCGCCAGCAGACCGTACTCGATGGCGGTGGCGCCACTTTCGTCCGACAGGAACGCTCCGAACTGCTTGAACATGGCTATCCCCTTTGTCCCAGTGTCGCAGCCCCACTTGCCCTAGGGCCGACATCAACTCCAAATCGTGAGAACATCATATCAAAATCAGCGGAAAAGGCAATAAAAAACTAGATAAAATACGATCTAAACTTACATATATTTTGAACTAACTTAACAAATATTATTTTGTATTTAATTTTATCGAAATATTCGAGGAAATTTGGATCTAATACTGCGGAATCTTGGGTCGATTAGCTACTGAGTGCCGCACAACCTCCTCAATCATCACTCGCTTAACGGGTTCTTCACGGAAATCCCTTTGACTCTCGCAAACGGAGAGCGGTCCCGAGAGACAATGACTCACGCCTATGATCCAGCGCTGCTGACACTGTCTGTCGCAGTCAGCGTTTTCGCCTCCTTTACGGCGCTCAACCTCAGCGATCGGGTGCGGCGCGCGCTTGGGCCGATGCGAACGGTCTGGCTGGTTGGCGCTGCCGTCGCCATGGGCGGCGGAATCTGGGCGATGCAATTGATCGGGCTGCTCGCCCTCGAGTTAGAGGTTCCCGTCGCTTACGACCCGGGTCAGACCCTCCTCTCGCTCGCCTTGATGATCCTCTTCACGGTCGCGGGTCTTTGGATCGTCTTCAACGGCAAGCGCGCGACGACGGCAGTCCTCTTTGGCGGCCTGGCCATGGGTCTCGGGATTGCCTCGATGCACTACACCGGGATATCCGCCATGCGGATGCCCGTGCGGATCTCGTATGATCCGGCGCTCCTCGTCCTGTCTTATGCAATCGCAGTCCTGACCGCCGCTGCCGCACTTTGGCTCTGCTTCAGTCTAAACTCGACCAAGAGCAAGCTGACCGGCGCTTTCGGGCTCGCCGCCGCCGTGTTCATCATGCATCAGGCAGGCATGGCGGCGACCAGCTTCACCGCGATTCCAGACAGCAGCTTCGGACCTGGCCTCTCGCCGATGCTCCTGGGAGTCGCCATCGGCGGGGCCGCCCTGGTCATTCTTCTGCTCGGCCTCGCCTCGGCCTTCATCGACCAACGCTTTGCCCAGCGCGCTGTCGCCGAAGCGGAGCGGCTTCGGGCAAGCGAAGAGCGGTTTCGCTCCTTGATCCAAAACGCGGCAGACTTCATCGCCGTCATCGATGCCGATGGACGCTTCACCTATCAGAGCTCCTCGGCGCCCCGGGTTCTCGGTCACGCTGCCGAAGACCTGGCCGGCCGATCGCTGAAGGACCTTGTCGCGACCGACCAACTACCCGGATTCGAGAACTTCCTCGGCGCGGTCTCCGGGCATAGCGGGCAGAGCAAGATCGGGGAGTTCCAACTGACCCGCCCTGACGGCACCTTGGGCGACTACGAGGTTGTGGCAACGAATCTGCTGCACGATGCAATCGTCGACGGAATCATCGTCAACATCCGGGACATCAGCACGCGTCTCGAGAACCAGCTTCTGGAACAGAAGATCGCCGAGCGAACGGCCGAGCTCTCGGAGGCCAACAGCCACCTCTCGCACGAGATTGCCGAGCGCACCCAGGCCCAGGATGCCCTGAAGCAGCTCGCCGACGATCTGGAAGCAAAAGTCGAAGAGCGGACCCACGAGCTCACGGAGGCCAAGGAGGCGGCGGAACAGGCCAACCTCGCCAAGAGCCAGTTCCTCGCGAACATGAGCCACGAGCTGCGCACCCCGCTCAACGCCACCATCGGCTACAGCGAGATGCTGCTGGAAGATGCCGAGATGGAGGGGCGCGAGGATTACATTGCCGACCTGCGGAAGATTCGGTCGGCCGGCAAGCACCTTCTCGCCTTGATCAACGACGTCCTCGACCTCTCCAAGATCGAAGCCGGCAGCATGGAGCTCTACAACGAGACCATCGATGTGGCGGGCTTCATCGAGGATGTGGTCGCGACCTGCCAGCCGCTCGTCGAGCAGAACGACAATCGCCTGACGGTCAACTGTCCGGACGACCTGGGCACCGTCGTCAAGGACGTCACCAAACTGCGCCAGAGCGTGTTCAATCTGCTGAGCAACGCCTGCAAGTTCACCGAGAGCGGCGAAATCCTCCTCACCGTCTGTCGCGGCGAGACCTCCGGCGCGGCCCCTGGGGAAGATTGGATTTCATTCGCCGTCAAGGACAGCGGGATCGGCATCAGCCCGGAGAATCAAAAGAAGCTCTTCACCAACTTCACGCAGGCCGAGGCGGTCACCACCAAGAAGTACGGCGGCACCGGCCTGGGCCTGGCCTTGAGCCAGAAGCTCTGCAATCTGATGGGGGGCCGCATCGACGTGGCGTCGGTCCTCGGCGAAGGCTCCACATTCACGATTCACTTGCCGGTCCAGGCCGAGGAGCGTCATGAGCCCGAGACGGCGGTTCTTGGCGAGGAGGAGGACGAGGCCCTGTCCGAGGCCACGCTGGAAGAGCAGCAGGCCGCCGTGGCCGAAGCCTTCCAAGCCTCCGGAATAGGGCAACCCGCCGGCAAGACCGTTGCCCTGGTGATCGACGACGATCCGCAGGTTCGCGAGCTGATGCAGCGCATCCTGGTCAAGGAAGGCTTCACCCCTCTGCTCGCCAAGGGCGCGGAAGAAGGGATTCGGATGGCCAAGGAGCGTCGGCCGGATGTGATCATTCTCGACGTCATGATGCCGTCCATCGACGGCTGGGAAACTCTGCGGATGTTGAAGGCCGACCCGGATCTGGAGAGCTGCCCGGTCGTGATGCAGACCATGCTCGACGACAAGGGTATGGGTTTTGCCCTCGGCGCCGCGGATTTCCTCATGAAGCCGATCGACCGCGACGCCCTGGTACGCGCCCTTGGGCGCTTTCGGCAAAGCGCCGCCGAGGGCTACGTGCTTGTCGTGGACGACGATCCAGATGTCTGCGAGCTGGTGGCCCGGATCATCAAGAACAATGGCTGGAACGTGCGGACGGCCGGCAATGGCGCCAAGGCCCTCGAAGAGGTCGCCCGCGAGCTGCCCCAGGCGATCCTGCTCGACCTGGGTCTCCCGGTGCTGGACGGCTTCGAGCTCATCCAGCAGCTCAGCAAGAAGCCTGAATGGGCGAACCTGCCGATCGTCGTGCTGACCGGCCGCGACTTGAGCGAAGCCGACCGCCGCCTGCTCGGCGGGCCGGTCTCGGCGATCCTCACCAAGGGCGAGTACGAGGCCAACGACCTGCTCGGCGAAGTGCACAAGCTTATCGGGACGCCGACTTCGGACGACCCTCGGGAAGACGATCCGAGCGATGGAACGGCCCAGGGCGGGGCAGCCGGCAAGGAGGCGGCCAATGCCTAAGATCCTGCTTGTCGAAGACAACGAGATGAACCGCGACATGCTCAGCCGGCGGCTCGAGCGGCGCGGCTTCGAGGTCGTGATGGCCTTCGATGCGCCCACCGGGATAGCCCATGCCGAAAGCGAGGGCCCGGATCTGATCCTGATGGATATCAGCCTGGGCGAGCCGATGGACGGTTGGGATGCAACGCGGGCGATAAGAGCGAACCCGGCAACAGCCGACATTCCCGTCATCGCCCTGACCGCGCACGCGCTCGCGTCCGACAAGCAGAAGAGCTTCGAGGCGGGCTGCACGGACTTCGATACCAAGCCGGTCGATTTCGCCCGGCTCTTGGGAAAGATCGAGAGCTGCCTCGGGTCTGGCGAGCCCGCCTCGGCATCGGCCGCGGAGTAATCGATGGCCAAGGGACAATCAGCCCATGTCAGGTCCAACGAACGCGCAGTCCGACGAACGGATTGAGCGCGGGAAACGAAGAAATCGGGAACCAGTGAGTCCTATGACAACCAAGCCTTCGCCAGCGGGACAAGAGCCAGTGAGACCGGAGAAAGCCAACCGCATTCTCGTCGTCGACGATAACGCCAACAACCGCGACATGCTGGCCCGACGGCTGGAGCGCAAGGGCTTCAGTGTCGAAGTTGCCGAGGATGGCACCGAAGCGCTCGCCAAGATCGCGCAGCAATCCTACGATCTCGTTCTGCTCGATGTCATGATGCCGGATATCAGCGGCATAGACGTGCTCAAGCAGGCGCGCCAGGATTTCACGGCGAGCGAGCTGCCGATCATCATGGTGACGGCAAAGACCGGCACCGAGGACACGGTCGCCGCCCTGGAGCTAGGCGCCAACGACTATCTCTCCAAGCCCATCGACTTCCCGATCTGCCTGGCCCGAATCAGGACCCAGCTCGATCGCAAGGCCGCCCAAATGGCCGTCAAGGAAAGCGAGGAACGCTTCGCCCTGGCATTGGCCGGCACCAATGATGGCCTGTGGGATTGGGATCTGCGCAGCGGTTTGGTATTCTACTCGTTGCGGTGGCGCGAGATCCTCGGCTATGGCGCCGAAGAGATCGAGGGCACGCCGGATGCTTGGTTCAATCTGGTTCACCCCGAGGACGTCGAGCGCTTTCGCGGCGAGGTCGCTTCCCATTTGGAGGGAGTGACGCTGAGCCTCAACAGCGAATGCCGGATCCGGCACAAGAACAATACCTATCGCTGGGCCTTGGTCCGCGGCACCTCGCTGAGGGACCGCGACGGCCGTGCCTACCGCATGGCCGGGTCAATTACCGACATGACGGACCGCAAGGTCACAGAGGCTGTGACCGGCCTGCCTAACCGCACCCTTCTGGTGGAGCGCCTCGACGGTGCCATCGCCCGCACCAAGCGGCGGTCAAGTCACGTCTTCGGTCTCATATTGATCCGCATCGACGGCCTGGAATCGATCCGCGAGAGCTTCGGCCATGTCGCCTGCGATAGACTGCTCAGCTCGGCCGCCGGCCGCCTGGTGACCGCGACCCGGCCAATGGACATGGTCGCCATCCTGCCGGAAAGCGTCTTTGCCATCCTCGTCGACGATGTCAGCGACCCGAACGATCCGCCGATGATCTTCGAGCGCGTCAGAGAATCGCTCGAGCAGGCCTACGTCATGGATGGCGAGGAGCTGTTCGTGACGGTGACCGCCGGCGTCACCCTGAGCCCGACCGGTTACAACGCAGCCGAAGCCATCCTGCGCGACGCAACCTTGGCGCTGAACAAGGCGCGCGAGCCGGGCGGTCCACGCTTTTCGGTTTTCGATCCGCAGATGCACGCCCGTGCGCTGAACCGCCTTCGGCTCGAGACGGATTTACGAAAAGCCATCGCCAACCACGAGTTCGCCCTGCACTACCAGCCGATCTACAGCCTGCCGAGCCAGACGCTGGCCGGCTTCGAAGCCCTCCTGCGCTGGAATCACCCGGAGCGCGGCATGGTCTCCCCGGTGGAGTTCATTCCTCTGGCGGAGGAAAGCGGCCTGATCGGGGACATCGGTATCTGGGCCCTGCGCGACGCCAGCCGGCAGCTCGTCGAGTGGACCAACGCTAAACCCGGCTGCCCCCCTCTCTTCGTTAGCGTGAACGTCTCGGGCAAGCAGCTTGCCGACGCGGGCTTTGCCAAAGTGGTTTCGCAGGTGATCGCCGAGACCGGCGTCGACCCGTCCACGCTCAAGCTCGAGATCACCGAAACCGCGGTGATGGACGACCTGAACGGCGCCCTGGAGATCCTCAACAACCTGCGTGGCCTGAACGTCCGCCTCGCCTTGGACGACTTCGGCACCGGCTATTCGTCCCTGAGTCTGTTGCAGAAGCTGCCGGTCTCGACCTTGAAGATCGACCGCGGATTCGTTGCCCGCATGTCCGAGGGCGAGGACGGCGTCCAGCTCGTCAAGGCGATCATCACGCTCGCCCATGGCCTGGGCCTCGACGTCATCGCCGAGGGTGTCGAGACAGAGCTCGCTCTGCAGAAGCTGGTGGAGATGAACTGCGAGTTCGCCCAGGGCTTCTTGTTCGCCAAACCCCTGCCACTGGGGGATGCGACATCGGTCGCCGAGAACGGCGGGACCACTTACCCGCAACAGCTCGACTCCCTTTCCGCCTAAAGCCGGTCTGGGCGGAGTGCCGGTGACAGGCGCTCGGCTTCACCGGCCTCCCGCCAAGTCCGCCAACAGCGGATCGTATCGCAGTCTGAGCGGACAAACAGGACAAACCGGGATCGCAACGCGATCGGGAGCCGTCGTCTTGCGCATCAAAAATCCAAGCGGTTCTCGTCCAAGTGATCGAACTTGATGCCGATCCGGTCGGCACTTTGCCAAACGACCGTGCCGCTGAACTCACCCTTCTCTGTCAGCTTGAGCCGCACGGCTTGGGATGGCGAGGCAGGCGCGGATGACTGAACCACCGCGCCACCTGCGGAGATGTCGAAGACCACACAGTCGCCGGTCTCATCACCGGTCGTCAGGCGGCCGGGCAAATGCACCGAACGGCGCTCGTAGCGTCTACGGTCAGCTCCTGCTTGGCCGGTCATCGTTGCCTCCTGGCTTAGGGACACACTTAGGACTAGGGCGGGCGCCTTCCTGGCGCACCGTTGAGATCGTTTCGAGGACCATCTGTCCTCGTCCATCCATCGCGGGAACATCATCTGATCTACAAGCACCAAGGTAATAAATTCTTCAGATATGTCAATAAAATATAAATGAAAAATTATCTCTAATTTGAATCAATTCTTCGAATACCAGATAATCCAAATAAACCTCAGGGCTAGATATGCGAATTCTAGACTCCTTGCTACACTCGCATTCACCAAGCCTGCCCAATTGAGGAACCACGTTCCAAACCCCGTGACTTGGATTTGCCGGGTCCCCGCTTCGAGCTGCCCTGCCCGGTACGACGGCTTGAGCGCCGAAGGTCCTAGGCCGAATCTGTTAAGCCCATTCTGCGAAAGCGAGAGAGGAAATCGCGCCATGCTCACCACGCGCGAATTTTTTTGTGCGGTCTTAACTTTGGATTCATAGATTCCGCCTAGGTTGGCCCTACCTACTATCGACCCCCACATCCGGTAGTGAAAGGGTCCCGCCCTCGGGCGGGGCCCTTTCGTTTTTGGCGGGCCGTGTGGTCTATCAGCCTATAAATCATGGGAGTTTCAGGGTCCCAGCAGTAGCTAACGCTAGGACCATGGCGCTACTACCTGGCCATGAGCTCGTTCCTGGGATACCGCACTTCGATCTCCGTCCCCGCTGTTCGCGACTCAAGACGCGAAATCGCCAATGGGCTGGAGGGACCGCTTCGCCCTCATCGGCAATGGGGCCTGCGAGACAGGTCTCACGCAACATGACCGGCCGTGTCGCTGGGACGATCGCGCACAGGGAACATAGATTGCATTTTAGATAAATACAGAACAAATTAAGACTTAAATAATAATAAAAACTACACTTAAGGTAAATCGAAGTTTACTTATCTTATTCTTGATTTCTTAGACTAGATGTGGAATATTCCTTCTCATGTTGAACATCACGACCAAGCCAACCTGATGTTCATCGAACACGAAGAGGAGTGACGGGATGTTCAAGAAGCTTAGAGAGTTTTCCGAGAACGAATCGGGCGCGACCGCTATCGAGTACGGGCTGATCGCCGCCCTGGTGTCGGTTGCCGGGATCACCGCGTTGAATGCCATGGGCGAGTCGCTCGAAGAGATGTTCGAGACGGTCAGTGAAGAGCTGGACGGCGCCGTCCAGTAACCTGATCGGTCCCTTCCTGGGGCCACTGCTCAGAGCCGGGATCGGGGGTCGGAGCGTACGCTCCGGCCCCCTCTTCCTTTTCTGTCCGACTGTTTTTGGCGTACCGGGCAGGCCTTTCAGGCGGCAGCCGCGGTCGGTCACCGGGGAGATCTCTCCACCCAGAGCGTGATCATGAGCGCGACGGCTCCCAGTAGGGCGAAACCGCCGACGAGCGGCAAGACCGTGCCATCGTAGAGCGCGCCGATCGAGGCACCGAGGGCAAGGGATAAAAGAGTCGTGACCGATCCGATCACGGCGGCGGCCACGCCCGCGATGTGCCCCAGCGGCTCCATCGCCAGGGCGTTCAGATTCCCGAAAAGAATTCCGATGCAGAAGAAGTTCAAGACGAGACAGAGCATCAGGAGCGCTAAGCCGGGTGTGTCGCCAAGGATTGCGGCATAGGCAAAGAAGCCGCCGCAGAGCATCGTCGAGGCGACGAGCGCCCAGCGGCATAACGCACGCATACCAAACCGCATGACCAGGCTCGAGTTCGCGAGCGACGCCCCGCCGATGGCCAGCGCGAGAATCGCGAAGTACAGGGGGAAAAGCTCGCCTAGCCCATAGAGTTCCTGAAAGATCTGCTGCGCGGAAACCAGGTAGCCGACGAATGCGCCGAAGACCGCTCCGGCAGCCAGGGTGTAGCCCAAAGCGGCACGGCTGCGGAGGATTTCCAGCACGTTCTGGAAAAGGCTCCGCAAGGTGAAAGCGATCCTTCGGTCCTGCGCGAGCGTCTCCGGCTGACGCAGGGCGAACCAGACGCAGGAGACCGCCGCCATCGCGAAGAGCAGCGCGAAGATTGCCCGCCAATCGGAGACCAGCAGGAGTCCCTGCCCGACCGCCGGCGCCAGCGCCGGGACCAGGATGAAAACCGCCATGATCATGGACATGATGCGCGCCATGGCGCGGCCTTCGTACTGATCCCGCACCAACGCAACCAACACGGTGCGCGGGCCCGCCGCGCCCAATCCCTGAAGAAAGCGCCCGAGCAGCATCACCCAGAATTCCGTGGCGAAGGCGGACAGCAGACTGCCTCCGAGGAAGACCACGAGGCCGTAGTAGATCGCCGGCTTGCGGCCGATACTGTCGGAGAGCGGGCCGTAGATCACCTGGCCGATGGCGAGGCCGAGAAACAGGACGGAGATGACCTGCTGGCGATCGTTGTCATGCGCGACGCCCAGATCGTCGCCAATTTCCGCCAGCGCCGGCAGCATGGCATCGATGGACAGCGCGACCAGCGAGATCATGAGCGCGATCAGGGCGATAAACTCGCTCTCGC
This sequence comes from Alatinidae sp. Z8VKAUB7J3, assembly GCA_010016025.2. Lineage (NCBI taxonomy): Eukaryota > Metazoa > Cnidaria > Cubozoa > Carybdeida > Alatinidae > Alatinidae sp. Z8VKAUB7J3. The sequence continues at coordinate 856,776 of JAAAKM020000498.1, forward strand.
TGCGCGCCTTTCCAATCGCTTCCGACGTCATCGATTCTCCCCCGCAAAGACCAAGCCGGTTCGGCACGCCAACACTCGCGCGTTTGGCCCAAGCGCTGAATTGACAGGCCCAACATAGAAACCGACAATTCATCGATCAAACGAATGTCGTGAATAGATAAAATGCAGAACATCGATATATTGAGCATCGACGGTAAGCTGCTCTCCACCTTTCATGCCGTGTTCGACGAAGGATCTGTCACGAGGGCCGCCCTCCGTCTGGAGGTCAGCCAATCGTCGGTAAGCCACGCCTTGGAGCGACTGCGCCAGATCTTCGGCGATCCGCTCTTCGTCCGCGCCGGCCGGACCATTGCGCCGACGGAGCGCGCCTGCACGCTGGCCCCGGCGATCGGCGAGATCCTCGAGCAGCTCAGGGACCTGACCGAGCCGGGGATTTTCGATCCCGCAAAGATGACCGGGCGGTTCGTGCTGTCGGCCAATGATTATGAGCGCGAGCTCCTGGCCCCGCGGCTCGTCTCCCGCTTCATCGCCGAAGCGCCGAACGCGCGTCTGACCCTAATCGATACCAAGAGCGAGATCGTCGAGAGCTTGCGATCGCGTGCTTCCGACGCAACGGTCACGCCGATCCGGCCAAGCAACGCCCTCGATCTACACGCGCAACACCTTTTCGACGACACCTATCGCTGCTTCTTCGATCCTGCAGAATTGACGAACGAAGAGGTGGCCGAGCATTACGCGCATCTTCGCCATGCCGCCGTGGTCTTTTCACGGCTCGAAACCAGTCCCGTAGACGAGGCGCTCCGTCAAATGGGCTCGAGCAGGGACATCGTCCTCGAGGCGCCGGGCTTCGGCGCCCTGCCGTCGCTCCTAACCGGGACCCGTCTGGTCGCGACCCTGCCCTCTCGTCTCGCTCCACAACTCTCCGGCTTGGCATCCTGCGCGACGCCATTCGCCTCGCCCAAGCTGGAGTTTCAAATCCTCTGGCACCGAACCACCCATCACGCGCCGAAGTATCGCTGGTTCCGCGCGCTCGTTCGTGAGGCACTTGACCCCGGGGCCTGACCACTACGGATTTGTTGGGGTCGTTCACCCGGTACGCGATCACCGGGCAGCTAGCTCTTCGCCGGCGCCCGGTGTTTGGCGAGACTGGCCCAAGTCAGTCCGTAGATGCACAAGACCACGACACCCAGCACGGCGACTTGAAAACCTTCGATCGCGTCGCCGAGGAAAATAGCCGCGAGCACCATCGTGAGCACCGGCCATGGCGTGGTGATGGTACTAGCGAGCGACACGTCGATCTGGCGGACCGCGTAGAACCAGACGATCAGCTCGAGGTAATAGACCAGCCCCATTGCCACCGCATGGCCGCTCAGGAGCACGTGCGCACTCTCCAAGGAGAGCCGCTGCGGGGCCACGACAGCCATGAGCGCAGCCAGAAAAAGCGTCGAAATCACTACGCGAATAAATGTCACTTGCGCCGGCGTTACCGATGTCCTTGTGAGCTCTTCCCTGATGATCACATGCGCCACGCTCCAGATCAGCGGAACGCAAAGCGCTACCAAGAACCACGGCGAAAGCCCGGTCATCCGCCATGTCCCACCGGTTCCCAGATAGTACAGCGCCGCGATGAGGACTCCGGTCAGGAGCAGTTCGAGCCGAGTCTTTCGCCTGCCCAGGAAGAGGCTCTCCCACAAAATGGCGAAGAGAGGATAGGCCTGGATCGCAATAGCGGCGTTGGTGGCCCCGGCTCTCTCGGCGCCCAGCACATAGATGTAGGTCGACAGCCCGAACAAAGCGCCCGTAAGAAGCGCCAAGGCCAAAAGGCGGGGCAATGACCCGGCCGTTGCTCCGGCTTCGAAGACCCCGCGACTGGGGCCTCTCAGCTCCCAGGCGAATAGAGGGATCGCAAAGACGACCTGCCATACCGAAAGGGCAAAGGCAAAGACAAGCGCGTCGAATCCTGCCGGACGGCCGTTTGAGATCACCGGCATGATCCCGAGCAGGACAAGGCTCCCGAAGGCCAAAACGATTCCCGTAACCAGTCCGCCTCTGAACATTGCATCGATACCTGTGACAAAATGAGATGATTGCTATGATTATTGAATTGACATGGATACCGCGAACAAGGGAAACATTGACCTCATGGCAATCTGGCACCCGCAGCTCGATGGGCGTCGCGGACCCAAGTACCTGCAGATCATCGAGGCGATGGCAGAAGACATTGCCACCGGTTGCCTCCCGCCCGGAAGCAAGCTTCCCCCTTACCGTGAGCTGGCCTACAGGCTCGGCCTTTCGCCTCATACCGTGAGTCGGGCCTATGCGGGCGGCGTGAAAAGGGCGTTGCTCCGAGGCGAAGTCGGCCGAGGCACTTTTGTCAGGGCATGCAGCTCACATCTCGACCGGGGACAGACCGGAGACCTCCTGCGCGAGGCGCGCGGGCCGATCGATCTTTCGCGAAACCTACCCCTTCAGGGCCTGGCCGAACCTCATCTCCGCCGGACTCTCGGCGACCTGGGCCAGGAGACGGACCTTCGTGCCATCCTCGACTACCAAACCGGTGCCGATCTTGCGCATCATGCGAGAGCGGCACGTGCGTGGCTCAAGCTGTGCGGCCTGGAGTCCGACGCCGACGAGATCGTCCAAACCAACGGGGCCCAGCACGGACTCCTCTGCACCCTGATGGCGCTTCTTCGCCCCGGGGACCTCCTGCTGACAGAAGCTTTGACCTATGCGCCTATCCGCGTGGTCGCAGAGCGGCTCAACCTCACAACCTTGACCGTGGCGATGGACGAGTATGGCGTTTGCCCTGACGCTTTCGAAAGAGTCTGCGCGACATCCTCCCCCAAGGCGCTCTACCTCACGCCGACATTGCAGTCGCCCACGACGGGCACGTTGCCGCAGGATCGCCGTGTCGCAATAGCCGAAGTTGCGCGGCGACATGACGTCGTCCTGATCGAAGACGACGTGTTCGGCCTGCTCAAACCCGATAGGCCAATACCGATTGCCGCCTTGGCTCCCGAGCGGACGGTATACGTGACCAGTGTGTCGAAATGCATGGCGCCCGGACTGCGCGTGGGCTTTCTGCGCGTACCCGAACGCATGGCACCTGCTATGCGCCAAGCGGTCAATCTGAGTGTGTGGATGGCACCGCCGGTAACGACCGAGATTGCCGCACGGTTGATCAACGACGGCACCGCGAAGGCCCTGATACTGGAACATCGTTCCGTGGCCGAACGGCGCCAGAGCCTGGCGCGCGATATACTCCAGGATCACGACGTTGCTTCAGACCCGCAGGGACTCCATTTGTGGCTTTCGCTCCCAAATTGCTGGAAGTCCGATTCGTTCAAGGCCGCGGCGGAGCGCAAGGCTGTGCTGGTCACAGAAGGCATGGATTTCGCCGAACAGGGATCGGACGCCCCGAACGCAATTCGTCTGTGCGTCAGTCATGAGATTTGCGACGACAGGCTTGCGAAAGGCCTTCAGGTGGTCGCCGATCTGCTGGACTCCCCGACCGAGACGTCCGGCCTGTTCAT
>JAAAKM020000498.1:860318-880583 GCA_010016025.2 Alatinidae sp. Z8VKAUB7J3
GCAGCATCTGTTGGCGAGCGCCGGACGAACTTCTGATTCGATCAAGACACTAACAAAGCATCGTTTCCAGTGCGGGTTATGGATTTGAAGCTCCTCTCGGTACCAAATCCAAAAAACCGGAGCAGCTTCAAATTCACCACTCTAGGCCGTGCAGGGATCAGATGAGAGGGGGGCTCGCACGCGACCGGGAACAACTGAAACGCAAATTCATCCCTCTTGCAGGAGCGCTTCGAGCGGTACCTCACTCCTAAGGCTTGACCAAACGGCCTGAGTATACAAGTATGAACAAGTTCATACAGGGCTGAACAGCTTCAGGATTGTTGTCGTTTGCCCGGCAGAGGGTGTGGCGGTGGTATCTCAGATCGGTCTCAGCAAATCGATGCGCATCGCGCGAACCCTCGAGCAGGAGATTCGCTCGGGCCGAATGACGCGCGGCGACCAGCTCGAGAGCGAGAATCAGCTCGTGCGGCGTTTCTCCGCGAGCCGCAACACCGTGAGAAAGGGGCTGGAAGAACTCGCGCGGCAGGGTCTGATCACCACACGATCGGGAATCGGCTCATTCGTCACCTACGACGGCGCATCGATCGACGATGCACTTGGTTGGACACTGGCTCTGTCCGGTTCGATGGATCCGGTCGAGACCCGACTGCTTACGGTGAAGCGGATCTCGAGTCCCGAGACCCAAGCCTTCCTGAAGTGCGGCTCGATGGAGTTCTTGCAGGTCGATCGGCTGCGCCTGCTGTCCGACACAGGCGTCGGCATCTCGCTGGAGTGCAGCAAATCGCCCTGGCGGGAAGAGTTTCAGGACGTGCTCCGGCGTGGTCTGGTCAACGACTCACTGGGTGACACCTTCCGCAAATCGGGGCTGGTCGTCGATCACGGCGAAGAGTGGGCCGAAGTCTTGCCGGAGCTCTCCGAGCCGGTCGCCAACATCATGTCCCGGAGGGTTGGGGAACCGATGCTGCGCCTGCGGCGCGTGACCCGCACGGTCTCGGGCGATGCCATCGAGTACGTCGAGAGCATCCTCGACCCTCAACGGTTCGGACTGCACTTGGCATTCTGAGCGTGGCGGCAAGCATGGCTCTCCCCGAACCCAGAGATCGTGCCTTCGGCTGTCTCCTCGGCGGCGCTATCGGCGATGCGCTGGGCATGCCGACGCAGTCTATGACCCCCGAAGAGATCATCGCGACCTACGGCCGCGTCGCCGACTTCCTCGCGCCGGCCGCGACCCATCCCATCGCAAAGGGACTGCCTGCCGGGGCGGTCACCGACGATACGGAACAGACCCTGCTACTGGCCCGTCGAATCGTCGACTCACCGGACCGGTTCGACGAGTTGGCATGGGCATGGTCGCTGATGGCATGGGAGAACACCGTCAAGCAGCGCGGCCGCCACGATCTGCTCGGACCGTCGACAAAGCGGGCGTTGCTCTTGCTTGGTGGCGGGGAATCGCCGGCACGCGCCGGTATCGGTGGCACGACCAACGGTGCGGCAATGCGGATTGCGCCGGTCGGTATAGCCACACCGCCGGAGCCACTTTCCTCGCTGATCGACCGCGTTGTGCAGTGCAGCCGTATCACCCACAACACGAGCGTTGCCATTTCCGCCGCGGCGGCCGTGGCCGCGGCGGTCAGCGCCGGGATCGATGGTGCGACGCACGAGGAGGCGAGCACTCTGGCGATCACAGCGGCGCGCCAAGCGGGCGCTCCTGGCAGAGCAAGCCACGAACCTGATATCGCAGGGTTGATCCTCACGGCCCTGTCCGCCGCGGACCTCGGCGAGAAGGCCGTCGTCGATCGAATTGGCACGAGCGTCGCGAGCGAAGAGTCCATTCCGGCCGCGTTCGCCATCCTCAAGCTGAGCGACGGTGACGCCTGGCAAGCCGGCTTGCTGGGCGCCAATATCGGCGGTGACACCGACACGATCGCCGCCATTGCCGGGAGCATGGCCGGTGCCTGCGGCGGCGGTGCCGCGATCCCTGAAAACCGCGTGGCAACATTCTTCTCCGCGAACGACCTCGAGTTCCGGAACCTTGCCGCCGGGCTCGTCGATATCCGCCACAGGCGCCGCGCCGCTTCTCATCTTGGATCGAGGGCGTCATGACCGCCGGCCGACTGCTCCAAATGTCGGGAATCGTGGTCGACCTGATCTATCGCGTCGACTGTCTGCCATCGCCGGGAGACCAAGTGTCGGTCGCCGATAGCCTGATTGCACCGGGTGGCGGCTTCAACGCCATGATCTCCGCCAAGCGCGCGGGAATGGATGTGACCTACGGCGGTGCCCATGGAACCGGTTTGTTCGCCGACCTCGTGCGTCGGGATCTCGCGGACATTGGAATTCCGTTTCTGCAGCCGCGATCCCCTCTCGCCGATCAGGGGAGCTGCGTCGTCCTCGTCGACAGCGCAAGCGAGAGAACCTTCATCTCGAAGGAAGGCGCGGAAGGCCTGCTCGACGCCGAGATGCTGTCCGGGCTTCGCTCCGCCGAGTTCGATTGGGTCCTGCTCTCCGGCTACGGCCTAAGCTACAGCGGGTCGCGCGACGCCCTGGGCGCGTGGCTGGACGACCTGCCCGACGATGTCCGGTTTGTCTTCGACCCGGCACCGGTGGTCGGCGAGATCCCTGAGCCTCTGTTGGAGCGGGCCCTGGCAAGAGCGCGGTGGGTCAGTGCCAACGCGGTAGAAGCCGAAGCCGTGACCGGCCTCTCAGATCCCTCAGCAGCCGCGCAGGCCCTGTGCGACAGGATTGGTCCGGGTGGCCAGGGCGCCGTCGTGCGCTGCGGCGAGACGGGATGCTTCGTTGCCGAACGAGGCGGACCGCCCACGGCTGTTCCGCAGTTTGCGGTGGATACGATCGACACCAATGGCGCGGGCGATGCGCACGTCGGGTCGTTCATCGCCGCGTTGTCGGAAGGGGCCGCCGCGAGGGAGGCCGCGGAGTACGCGAACGCCGCCGCGGCACTTTGCACGACCTCTCCCCTGCCAACGTCAGCACACGACGATGAGGCTGTCAGAGCCTTGCTCGGCAGCCGCAGATGCAGCGAACCGCAAGGAAACGCGCGGCAAGAAGGCGCCCAGCCGATCCTGGCTGCGAAACGCCGATGACATATCCAACGGGAGGACCCGCAAGATGAGGAATTCGTATCAAGACTCGAGAGACAAGCGGTCGGCAGACGAGAGTGGCATGACGCGCCGCGCCTTCATCGATCGCGCGGCCGCCCTGGGACTTGTCGCATCCACTGGATCGGCCCTCTGGACGAAGCCGGCCCAAGCGTCGCCGCAGAAAGGCGGTCATGCGGTGATCGGCTGCCACGGCGCCCAGACAACCGACAGCTTCGACCCCGCGTCGGTGCCGGATATGTACATATCGGTCACGCGGACCGCAGTCTTCAGCACACTGGTCGAGGTCCGGCCGGACGGTGTCCTCTCCCCCTTGCTTGCCGAGAGCTACGAGTCGGTTCCGGGCGCGAAGCAATGGCGCTTCAAGCTGCGCAAGGACGTCACCTTCCACAACGGCAAGACCGTCACGCCCGACGACGTCATCGCGACCATGCATCTCCATCTGAACCCCGGCACGAAGTCGCCGATGTCGACCGTGCTGTCCAGCGTCGAGACGGTCTCGAAGGACGGCGACACGGTCGTCTTCGACCTATCGAGCGGTAACGCCGACTTCCCCGTCCTTATGTCGGAGTACATGCTTTCGATTCTGCCGTCGGAGAACGGCGTGGCGACATGGCAGGGAGGTCATGGGACCGGCGCGTACCGCTTGGAACACTTCGACCCGGGCATACGCGCGAAACTAGTTCGGAACCCGGACTACTTTATGGCGGGCCGCGGCAACTTCGAATCGATAGAGATGCTCGCCATTAACGACAAGGTGGCGCGCACCAACGCGCTCATCAGCGGCGAGATCCATGTCGCAACGCAGGTGCCGCCCGTCATCATCTCTCGGATCAAAAAGGTCCCCTCGGTGGAGCTGGACATTCGGACGACCGGCGACTTCTACACCTACGACATGCTGATGACGAACGCGCCGTTCAGCGACAACAACGTTCGCCTCGCCCTGAAGCACGCAATCGACCGCGAGCAGTTCGTCTCGACGGCACTCGCCGGTTTCGGTGTGGTCGGCAACGACCATCCGCTTGGGCCGTTCTACCACTATCATCCCTCCGACCTGCCGCAGCGCGCCTATGATCCCGAGAAGGCGAAGCACTACATGTCGAAGGCCGGTCTGAGCAGCCTGAAAGTCCCGATCCACTCCGGGCCCAACACCTTTCCGCGGGCCCTGGACGGCGCCGTCCTGATCAGCGAATCAGCGAGGAAGGCGGGGATCGACGTCGAGGTCGTTCAGGAACCCGACGACGGCTACGGCGCGAACGTGTGGGGCAAGAAACCCTGGTTTGCCAGCCACTGGACCTCGCGCGCCGCGGCCGACGCGATCCTGACGGCTGCCTTCCTAGGCGGACAGCCATGGAACGTCACCGGCTTCGACAGCGAGCGTGTCAACAAGCTCACGATCGAAGCGCGGACCGTGTTGGACGAAAGGAAGCGCGCCGAAATGTACGCAGAGATAGCCCGGGTCATGCGCGACGAGGGTGCATCGGCCATCGTCGCCCACCCGCAGGCCGTGGACGCCGTCTCCGACAAGGTTCAAAGACATCATCATTATCATTATCATCATCATCATCATCATCATCGTCGTCATCATTATCGTTATCATTATCATCATCATCATCATCATCATCATCATCATCATCATCGTCGTAATCATTATCGTTATCATCATCATCATAATAGTCATCATCATAATCATCGTCAACATCATTATCAATGTCATTGTAAGCATAAAAAAATCATTACCATCATCATCATCATCATCATCATCATCTTCATCATCACCATTATCATCACCATTTTGAATTAACTTTGAGACTGTCTATGACTAAACTCCGTGTATCCTAATGCATTGCCTCGTCCGCATTGTTCTCTCCTTTTAACAGTTTTTAATTTACACATTCCATTTAAGATGTTTACAGGCGACCAAGCAGTCCTTCAGGAATATTAAATTCCGATAGTCTTTAAAATATATCCAAAGCCTTCCTAGATTGCACCACACAAAATAACATAACCTGTAAATGTTTCGAGTCAAAATGCATATTTTTGTACAACTGCACAAAAAGATCAACAGCAGCAGCAACCATGGCAACTGTTTGCTAGAGGGACAGAGGTAGATAGAATACAATATTGCAGGACGCTGTTTTTTATATTAATCGTTTCTAGTGCACTGAATTGGCGCACTGCACCTTTTCGAGTGTCTAGTGTACAGAAAATAGAATATATTTTTATCACATTTCTGTTAATTGCTACCTTCTTTGTAGTCTTAATTAAATTAATTGTCTTTCTGATATGAAAAAATCTTGTGCTTAATCAACTACTTTACTTAAAACAGTTAAAGTAAAGTAGTTGATTTAGCACAACCTGTATGATGATGATGATGATGATGATGTTGATAATGATGATGATGGTGATGATGATGATAACGATGATGATGTTAACAATGATAATGATGATGATGATGGTTATAATGATGATGATGATGATGATGATGATGACGGTCGTGATGATAATGATGGTGATGATGATTATGATGATGATGGTGGTGATGATAAAACCATGATGATGGTGATGATAACGATGATGATGATGATGATGATGGTAATAATGATGATAATGATGATGATGATGGTTACGATGATGATGATGATAATGATGCTGCTGTTGATGATGATGACAATTATGATGGTGATATGATGATCATGATGATGTTGATGATGATAACGATGATGATGATAACTATGATGATAATGGTGATGATGATAATGATGACGATTACAACCTATGTACTATGACTAGTATCGTAGATTGCTTTATCGTATATTTTATGTACCTAATATTGTAATTGAAGCCCTTCTTCAATACAGTTTACAGGCCTATTTATATCACGTATCTTCATAAACGATGATCAACAACAGCGTCTGCTGTTGCCCCGAAATCATTATCTCTTCTTAAATCAACAGCGAGAAAAAACAGAATTACCTTAAAAGTTTGCAGTTTTCCCTTTCCGTTTATTCCGTCTTTTACTTCCTTCTTGTTATAACTACTACTTATCCTCTTTAGTTCTACTGTCTGCAAGCGTAAACGTCTCTTGGCTCACAGCTATGCATATTTCTTGGACTATACACGCATGTCATCTTTATCAGTATGTGACAATTTTCGCTATAAGTTCACTAATAGGATATAGCTCATTTGCTCTTACTACTTGATGTAACCAGTGTCTGGGGACAATATTTCCTACACCGAATCTGTTATCTGACGTCATTCGTAGTATTGTCAAGTTGAATGTAAACATTATGCTACAAGAGTTATGCAGGTATTTCATCCTTGTTCTTTGCAGTAGAAACAAAAAGGGGGGATTCAAATTATTGGCTTGAAAAAACACAATAAATGTTACCACTTAGATTCGAACCAGATTTCCACATGATTACAGAATGACCATAGTTCAGTTGGTAAGGAAACATGTTGTTATAGCGATCTGGGTCTTGCTTTCGCAGTTTGATTACCCATTTCATTATGTTTTAGTTTGATTTAATACTATGAAATTCCGCCTCTTCATGTCTACTATTTGTAATGAAACTTAAACTGAATTTTGGTTGGGCGAGAATCCTGCTATGGTTTGGTTACATGGTATATGGATGCTGATTTCCAATTTAGGTAGAGCTGTCTGTAGGCACCTGCCGATGAAGTACTGGAAGCTGATGTAGCGAATATAGAAATCAAATAGTTGCTACAGGTTGAAGATTGGAAGCCAAGCCAACGTTTCATGAACGTCATCCATTGAAAATTTGGCTTCGTAATGCAATGACTTAAGAATGTCTGAGAAACTGTGCACTGATGCACGTGCATAAATCCTGTGCAAACTAAATCAAAGGCTGCTAAGAGCCTTGTTAGAAATTTCATCGTTAGAAGTTAAAGGAAAAACTTAAATGCATTGATAGACTACTTTGAATTATTACTTTCTAATCACTGATTTTAGTAATCTGATTTATGTACAAAGTATAAATGTTGCCATTACATTAAGATTGATGACATCGATTTTACTGGTAATAAGCTTTGAACCTGCTTTGCACTCCCTAAGGCAATTTTATTCCCAGGACCGTAGTTTTTTGACACGTAGAGGTTAGGGAGCTAATTCATTTCCTGAAGAAAACCATCTATCTCAATAGTAAAGTTTCTATAGTCAATATATTAAGGCAACGCTTCATAATTTTGTCAGTGTTTGGCTTGGTTATGATATTTTTATGATTTTTCTTTTTTCTTATAACTATGGAAAAGTAATTTTCTGTTTTTGCTCTTTTCACTAACAAAGTTGACCAACAACACAAAATTATTGCAATTTTAACAATGAAGGAATTGAAAATAAATATCATACTTTTGACCATTTCTAAACAAAACAGGGTGTCTGGGTGAGATTTGGTACTTTTAAATAGTAAATAGCTGTCATAAATGCTACAAAACTAAACCACCAGACTGTAAATATAGACACATTAGTGCCAAGATAAAATCTGCTAGTATTGCTGGCATCTTGGAGCTTGCTTCTGAATTTGCCTCAGTTGGAAGCCATGGTATAAGAAGAGATATGAAAGTAAAAACAAATAAGAAAATAACTAAAATGGAACAATTGGACTGGTTTGCTTTCGAAGCATACTCCTCTGCCACCAGAGCTGCAGATGAATATGAACGTCCATCTGTAGAGGATTGGGCTCTGATGTTGCAACAAGAAAAGAAATTGTGGGGTATTTGAAGACGTCGCTATTCTTCAGTTTACTTTAAGATCAAATACAGCTTGTGGCACAGCTTCTGTAGAAGAGTTGGCTTTAATGTTGCAACGCGGAAAATATGTCGTTATTTGAAGCAGTCGCAATATTTCAGTTTGTTATTCGATCAAATACCCTTTGTGGCACATCTACTATAGGAGGTTTGGCTCTAACGTTGCAATAAGGAAAAATTTACAAAAAATACATGTGACGAAACGCGAGAAGCATTGTGGGAAATGCCTGTGGAAAACAACTGGCCGATGTTTGTTGTTACTGTCTAGGAACAGATGTTCTCTGCTTTGATCCTTGTTGTTGCTGCTATTTCTGCTTAATGTATCATCAGATTCAAAATATATTTCACCTGCATTTCTTTTTTTATCAAAATAGTTTAGGTCGCGCCAATTCATAGATTCATAAAGCATCAAATACACAAATGCTGGGGTGGGAGATATTATAAGCCCTAGGCTTCTTCCTTCTCCATTCAGTTTCCGTAAATATAATTTTGCATTGTCGTTATGCAATGTCGCAATGCGCAATGTTATGCAATGTCGCAATGCACTGAAAAAAATAACCACGATGTATCACTTTTCAGTTTGTGTTTATACAATCTATATTTCATTTATTCATTATACATATACCCATCGACTAACTGTTGTTTCCAAGTGTTTTCTTATTTGTGTGTGCTAATTTATGTCATTCTCCATTTGTTAATAATTAATCACTTACTTAATCTAATGAATTCGTTCCTTTATTCATTTCTTAAATATATTGACGTACGTCTTGTCATCTAATATATTTTGATATCAAAAATTAAATACTACTAAATTTTAAATAATCAGTTCATATACTTATTCCCTCATTTTTTTCATTAATTACACTTCTTATTGCATCATTTCGTATTTCAATCTTTCATATATTCTACACTAAATTCATTTGTATAAATACGTCTTGTAATTTTCAATAACACCTTTCATATTCATATGAAAATTAAAGTATTTATTTAATATATTCGTTTTTATTTGATTAATCCTATTTCATTTTTCTTAAGTCCTGTTTAAATCTTCTACTCCTTTGTATTCTATATTAATTTTTTATATATTTACTCATTAACTCGTTGTTACTCCGATAGACAAATAATTATGTTGAGTCACAGTAATTTGTAATTTTTTTTTTAGTCATTTGTTAATACCTTATCACATTACCACTAATTATTTATATTTTTATGTCATATTCGTTTGTCTTTAATATTTTCACTTAATTATTAGTGTTCGCATGTACTCATTAAACTTTTTAGTTAAAGCTTACTACTTTGTATTAAAATCTTTATTCATTTAGTTATGTATTCAATGTATGATTTCTTTCTTTGTTACATTATGCTTTCTTGTTCTATTTCTCATTATTTCTTATTGTTATTCGTATATTTATCGTTATTTTTATGTGATTATTACACTCTATTATTATTGTTATTATGATGACTATGATGATGATGATGATGATTATCATTACTTTGTATGCGTTGCTGACCATTTTTTCAATTTTTTTTCATTCAACTGTTTCTTGTTTGCATTTGGGTTTGTTTGTTTGCTTTGTTTTATTTTTTTTCATTCTTACCGTAAAATTCAGATATGCATGAGCAGTGAGTGTCTGACTTAGTACTGTTATGTTTTGTACAAGGTGAAATTAAGAAATGGTTTTGAAGCTTAAATCATTATTATTGTTATATTATTATTATCATTATGCATTTGGCTATTTATTTCCTTTAATTATTCTTTCATTTGTAAAAAGCAAATCAATCAGTTTATCATTAATTCTTCATTTCCTTGTCTTTTTATATCTTAACTTACTTTATATTTTTATTTTTTTATCTATGTAGGACTATACTTTCAAACAGGCTTTGAATGAAAGAGTTCTTTCCCAAATAATGTATCTCCAAACTCCTATACATAAACGCGATCTTTGTACCCTGCAGATCTTTACACAGCGCGACAGTTTCATCGTGTTTATCTGCCACTATCGATACGCAAACTGTGCTATTTGACACATGTGCACTGAAGTCAAAACTGATGAACTAAAACACTAGTATGTTCTGAATTGAAAGGTGGGAGCTTAGCCCGTAAGACTCTGACGATAAATAGAGGTGCAGCTTTGTTGCCTTGGTTATTTTATCGCTGCTTACTTAAACGAATCACCATGGATCTTGTTATCTTGACAGCTAAGTAGCAAATCTAAACAACAAGGCTTTCAGCATGGCAAAACAATGCAGTTTTAGAACATTCTCGCGTTTTCTATTATGTTCAAGATCAAGAATTGGCTTTTAAAAACTGAAAGGCTTTACAGAGTTGACGTCTGATCTGTGATCTTGAATGTTAAAATTCCGATACAATCGTCAAGGAAAGACTGGCATGGCAAAGACTTGCTTGTATCTAGTAGGATCTAGCAAAGTAAAGATTTTATATTCCTTTCGTTGGCTTCCATTATACTCTGTCAATTAAATGCCACATTTAATGAAACATTGTTTGCGGACAAGGCGGGGGGAGGGGCATTTAGTCCATGTGGAAGGCGTTTTAGGAACATTGAAAAGTACGTTAGCTCTTAGGTCGGTAGGGGGTGAGGGTAAGCTGGAAGTTAAGACAAAGTTCTGATGACATCATTAATGGCGTTTCAAGGCAAACAACGTAAGTTGGAGTATGTGTGTGTGTGGTGTGTGTGTTTGGGGGGAGAGGGGTGGAAAGGACGGCATATATAAAACCAAAATAGCTTTTTAGAAAGGTTTCTTAAACATCAGTTGCACCAAATCCTCTTTCAAACTTTCTCACAAAGCAAACTTTCCAGAAAATCTAATGTTGGCTGAAGATAGCCTGATATTGGCAATGACAGGTGAGGTTAACAGCTTAGCTGACTTAAAACTTGGTATGCCCTGAATATGTAATAAACTGGCAAAGGTGTCTAACGAGTTATTAACGACGGCACTTCGACTGAAAAGAGGGAGGGGGACGGGAGTTTTAACTCTAACACCTCTTCTTACTTCGACGTTGTTTTGTTGATAATCCACTTCTTACAAAGGGTGAGTGGAGGGAAGCAGAAGTTGGTTTTTCAGACGTCTTTTATAAAATGTTAGTACCCCAAAATTTGTAAGTAAAAGAAGGTGATCCCGATGTGAGCAACTGCTGTTCATTTATCTTTGCTTCCAGAATTAGTATATACAAACAGCCGCCGTTGTTCAGTGGATAGGTTACTTGTCATTTTTGCGAAAGGGTATGGGTTTGATTCCCGTAAGGGCCACTATTGACTGCAGGGAGGGCATTCGGTCTTAGCGTGCTGTAAGCTCCAACAAAAGTTCCATACATGTGAGCACCGCTCTTGTCCAAGTCAAGGGAAGTGCAAGGCCTAAAGCCACATCATGATCATCACCATGATTATCATCATGATCATCATCATGATCATCATCATCATTATCAATCATATCCATGCTAACTCCGGTGCAACAGTTGAGGTGGGAGCTGATAGGGGATGTTATGAGTATTTCATTGTCTCCCCTCCCCTCTAGAAATCCTGCGTAAACCCCTTCCCTCTAACATCATCGACCCAGAAGGAGCATCATTTGAGAACGCAGTCAATAATACTTAGCACCAAAGCTATGACATGACGTGTTATTCCCTGAACAACGATAAGTGGCTATATAAAATTGGCAACCCAACTCCCAAGTGACCATAACATAAAATATCTCGTTTAATGCTCATTCCATTTGCTGGTACCAACTCTTTAAATTTAAAGGCAAGCTTTTATTGAAACTTGGCTAAGTTCGTAAAATTATGAACTGGGTTCAAGTATCAAGGCTATGATAAGAATGATTCAAATTTTTAAAGAGCGCATATTGACGATTGTTAAAGATATCGCTATAGAATCGGGCAGATAAATGCAATTCGTGTGAATATTGTCGAACGTTACGTTTTCATGTTATTATGACGTCACACTTCAGAATCTTTAGCCCGCCTAATGACCTTCCTATGGATGCTGTCACTGAGGGAAACTTCAAGAAAAGTGGGAAAGCATCGCATTTCTAAACATAAGAAGATGCATCTAACGTTTCTGAAATATTTGTGGCAAGTTAAACACGCCTGAGCAGAGACGGGACAGAATTACAGACTCAACATCGTACGCTTCTAAACAAGAAATATTTTTTGAGATTTTTTTTTTAGGGATTTGTTAAATTTTGGAGAAAAAATGCTGACATCATCAGAATTTTTTATTTTTAATATTTTTTCTGAATTCTGAATTTTCAGATAATTTTTTATACCTCGACCAACTTATAAGTCTGTAGCTGCTTTCCTATCTATTAAAGGCAGCGTAGAATTTTTCTTTTTCTACACGCACGGGTATACTTTTAAAGCTAACCATGGAAATATGTCTTTGTTCATATCAACATAAAAGGTGTTGCAGGATTTGTAAAAAACTCACCACTGAGGATGAAGAATGTTTTTCGAAACATTTATAGCATTAACAAGTTTAAACTTGATGTGTTTTCTCTGATATTCGTATTAAAGATAGTGGTACAGCGACCTTGTGGATATCATGGGTTAAAATAGGTTGGTCGTAGATCGATTCTGGTAGGTAAGGTATATTTATAAAATAAATATGTACCTTATACAAATTCAAAGGGGGTAAAATATTTAAAGATAGTTGGAGTGCAGTCTACGTGACAGGAAACAGCATCTATTAGTTGAGTAACAACATCTGGAAATAAACAATAGAACCACGTACAAGGGTTAATAACACAAGAGCGCAGATAAGTCCACAATTCAAGTCTTTTGTTAATAACAGCCGACAGTTGGTGTGTACATTTCTGTTAAAAACCCGCTAGCTACAGGTTTTACTCACTGGTAAGAGGCCAACCCCCCAAAATGTATGATGAGCCCCGTCGAATTCTTATATCAGGATTCAAAATTAAGTAGACTTAACAAGTCTTCAATTGCGTTTAGCTGGATGTCGATGTCCACCGGTGGAGCACTAAGAGCTAATGTGGAGAATAGAGAAATAGAGCATGTTAACATCGGAGGTCACCTAGGCCCGTTCGTAGCACACAAACCGCGATAGCGTGGGTTACGGGTTCGATTCCCAGTCGTGACATATTTTCTATTTCTCTAGTGTTCAGTTCAAAATGAAGACTTAACGGAAGCAATTACTCTTTCGAGCCTCCAAAAATTTGGAGCAGCAAACCCAAACTTCTACGCATGACCATAGGCCTGACTATCAAAGTTTGTGAATGAAAATTAAAAATATATTTTGCAATAACATTTTTTATGATACAATAAAAATCTCTGACCGTTGGAGGCATCACAAAAGTTGGCTAAGGTTGATAATTACACCCTTGGAATGTTTTCTGATCTGTGCTTTATCGTATCACCTCTTTAAACGGCGATATCAGTCAATGCATGTAAGTTTGCATGTAACCTCAGTGATAGCTTTTAATCTTGGCTTAGCCCATATGCAGTCTCTGGTCGGTGATGCCAACTTTAACCCATTTTATTCTGGCTGGCGTTAACACTAATCTAGAACTAGCTCTAAGCCTACTCAACACATAGTAGGCCTACCATTTCGCAACATGTATTTATCCACAAATGATGCATTATCTTGAAAATCCTATTAAAAAGCTTATCGTTTGTTTAGAGAGTATTTAAGGGAACATCTTCTTGGACTAGGATCATATTTTTTCATGCAAAAAAAACTCGACCGTCGGCATCAAACTTTTGAGTTTTTGAGAGGGAGGCAAGAAACTACAAACTTCAATGCACATCCACAAATCTTAAGATTACAACTTTTTTTATTTGTTTGTATTGTTATATGTATTAAACGGCATTTTTTATACTCCTTAGACTTTATATTTTGTCCTAGTCATCCCCCGAGTAAATTTATAATAACGAAAGCTAAACTACGTAATGTCTGCGTTAGTAGAAGAAACAAAGTTGCAACTCCAATCTTGATTCATAATTGATGCTACAGTTTTCCAAAAGCAAAGTCATGAAGAAAAATTACTTCCTTATCTCTTAGTATTGGCGTTCCTTCTAGACAGGTGTTTATTCAGGGGGTTATTGTTGAAACATTTGTATCTTTTCAGTAGGCGCTTATTGAAAGAGGAGCCTTTTCAAAGAAGGGATTTAGCCAAGAAAACGCGGTAGGTTGATTTCGACGACAAGAATGAATCACGTCGTTGGAGCACAGTAACGTCACAACAGCGACCTAAGTGACTGTAGTGTGATTTTCGAAACCTACGAAACACGTATTTTATTAGTAGGGCTAAATAAACAGTGTTAGAACCCTAGGAACCAATATGATTAAGAGAAAAGTATGGAGCAGAAATTAGATTTAAAACATCTATTAGCTTACTGATTAAAGGATTCTAAACCATATTTCAACACAAACTTATAAATCTGACTTTTTATTGTACAGCTTAAAACGAAACTTTGTGTTACCTTTTGTTCCGTACTAGTTACTATAAACAGTTTATCATCTACTAAAGTAGATGTAATAAATACCCTTTTTCCGCACTTCACCAGCTTTGTATGTATGGAGCCCCTGCCAAAGTAACCACCGATATTGAAACCCCCTTTAAAAAGGCAATGGATCTTTATCTTTGTACGTATGGAGTTCCTCCTAAAATAACAGCCGATATTTACAACAACTTTAAAAGGGCCATGGGTCTTTATCTTTGTAACTATGGGGCCCCTCCCATAGTAACAACTGATATTGACACCCTTTTTAAAAGGGCAATTGATCTTTATCTTTGTACATATAGAACCCCTCTGGAAGTAACAACCGATATTGACATCCTCTTGAAAACATGCAATGGATCTTTATCTTTGTACGTATGGAGTTCCTCCTAAAATAACAGCCGATATTTACAACAACTTTAAAAGGGCCATGGGTCTTTATCTTTGTAACTATGGGGCCCCTCCCATAGTAACAACTGATATTGACACCCTTTTTAAAAGGGCAATTGATCTTTATCTTTGTACATATAGAGCCCCTCTAGAAGTAACAACCGATATTGACATCCTCTATAAGGAGGGCAATGGATCTTCAGCATTGGACGTATGGAGTCCCTCCACAAGTAACAACTAATTTTGACATCCTTCTGAAGAAGTGCTATGGATCTTTAGCCTTGTATGCATGGGACCCCTCCCCGCGTAGTAACTGATAGTGACACCCTCTTAAAAAAAAGCAATGGATCTTTATCTTTGTATATATAATGCCTCTTTCTGCGTAATAAATGATTTCAGCACCCTCTTTATGAAAGCCAACAGACGTTTAGCTTCGTATGTATGGAGTCTCTATCTACGTAACAATTGATATTGAGACTCGCTTTAAGGAAGGCATTGGATCTTTATCTTTGTATGTATGAAGCCCCTACATGCGTAACAATTGAAGATTACCCCCTTTTTGGCAGACGGGCAATGAATGCTTAGCTTCGTTTTTAATGATGGTCGATTCTCCACTGCCAACATGCCTAATCTGGACATCAATCTGTACCGAGACGCAAAATCTGATTTCCATTGACAAATAGTTGATAAATTATGACTTTGGAGAGAATTTAGGCTGAGTACTTGTGACGTTGATTCATCATCAATAACCAGTAAGACAGATCAAGTAATCAATCTTTTTTCCGTTCAAAGTGATTTTGTCTAGCCGGTTTCTTGATGCAGAGGTAATTACTGTTAATGACTGGCTTTACACCTGCTCTAGCCATCAAAGGCAAACATATTGCAAATCTCTTCAAAGGCTGCACAATATAGGTCTACTTCCTCAAAGATCGTATACTTTGGTGAAGGACTGCAAACTCGTTATTTAGTTTTTCGGTACCAAATGGTATCTTGGTAGGTCATGTATGGCATTAATTTTTTCATTGCTAAGGACAAGCCCGTCTCATGGAAATTAATTGAACAAGAAAATGCTTTTTCAAATTTTGTATCTAAGTGATTTCTTTATGATTGACTAAGAGAGACGCCCGCCGTCGCCCGGGTACTGGGTAAGTAAGAACACAAACTTTTGCAAATGACAAAGAGGAGCCAGAGACCCCTCCATTCCCCCTGATTCGGGGGTACTAGAAGGTTTTTTTCCACTCATTGACCTCAAATTCGGTCTCCTTCACCATTAAAAAAGCTGCCATATATCTGACGTTCCCCGGTTCCATCCCGAGGGCGTAACCACCGTTCCAACAGTAAGCCTACAAAGTTTGGTTTTACCTGACTTCATCACAAAAAAACAGTTGCAAATATTTTGACGCCCCTTATCTGAACCACCCCAGCGGGTCTAATGACCACCCTTAAACCAGTCTATTGGTTCCAAAATCAAGTCTATAAAGTTTGGTTTCATTTGGTCGAGCAGAGTAGGAGAACAGCAATATAGATTGATACATACAGACACACATACATACATAAATACCTACATACATACATACATACATACATACATACATACATACATACATACATACATACATACATACATACATACCTACATACATACATATATACATACATACATACATACCTACATACATACATGCAAACATACATTCATACATAAGTACATACAAATATACAGACAGACAGACAGATTGAGGCTTATATTATAGATGTACATTGCATAAATGGAGATTTTAGAGTAGGTACATTATTTTCTTTTACTCTAGGGATGTTGAAAGTTATGGTTAAGTTGTTTTACTCCTAATTTATGATCATTTTCTGTAGCATAAATTCGATAGTGCATTATAGTGCATTATTTAAATACTATGGTACACATGTATTCGTAGTAATACTTCACTACAGTACAGCGCAGTCTTGTTCAATATTCTACTATATCTAAATGTACAATGTACATGGATATGATTTAGTGCATTACATAATTAAATCATTGTTTATTGTTAATGTGGCTTAAGGATTTACAAAATGGCACGGTGTTTTAGTGGCATATGGTAGAATAGCATAGAATTAGAGAGTAGATCAGAGGAAATAATATTTTTTTACTTTTTTTTCAAACTTCTTTGCCATATACTCTTTCTGTAAATTTACAGTTAATAAGCTTTAGAAGATATAATATATAATTATGTAAGATATATGCATATATACATATTAACTTTTAAACTCGAAATTCATTTTTCAACATATATCAACGAGATACAGTCAAAGACTCACAACCATTAGGCTTGTATGACTGATTAGAATAAAAAAAGGACTAATTCACAAATAGTAAACATCACAATAACACTATAAAAATAATAATAATAATGATCATGATAGTAATAATAATATCAACAAAACAGCAAAGGCACCGATTGATGTCCCCTACCATACAAGTAAAAACACCTACATACAAGTAATTTGGGCTCCAGCCAATTCTAATAATAATTATAATAATAATAATAAAGAAGATTAGTATTACTAAAGAAGAGCAAAATTTAGGGGTAGTGTTAATAGTAGCAGTAATGCGAGGAGATAATGCAGAAGTTACGGCGGCAAAATGCAACAAGGAGAGGAAAACGGTAACAGCTATGATTCGTAAAAGAAGTTTTGTAATCGCTTACTGAATGGTGCCTCCAAGGAATAATCCATATTATTAATCAAGATTTATTTGTTTGTTGGGTGTATTTAATAAACCTTCTTTTCAAAGTAATACATAATACGTTATCCAGAACTACCACAAACTACATTGACTTCCAATTATTCTTGAATTTACGATTCATGTTTTGGTGTTGGGTTAAAAGATATCTATGAAAAGTTTTCTGCCTTAAAATAAATATTGCGCCAAAAAGATGTGAATATTCAAGTGGCGGCCAGTGGTATAATACATTCAGTTAAGTGTATGCGCAAAGCAATGTTGTTGGTGTTATGTCTGAGGAGTAAAAGCGGCGTGAGAAGCCGTTAAGCATTATCAACGTTATTTTACTCCTGACCGCTAAGACGTTTATTCCGGTGATTGATTCCCATAAACTGTTTACAAAGTGTTACTTAAGTTAAAAAACAGATAAGTTGGATAACAAGGGCAAAAAGAGGTTTTACGTGTTCTTCTACGTGGTCTCTAGCTACTCGTAAAGGGCGCTAAAGTGGAGCTTGATTATTGTAGTGCAAAAACCAAACTTAGTCAACGTCGATTAGCAAGGATGTTACAAAATGCCTACCGTTTAACACCTTTCGTAAAGTTTAAAGTAAATCTCATCATGTTCCAGCTTCAAACTCTGAATTTATGCGTCAAAGAAATTTGTATTTATGTGGCTATATTTCAAGAGGTTTGAACCTATTACTATCAAGTTGTCAACACGCTTATTCTAAAAGTACTCTTATCAAATTTCTGATCTTGCTAATACACCGATGACTTGAAGGTGCAGTTTAAGAATTGTGTTATCTAGCAGACGAGATTGAAATATCTCAAAGAAATTGTGGTCTGAACAGGCATAACAGTATCGGATATTGGCAACAGAATGTAACAGGGCGGAGAAAGTTTTGAAGGCATGGCATTCAGTAGCTAAAACCTCAGTAAAACAGAATGTATTGGCTACGCTATACACAGCAGTAGATAAGCCTGTTATACTCTGAAGACGGAAGAAAAGACATTTGGAAAGGACAGAAATAATAAATGTGATAGAGGTGATAGATGTGCCATTGACTGTGTAAGAAAGATGTAAGAATATAAGAGAAACAAAATTGATCTGGGAGAGGCGGGAAAGATGCGACTGATACGGTAATTTGCCTTAAGTAATAAGTAAAGATATCATAAAATTCTGTTAAATACAGGCTTGGACAAATAGGGTGAAGACTGAAAGGATAAAGAAGGGTGGGGGAGGGGAGGAGGGGCAAATCGCTTCTCAGTCATTTGGTTAGAATCATGTGTTGTATCTGTTCTCATTGATGACATTATAATGGTAGGTTCTTCCCTAGTCCGTGGGAGGCGGGCATACTGGGCGGTTGAGCCTGCTTCATGGCTTGCTTCTCTGCCCCGTGGCCTAAATTGAGGGACGTCAATCTTGGACGCCCCAGCTGTCTTTTATTTATTAGTTAGCCTGTTTGGTGTTTTTTTCTGTTATTTAGAGTAGTTTCAATGTCGGGCCCACTGCTCATTAGGGGCCATTACTTGAGAGATTGCAAGTGGGAGGTAGATTGACTACATTTAGAGGGGCCCAGGACAGTGAAGATTGTGGGGCATGGTAAACTTGAAGGAGGCTCCTCCAGTTAGCTAATGCCATCCACATCAGGAGTCTAAAGTAAAAGCAGAAGTACGTAAGGGCCCTCTACTAGTGCTTTCTGTGCTTTGAATATACTGGTAATGCTTACCTCATTATGAGGTGGAGGCAATTTAACGATTAAGAGCTAGGAGATTGAAAGTAGGACTTCTATGAGAATATCGTCATAGAAAATGGATAAGTCAAGGGGAGTTGAAACCGAAGGTTTAACTTTGAAAGCAAAATACATATTTGTACATGAATGTTAAAGCTAGATCGAAGTTTACGTTGAAACCCCATACTTAAATCTAAGATATTCCCTATCATATGCCGGAAACAAAATGTTAAATTTACTTTTATTAGTCAGAATATGTCAACTTGTTTACAATGATTTATACCCATGCGTCTCACTTGTTGTGCTTCATTACAATTTTTTAAAAAATTATCTCTTTATTTCAAAGTTTGTCTGATGAACCAAATTCCTTTTTCAGAAGACCTTCTTGATGCTGATATTTGTCGACTCAGTCGTTGCCATAGATGGAAGGTTTCATGACATCATTAGTTTTAGTCTGTTTGTCTTTAGTTCTTGATGTATATGACGATGATATAGGTACTGACGGAGATGGGTTGCTTACTGATTCTTGAAATGAATCCTCGTCTGGCGATGGTAAGGCAGGAATTATCATATGTATTTAAAATACAGCTTACTAAACTTACAGAAACCGCTTAAATCATGCATCGGGTGTGTCACTGTATCTTATTAAAGTCCATAACACTGTCTACCAACTGGGTCTATTGAATCTCTGACTACATTGGCGTACTTCTTCTGCTGACCTTATTCGTGTACTTTACCTGCTGATTATATTAGTGTGCTTTATCTGCTGATCATATCGATGTTTTTCCACTGCTGATCATGTCAGTCTGCTTCTTCTGCTGCTCAATACAGTGTGCTTCTTCTGCTGATCATATTGGTGTGAGTCATCTACTAATCATATCGATATGCCCTTCCGCTTATCCTATCGGTCTGTTTCTTCTGCTGATTATATCGATGTTTTTTCACTGCTGATCATGTCAGTCTGCTTCTTCTGCTGCTCAATACAGTGTGCTTCTTCTGCTGATCATATTGGTGTGAGTCATCTGCTGATCATATCGATATGCTTCTTCTGCTGATCACGTCGGTCTG
>JAAAKM020000498.1:884520-930817 GCA_010016025.2 Alatinidae sp. Z8VKAUB7J3
GAAATTGCCACCTATTGTCATTCTTGAAACTAAAAGTGCTTTCACGTATCTAATTACGAAGGAGTCGGTTTTCAACACACGCATCTGAAGTTGGACTTTTTCTGGATTTGTAGATAGACTTTGTTGGGAAGTTTCCAATTAAAATTTAACCACCGGTTTTAGATTTTATCAATCTTGTCACCATTGATGTGATAAACAGTTTCCTCATTGTCATCGTCATCGTCATCATCATCATTATTATAAAGAAATGAACGGCCTGAACAACATCTTCCTACGTTGTTGACGTCATTTATTCCTCTATGATTTTCGATACGAGATACTGGGATAGTAAAGGAGTAGGGAGGATGGATTGAGGCTTGAAAATCATCACGTCACCATTACCATCATAATCATAATCATTACCATTGCCATTATCATCATCATCATGATCATCATCGTCGTCATCAATATCGTCATCATCATTATTACCATTATCATTATCGTCAACATTGTCATTAGCAGCAGTATTTAAATCGGCAGTAGCGTTATTATCATCATTAACATCATACTAATAATTATTATTATCATCAGCATTATCATCAGCATCAGCATTATCATCATTGTCATGATACTCATTGTTGTTGTCATTTTTACCACCAGAAATAATATAATTACCGTTTCCACCCTCACCACTATTTTTATAACGGTCGTTGCCATGATTATAATAATTACCACCACTATAATCATATTTATAATAACGATTACCACGAACATCGTTATCGTCTATGCCACAAACAACACCAAATAATTATCATCATCATTGCCAACTTCATCAGCACCATTATTATCATAACCGTCATTATCATTATCATCAATTTCATTATTACTGTATTAATTACCATTGTCATTGCTACTATTATCCAGATAGCGTTCTAAGTGCAGCTATTACCTACTATTGCCTATGCCGATAGCGTCCCTTACGAAATAACGATTTGTTGTTATGTTCACGAACAAAAACCTTCCCAGACCTCCTACTGCATCATGACGTCAAATTTATTCGAAAATTTGGTAAGCCTGTTATCGTATTTTAAAACATGCGTCCACAATTCACCATCTGTCCGCGAACTTTGGAAAGACATCCTGCAATGACGTACAATGGGTGTTGAAACCGCACTGAGTACCTGTTTCGTCTATAGGGAATTAAGTTTGTCTAAAAAGGTGTAGATTTTTGCTCGTTTAGAGTTTTTGAAAGCTTTGTTTATGCCCAAGCCATCTTGAGACAAAAGTTAGTCTCTTGTGAGCAATGCCTAGACGGCATCACATTAGCGCCCACTATTCTTTGTATGACAATCTTGGTTCTTACCTCAATGCACAAGGTCACGCCACAAAATACTCTACCCAGAATTTTTCGAAAGATATTTAGATCTGTTATCATTCACGTTTTGGATGCATTGTTGTATAAACAAGGAGCAGCTTTCGGAGCATCACGTTGCGTAAGTTTTTAAATTCTAAGTTAGCAAAGTGGTTGCTTCAAGTGATCCAAATGCATAACTCGAACCTTAAGCCAGAATAGTATTGATTACTTAATGGCAACGACGTACTCAGCAAATTGATTCCCTTAAGCTATCGAAATAATTTCCAAATGTTTCGAGTTAAAATGAAAGTATCCGTGCACCTAATAAACTGGTTAAATAGCTCAACGTCTTAAGAATGTTAATTATATCTGGTGTGATAACGCAAATCATGTAGAAATGTTTTTGCAACTTTCTTGGGAATTTTTATCTTGAGTACATCATTTCCAACATGAGGTACGAGTTTCTTACCCAAGGAAATTGCAGATTTGTTTGCGTAGGCTTGATGTACAGTTTTGATATAGAGCGCTGAAGTGAGGACGTCACAAAAAACGTGAGTTTTTTTTTGAAGAATCGCAATTATAACTATAACACACAGTGTTAATCCTGCCACCAAATACCCGTACATAAATATCGCTTTTAAATCTCATATTAACTTTGAGAAATGGCTGTTCGAACTTGGAGAAGGCCTTAAGGAAACACTGTGAAGTTTGTTCAGTTTATAAAATTATGAACTGGGTTCATTTAACGGGGTTTTATTAGACATGGTTTAAAGTTTGAAAGGGCATATCTCAACGATTGCTCCAGATATGGTTTTAAAATTTGGAGAGGTTTTGTATGACAACAAGAAGAAAGTGATACGTCAAAAATATTATCAAATTTCTAGTATTCATTATATCGTGACGTCACACTTTAGTACTCAATTGACTCAAAGGGTTACGAGATACATTAATTTATAACCGGGGTTATATCGATTCTTATTTGTAATAATTGTTATAAACTAGCGATCTTATCTGCCTTTTATCTTGCACCGCACTACATTAGTCTTTCACCGTATGATAATGTGTTTTTAAGCCTTGGATTCACCTCTAACAGGGGCTAACGTGGTGCCCACGTGCATGGAACTTCCACGGGAGCTTAGAGCACTTTAAGAGCAGATGCCATTTCTGAGTTTACTTATGGCTCTTAAGCACTATCCTTAAGACAGTGCTTAAGAGCAGCAACGCAGCCAGTCAAATTTTGATGAACAAAGTTATAATAAATCTGCGAGGAAGTTAAGTAGATGGCGGCAAACTAGATGCACTAAAGTGTACAGACAGTCATATCATCAGATAATTCTAGATTATTCTTTGTATTTTGAGAACGTTTCAGAACAGTCTACAATATCCTAGAACTTTCTGATCCTTCTAGAATAGTAATCTCATATGATAATAGATTAATCTAGTACATTCTTCTATATTCTAGGATTTTCCGTAACCTTCTTTCATATTCCATGATATTCTTTAAATTTCCAGAATGTTCTCCAGTAAGCAAAGATAAGCAGAATGACCTGCTACTGTCATTAGATTGTTCAAGATTGTTAAAAGTCAATAGATTATACAAATGGTCCAAAAGAAGTTTTCCTATTAAACCTAAACTACAACATACAAATTTGACAATTTAAAATTGTGTTCGTATGATTACTACGTTTTCTCCGTAAATGATGCCACTTAGCGTTGATATCGAAGATAGAAATATAAAACAGAGATAGAATATTTTCAGTTTATAGACCGAGCTTGCAAGCTACAACGCTGAGGCGTAGTCTAGCATTTAAAGTATCGCTTTGTACAGAAGCGTATTTAGGTCAGAGTTTCGCCTTTCAGTGGTAAAACGATTTAAACCCCACCATTTTCTGACTTTCGTCTACATGCTGAAACTTGTTCTTATTCGCTGTCTGCTTCTGGTGTCACTTTTCTCGCCTGTATTTCTTGAGAGTTTGAGCTTCGCCTTAGAGGAAAGCTGCTTTTGTCTAAAAATACGTATCGTCTGAACGTAAACATAAGCTCAACTCCCCTCTCCACCTTTTAACATGTCTCTTGTTAGCTACTAATGTATCCTATTGTTTATGTTCAGGTTAGAATAGAAATAAGGTGCGAGTAGGTTTAAGGGTAAACACAATAATAGACTCTTCCTTTGGCTCTTCACAGAAGCTTCGGACACTGCAGTTGATTAAAACAAACAGTCGCTTTCTTGCCACGAAGAAGAGTTTGGCATTTATGGGAGCTGCATTCATCGAAGCAATAGCACCACTGTTAAAATGTTTGCTTTCTTAGAGGTCTCTTTCGTTAAGTATGAAAGTCGATCAATTTCTGCTACATTTGCTATTTTGAAATCTGTATTCATCTAAATAAAAGATACATTTTTTTGTCGCCTACTTTACTGACTCAAAGGTTGAGTAAGTCAAAACCAAAAAGTCACTGTATTGTCGTCCAAAGGGTCTACTGCTTGGAAAGAATTATTCATCAAACAAAAAGATAACCACTCCTTTGTCGCTCAAAAGAGTTCCCTATGTCAGAGATTGTGCTTATCGTAACAGAAACGTCGCTACTCGGTGGTCAAAAAGGGGGTTATTGTTTAGCAGATTACTCCTGCCAAAACAAAACTTAACATCTTTGTCTCCAAGAAGAATTTGCATACAGCATGTGCTCTTTAAATAGGAGACGCGATACAAAATTATTTAGTTGATCTCTCTTGCCGTGCTAAATTTCTGTGATGCGAAGCCAGATTTGTGCATTTACTTCAACACAGCTATACCTGTTCAAGATCTTTACCTGATTAGTGTCTGGTAGAAAGCTTAGTATGACGTCTTCGTGACGTAATATAATGACTATGAATTAGGAAATACCTGCCTGTTTACTTTATGTGGGTAAAACGAGAGAAATGCATTTAGGGTTCGAACGTCCTTGGTTACGCGGTAGCAACAATATGCTCGATCCAGTATTCCACAAGTAGCTGCAAACAAATCCACATTACAGTGTAACGGACACATAGAGGGCGCCAAAGGTGCTCGCCACGATGATCCACCAGAAATTCAACGCCAGTGTGACCAGTCGTGCGAAACGCCGTTCGAAGGCATGAAAAAATCGTAGGAAAGTGTGATGAATAATCCAACCAACCCAACCCGGCGGCGGATCCGTTGACGGCATTAAATCTTCTTCTTCCGAAGCTGCCAACGTGCCTTCGTGCGGCTTGAACATATATGCGCACATCAGTGGCGTTAGCGTTAACGCCATAATCAGTGAGGTTATCACTGATGTGATCATGGGGATTGTCATGCTGCGGAAACCGGAGCCCATGTCGCCGGTCATTAGGGTCATCGGCACCAGCATCACGACGAAGGTGAATGTTGCGGCGGTGATCGCGTTCTGGACACTTTCCGCGCCGACGATCGCCGCTTCGAAAGGCGCCACGCCACGTTCTATTTCGCGGCGGATGACCTCGACCACGACAATGGAGTCGTCAAGCAGCTTCCCAACGACGAAAACCAAGCCCATCATAATGCCGAAGTCTCGCTGAAACCCCATCATGTGGATTACGAAGAATCCAAAGGCGACTGTCGATGGTAGAATTGCGGCGGCAATGAGGGTCCCGCTGAGTTCACCGAGGAAAAGCAGCATCACAAGCCCAGCGAGTGCGACTGCAAGGAAGAATTCGAACAGCGCGTTCTCGTCGTTCAAATTCATGTAAAATGTTTTGTCGAAAACTGGCTCGAATGTCAGGCCGGGGTATTCTTGTTCGAGCAACACTGCGAGTTCTTTGGCTTTATCAGCAACCTCGAAATAATCGCGTAGCGGCTCCGGTTGAATGCCCAGCCAAATCGCCTCCTCACCATTGTAGAAGAAGTCACCGTACTGCTGAGCGACGCCATCTTTGGTTTCGGCGACGTCTTTGAGATAAATGACTTTGCCGCCAATGTTGCTGACAGGAAGGCGGGATAGTCGATCCAAAATTTCGTTCTCACGAAATTCATTTGGAACGCGCACCTCAAGTCGATGATCGCCGCCAAGCAAGGGGCCGCCGCCACGATCAAAATTTGAGGCGTCAATCGCCTTCCGCAGATCGAGTATAGAGAGATTGAACGCCGCCAATTTTTCTCTATCGGCGACTATTTGGATTTGTCGAACCGGACCGCCAAATGTCCAAGCTGCAAGCACGCCCGGAATTTTCTGGAATTGCGTCAGAATTACATTATCCAGCTGTTCCTTGAGCCGGGATCGTTCAAACTCAGCGCGCTTAACCGCAAATTGCAACAGCGGGGCATTTTGTCTGTCAACTTGGATAACGCGGGGAACCGTGGTGTTGGCACCAGCACGTGGCAACTCGTTGGAAACAACGTCGAGGACGTTTTTCAGCTCTGCGCGTTTCGCATCGATATTGACGTCGTACTTGAAATATACAACGAGCTTGGAATAACCCTCTTGCGAGACGCCGAGCGTGTACTGAACCCCGCCCACGATTTGAATTCGCTTGGCTAGCGGACGCGTGACGTAGCGCTCCATATCCTCGGCAGACATACCTTGAAATTTGGTCACGACTCCGATGTTTGGTGTCGGAATTTTCGGCACCATGCGCTGCGGGATCGTCAAAAATGAGTAAACGCCAAGCCCCACCATCAACAACGAAACGACAATCGTTAGGTGTGGGAGTTTCAATGCCAGACGCGGCAGACTCCACCGCTTTTGCCTGGGACCAATACTGTTCTTTTCGCTCATGACGTTAGAGGCCCCCTTCGCGTGCCAGCACCATCACGTTCTCACCATCGGTAAGCCCACGATTGCCGGCGGTAACGACAAAGGCGTTTTCCTCCAACCCCTCAACGACCTGTGCTTCCTTTCCATTTCTCAGGCCAATCTTTACGTCCCGCATTTCAGCCTCACCTTGATCGGAAAATGCGGGAGCTATGAAAATTGCGGTGGCTCCGTCCGGTTTCTGAACAAGAGCGCTTTCTGGAACCGTCCAAGTGTTCTCGATCCGCGCTGTGATCAGATGGCCGACGACATAGGTATTTGCACGTAACACTTGTTCCGGGTTGGCAATTAGAACCTCTACTACGGCCAATCTCGATTTCGCATCGAGTCTGGGAAATATCGTCGTAACTTTTTCTTTGATCGCAAAAGTCTTGAATTCAGGCAGCAGGCGACTTTCCCAAGCCGTACCGAGGAAGCGTTGCTTTGGTATTTGAGGAAACTCAAGGATGACCTCGCTGCCGGCTTGAATGGTCGCCAAATCGGCTTCAGCTACATTGAACCGTATGCGAACCTGACCCAAACGCTCATATATCAAGATCCGTTTGCCTTTTTGCACATACTGACCTGGATCGACAAACCGCTCGCTCACCCAACCCTCAGAGCGTGCTCTTATGGTCGCATAACCCATTTCGGTTCGGAGCAGTTTTACCTGTGCGCTGGCGACGCGTGCCTTGCTGCGAGAGAGCTCAAACGCCGAAGCAGGAATGGCGCGCCTGCGAAACAATTTCTCGTCCCGTTTTAGCTCCGCCTTTAAGTATACCTGTTGTGCCAACGCATGCTCCAAACGCGGTGCGATTTGGCTAGTCTCTAAGGTAGCGAGTACTTGTTTCGCTTTTACCTTGTCGCCTGGATAGACGTTAATGTTTTGCGCAAAACCGCTGGAGCGGGCGTTCACCTCGACTCGCTCGAAAGGATATGTCGTTCCAGTGTAAACAGCGCGTTTCTCAAATGTTTTCTGCTTTACGAAAACGACGTTGACGGGCTGCGGGCCGACGACGGGCGGCGTAAAGAGCTGTTCCGAAGTGAGCGAAGGCTGCACCCAGTCGGTAAACCAGAGCGCCCCCCAGACGACCAATCCGATACCGACGATATTGATAACCAAACGGCGAGTACCCAGACTGCCGCGCCGGATTTGCCAAATGACCGCAGCAAGAAGGACCAACCCCAAAACGCCCATGAGCCAAGGACTGCTTGAGAGCCACCCCAACAATCTGGAAGGGTCGAGCCAGGATAATAGGTCATCCATACCGATTCACTCCGACAATCAGTTATTGGGCGCGTCAAGTTCGCCCGTCGCCAGCTGCAATGCGGCGGCCGCGATCTGACTGTCGGCCATGATGGAGGCAAGATTTGTCTTGGCTCGCAGCAGTGCTTCTTCTGAAAGGAGCAAGTCGCTCGAAGTTCCTCGTCCTTCCCTAAACTGTTGGCGGTCAATACGAAGCGCTTCTTCGGCCAGAGCCACGGCACGGGAGGCCGCTTCAAGACGCGCAGCGACTGTCGACATCTCGATATGCGCGCGCTCGACCTCTGCGAGTGCCTTTCGTTTTGTCGCGGCGAATTTTACCTTGAGTACATTTAACCGACTTCTTGCCTTGCGTTTCCGAGCTTCCAGTACGCCGCCGCTGTAGAGCGGTATGCGCAATGAAAGCAATAGCCGGCTCTCAATTTCGGTCTCGCTCTCTCCGGTAACACCGCCAACTCTCGCGGAAGCGTTGACGGTTGGCCCATTTTTGGCGTCTTCAATTTCGATGCGCGACCGCTGGGCGTCGATTTCGCGCGCCAAAGCGAGAATGTCAGGCCGCAAGGAAAGCGCGGTAATGCGTGCGGTTTCGAAGTCGACTACCGTTCCCGCGGGCATCAATTGTCCGGCGACTCGGAACGGCACCTCCGGCGGGAGGGCCAATAACGCTTTCAAGGTAGCAGCTGTTTTCTGCAGCGCGTTCCTAGCGATTGCAAGCTGCGTTGCCGCGCCAGAGGTACGCGCGTCAAGACGTAGAAGCTCAACACGCGCCACTCTGCCGATGTCCACCTGTTCGAATATAATTCTACGAGACTCTTTTACAGACCGAACGAGCGCCTCATTAGCGGCGATAACTTCGCCGATTCGAAGATGTGTGTAGAACGCGCTCGTAACATTGAAGATCAGCTCTTGCCGTGTGAGTTCGGCCCGGGACCGCGACGCCGCTATACTGGCTTCGGCGACTTCAACCTCTTTTCGAATTCGTCCCCCGGTATAAAGGGGCATCTTCGCTTCAAAACCATAATTGAGGATGTTGCTTTGAAATGGGTTGTCTTCTCGAAATCCACGGCGTTCGATCAGAAGGCGACGCTTTTCGGGAAAGAGCTGATATTTACCAACCATATCCACGCGCGGTCGCCACTGGCCGTTGGCAATTTCTTTATCTTCACGGAAAACTTTCGTAGCCAGCTTTGATGCGGCCAATCCCTTATTGTTCTCCAACGCATATTCTATCAAAAGAGGCAATGTCCAAATTGCCGAGCTTTTGTCCTGTGCTGAAGTTGAAGACGATGCAAAAAGCAATGCGCAAACCGCGCAACCGAGCAGTGCAGTTTGGACCATTTTGTACCGAACGCTTCGGCGATTTGTGCTAGAAGCGTTTGAAATCAAGGAAATATTGCTCATCGTATTCTGAGGCTAAACGTTGACGTAGCGTCAAGGTCAAGCACCAGTTTCGACCGTTTTCTATTACCAAGCGTGCAGCAATTATTGGAATGTTGAAGGCCGCGACTGGCGGTTGGAGCGCGACCCCTATTTCCGTCGCCTTCGCGTCCCACCCCATCGAATGATTAGGTAGGGTTTTACGAACGCATGCAGGCGTGGGACGAACCGCGTCCTTTTCCGGCACGCTACACCGCCGCCGCATCAGCGGAGATCGCCGGCTGGCCTTCTTTTTTTTGGGTTTGCCTTCGATTTCGCGGTTCAACTTTTTGGGTGTTCCGGGCGAAGTGAGCCTCTGCCTTTCGCACGCCTTCTCACACGCATTGACACCGCGTTCGCTGGACGCGCTTACACCGCCTATGTCTGCGTTTCATTTGTCGCATCGCTGCTTTGGTTTTTCTTGGCCCATGGTCAAAAGCTGGACCACAGGGGCACCATCGGCACCATAATTTTCTTGGCGGGAGTCGGGTTGATCATATTTGGACCCCGTGACTCCTGACGCGGACACGAAATCGCAAAATTCTCGAATTACGCAACGGGCTCAAATGTAAACAACTCTATAGAGTCGGTCGCACTTCGGAGGCGGTGGGAACCAAGAGTTCTAAAGTTCTGCGCGCCAAACCGATGCGCATAATCTCCCGTGATTAGATAATCTTCTCCCAAGCTCGACGTTAACTCGGCGACGCGTTCCGAAACGTTCACCGCTTCGCCTATTATCGTGAAGTCCAGGCGTGTGCTTGAGCCAACATTTCCGTAAAGGACCTCCCCGAAATGAAGGCACAGACCGTGCCGAAGCATCTCTTCACCAGCTTCCTTCCGGGCAGCGTTGAGATCTATCAATCGTCGTTGAATAGTGCGGACAGCAGTTAAAGGATCCGGCAAATCTTCAAGTTCTCTGCCGGCTGGAAAAAAAGCGAGTACAGCGTCGCCGATGAATTTCAATACATAGCCGCTATGCTCTTCGATTGGACCGACAAGACAATCGAAATATTCATTCAGCAATCGAACCGTATCAAGTGGTCCAAGCCTTCTGGCGTGACTGGAAAAATCATGCAGATCGGCAAAAAGAATGACAGCATCGATGAGCTTGCCTTCGCCTGTCTTAATACCGCCTCGTAAAACTTCCTTTCGCGCACTGCGGCCTAGATAGGTTTCTAACGTGGAAGAGACCGTTTCAAGTGCTGCGTACCGTTCCATGATTAAGTTGAGTAGGCGGCTAGCGCTGCGAAACTGTTCCAGATTAACAGTAGGGAATCCATTCGGTTCTTTTGTTGCAATCGAAAAAGTGTTCATCGTCCCATCACTAAAATGCAGCGGGACCATCAAATAGTCGGTGAAACCTTCGGCCTGCAGTTCGCCGTATAGGTCGCACTTCGAATTCGCAATCACTTGCGACAAATCTACTCGAAACTCCACCCGCCGACTGTGGACATTGTAGTCAGGGGAGGAATAGTACCCGGGCCGGTTGCGGAGACCATGTGGCCATTCTTCGACATCAACTATCGCGCCTTTTCTCCAAAGATAGGTCCGCGCCCGTAATGCCGGATGAAGTGTTTGGATGCTTAAAAAAATTCGTTCTACTGATAAAGGCGTGCTCGATAAAATTTCTCCCGCCTTGGCGGCAAAGGACTCAATAGAGTCGGAATCCGCCGCGCTATCGATAAGACCGGTCAGCAGCTCAATCATGATGTTCGAATATGTTTGCTGTCACCGTTCCTCCACCACGCCCTACCAGACCTTTTATTGCTTGGCGTTTAAGCGCATGATGGACTGCCCATAAGAGCTCATCCTCCAATCTATGGATGAGGTCTTCGCCTCGATAGTGTATCATACCCTAAATGACCTTCAGAATTTTGGTCGCATTGGGTCCAATTCTTCGTCGCCGATCCAAATTTACGCCAGCTATGGCCACCGTCAGCGCTCTCCAATATCGCATTACATCGAGCTAATAAGAAAATTCTGCTCGCGTCCACAGGACTAACAGCAATGCGCGTTATAATACAGCCCTTTAAGAGCCCATTGACCTCGCTCCACATCCCAGATTGTTCTTCTCGACGTAATAATCCATCGCAGAGGTTAAAGGCGTAAATGGTGGCGGTTCCTGCCGAGCTGACAGCTGTAAATGGTTGACGACACTTCGCGGCGGCTGTGTATTTCCAGGATTGTCCCTCATCGGAGGTGATAAGAAGGCCGGAGCCCGTCGCAGCAATAATTGTACCCTGTGTTTTTTGGGAGGAATAGGCGAAATTAATCGCCTTCGGTGGAGCGGTACCAGTTCGACGCCAATTCTTACCGCTATCCTCACTAAGAAAAATATGTGCTCCAAAGGCATAAATCCGCGTGGGATCAGCTTGGTCCAAAGCGATTCCATGGATCGGTTCGGCAAATTCTTGGTTGTCCTGGAGGGGCTGCCAGACTTCGCCCGCATCTGTAGAAACGAGCACCTTGCTCTTCCCGCTATTTGGTATGATCCCAGCGGCATAAAGAATGTTCGGGTTAGTGGGATGTGGCGCCAATTCCCATAAATTGACATCGTCCTTCGATATACGCTTTACGGCCCCATCCTTGCGAATGGAATAGAAGCCTTTCCGTGTTGCAAGGAGCAAAGCGCCCGGATTCACCTGGTCTACCGTCATATCGAAAATGCGTGGAATAGTACCAAAAGCTTGGCTTGGGTTTGTCTTGGATATACCGGCGGCCTGAACGGGTTGCAATATCGCTAGCGCCCACAAGGCAGGCAAAACTAGAAGTAGGTTTTTTAAGATCATTTCACTAGTTTGAACCCTGACCTAACGTAAAGGTCAAGTGCGCTCCAGAATATAACTACTATATTGAGACTTACTGAGAGTTCTTAGAAGCTCAGCGCTTCGTTACAATCTTTCAAGCTGATTTTTTCAAATAGTCGAGAACCGCACAATCCGGAACGTCCTGACCGGTGCAACGGGCCGACAGCTCTGCTAATGAGAGACGCATTTCCATGAGGTCCTGAAGCTTTTCGTCGATCAGTTCGAGATGCTGCTTGGTCAGACTTTCGATTTGTGCACAGGTGTGATCCGGATCGTCTGAGAGCGTAAGAAGGTCGGCGATTTCATCTATCGAAAAACCTAACGATCGGCATTTTGATATAAGCCGCACGCGGTGAACGGCTTCAGTGTCAAAAAGGCGATAATTGGAATCGCTTCGCAAGGTCGCTCGGAATAGACCTCG
The DNA here is from genome assembly GCA_010016025.2 of Alatinidae sp. Z8VKAUB7J3. NCBI lineage: Eukaryota > Metazoa > Cnidaria > Cubozoa > Carybdeida > Alatinidae > Alatinidae sp. Z8VKAUB7J3. Next base: position 896,526 of record JAAAKM020000498.1, read on the forward strand.
ATTCTCGTAGTACCGAACTGCGCGCGGCGTGACCTGGCATTTTTTCGACAACTGCCCAATCGTATACAATTTAACCCGATCTAGGCGTTGCATTTCGTCTTCTCCTCAAAAAGTCGATCAGGGGCTCCGCCTTACTGTGAACCGGCGATGGTGGTCGACTTGACCACTGCAGTGTCGTTGCTTGGATCTTCCATCACATCGACTGTTTCGGAATTTTCTGACTGGCGCCCACACCGTCGATACGAGACAAACCCAATTCCCGCCAACAAGAACAGTCCGGCCGCGCCCATCAAGGGTAAGCGTCCATCGCTCAACCAGACGCCAATCCCGGAAAACCCACCGCTTGCCGCCAATATCATGCCGATGCAACAAACGCCCTTGAGCGCAATCAATCCCCAAATTCCACTTCCCGTGCCGGATTCCATTGATCAGCTCCTCTGGCAATGAATTAAAGTGCATGAGTCAAGACGCCAAGCCAGCAACGGAGGAATCGCGGCAGCGTCTCGCCATATTACGAGCCGGCCGTTCGTACAGCGTTGCGGTTGGTCTTAGGCTTCTTCCGACGCAACAGCCCGTAGACGATTATCGCCGCCATGATCGCAAGACCAGTTGTCAGCACTGGGCTCAACCCACCGAACCAGCCCACGATGCCGGCGAACATGGAGGCAAAAAACGCTGGACCCACGATACACAACGAGCACAACGGTGCCACAATAGCTACGGCTACAATTCCCGCCGATAATTTCTCGCCCATTTTTCAGTTTCCCGTTTTGCTTGATGCAATTATAGTTGCTGTAGTTGCTATAGAATCAAGGGTCATGCATTTCACGAATTTTCGTGTCTGCGTCATCTCGCGCTGCCAACAAAACTTTTGTGTTTGAAAAGAAATAGTTTCGGAGGAACTTCCGCCAAAATACGAACCAAAGAATTGCGGCGGCGATTGCACCAGAGACCCAAATTTCCCAGGAAATCAATTCTGACGAACTACCGATAAGCACCATCATGATCGTCATTGGCAGGATACCGATGCCCGTGGACCAGGTGAATGTCCACCACGAGATTCGCGCCAGACCGGCCGCGTAGTTGATTAAATTGAACGCAATAATTGGGATGAAACGACTGATAAATACAAGGCGCCACCCTTGCTCCTCTGTCCAATCGTCCAATTGGTTCCAGCTTTTTTTCGCGACGACGAACTCGACAAAGGGCCGACCTAGTGTCCGTGCCAACCCGAAAGCAATGAACGCGCCCAGCATCGCGCCAACCCATGTTATAACGACACCCCAGAACGGGCCGAAAACCATGCCGTTCGCGATTGCCAGGAACTCTGCCGGGAACGGGATGAAGGAATGCAGTATCATGCATCCAATCGATGCCACGACTCCCCAAGCGCCCCAGGCGAGGATCACACGCTCTATCTCGGATACTGAAAAATTCTCAATTTCGAAAAGCAGGAAAAGGGACGCACCGATACCCACGGTCAGTACCGAAATCCCTCCCAAACCAACGCCGATGCTCTTGTTTACAGCCATTGGATAAAGCCGATTCTGACCTAGCACAGTACATAAACCAATAGTAGGAAAGGCACCCTAAGTCCTATAGTAAATACAGGAGCAAGGGTTTTTTCTGCGTAGACGTTGTCATGTGTGCGAGCTTTGATGTGCGAATAGGATCTAATTCACACAACGAACTAAAATTTGCTCTTGAACTGTAGTAACTATAGATATTAGGTCAAATTATGGCCACCACGTTGGTGTAATTAATAAAAATGGATGGCGAATGAGGAGCAGAGTAATTGATGCAACAGAACACGGAAGCGTTCCAAAAGGCCTCAGTGTTTTTGAACGAGAACCGACTGAGTCCAGAAGACAAAATTTCACAGCGCGTATTGCTGGGTTTGTACAGGTTGCTGGCCGAAGGAAGTCCGCTATCCCTCGATGAGGTTGCGGATCGTTTGGCTGAGCCAAGGGAGAGCGTCGTGGAAGCGCTCGGTAAAATTCCAATGTCGAGCGTCGAATATGATGAGGACGATCAGATCGTGGGTTTCGGTGGCCTGACGCTCAATACCACACGACATCAACTTCGAACGGATGACCAAACTCTCCACACCTGGTGTGCGTTTGACACATTGTTCGCTCCGGGTTTGCTGGGAAAGACCGTCGAGATTTCCTCGAGTTGCCCGATAACCGGGGCCAATATTCATTTGACCGTTGGCGTCGAGGGTATTCTTCGGGTGACGCCGGAAACTGCGTTGCTGTCATTTGTCACGCCACAAACCGGCGAATATGAAACCGATATTCGGAGTGCATTCTGCTGCCATGTCAATTTTCTTGAATCCGACAAGGCGGCGACGCGTTGGGCGGAGGCAAACGATGGCACGCTGATTTTAACGATCGAAGAAGGCTTCGAACTTGGCCGGATAAGAAACGGCACACGATTTAGCGAAATGCTATTTTCCTGAATTCGATCCGCAAGATTGCCGGCATAGCAAAATCATTTCTTTTTGGCGTTCGGCGTAAACATCGCCTCAACGATTGGGCATTCGGGTACCACGCCGGTTGCGCACTGCGTAGCCATATCTTCCAAGACCTTTTTTATTTTTCTCAGGTCCGCGATTTTGCGTTTAACGTCTTTAATATGCGCGACTGCTATAGTTTGTATGTCTTCGCAACTATACTCGCCTCCGTCGACCATGCCCAACATCTCGCGGACTTCGCTCAGTGTGAAACCGAGCTCATTGCCACGTCGTATGAAGGTCAGTCGCTTCAAATGCTCCTCATTATATATTCGACGTCCGCCCGTTGAACGGGGGGGATCGGGCATAATTCCGATATGCTCATAAAAGCGAATGGTTTCTATAACGCAGCCTGTACGCTTTGAAAGTTCTCCGATCAGCATCGATCCGAACTTAGCCTCGCGATCTTCGGTAAAGAAATAACTTGATCCTGTAGTTACTACAGTAACTATATTGAAGATGTCCAGACGTTTTTGAACTTGGTGTTGAGATGAATGAGCGTAGCATGACGACAATGGGTGAGATCGACGAAGCCTCAGCCGACAACGGGACCAACAAGGAGAAAGGCTCCGGCCTGATCGCGGCCGGTGGCGTGCTTGGCGCAATCGTGGCCTCGTCGTGCTGCATCGTGCCTTTGGTACTGTTCAGTCTGGGAGCGGGCGGCGCATGGATTGGAAACCTAACCGCATTGTCCCCCTATCAACCCATTTTCGTCGCAATTACGGTCGTGTTTCTCGGCGCGGGCTATTGGAAGGTCTATCGCCGTCCGAAAATTGTATGTGCAGAAGGCGCGGCTTGCGCGAGGCCAGTCCCGAACCGGATCGTCAAAGGTGCGCTATGGGCCGCCACGTTACTGGTTGCGGCAGCCATTGCATTTCCCTATGCGGCGCCCCTTTTACTGGACATCTAGGTGAACACAAGATTGAGGAGACAAACGATGATACGAACATTTTGTTTGGCGGCCGCAGCGCTGGCGTTTCTGTGGTCCAACGGCGCCATCGCCGGGGAGAAGACCGTTACGCTCGCCGTTAAGAACATGTACTGCGCGAGCTGCCCCTACATCGTGAAACAATCACTGGCGGAAGTGCAAGGCGTCAGCAATGTCGACGTGTCGTTTCGAAAGAAAATTGCGGTTGTGACCTTTGACGACGCCAAAACGAACGTTGCAACGCTTACGGACGCGACATCTGAAAACGGTTTTCCGTCGGCGTTAAAAGACCAGGCTAAGTAAACATGAACAATAAGAGGATGCTTCAGACCGGTGCGATTGGAAGTGTAATCGCGGCAATTTGCTGCTTCACGCCCGCCCTTGTCTTGCTTGTCGGAGCTTTTGGGCTGTCCGCGATCGTGGGCTGGTTGGACTACGCTCTGTTCCCGATTCTGTTCGCTTCATTGGGGCTGATTGCATTCGCACTTTACCGGCAATCCGGCCGGCAAGGCCCATCACCGAAAGCGATTATCATCGTAATCGTCGTGGCGCTTTCAGCCCTCATTATCTGGCTTGAATTCAGATACGCACTACGCATTTCGATCGCAGCGGCGTTGGCGGTTGCTGTGTATGGCTACTATTTACGACGCGAAAAGTCTGCAAACACAAAGGAAGCAACATCATGACCGACTCTTGCTGCCCGCCTTCGAATGGGAACGGCGCTTATGATCTCGCCGTTGTTGGCGCTGGATCGGCCGGATTTTCGGCCGCGATTACAGCAGCGGAACAAGGTGCAAAAGTCGCGCTAATCGGCCACGGCATGATCGGTGGAACATGCGTCAATGTCGGTTGCGTCCCCTCCAAGACGATGATCCGCGCCGCGGAAGGACTGCACCAAACTTCGGCATTGTCCCGCTTCACGGGCACGCGCGGGGAAGCGGCGGTTACGGACTGGCCAGCCTTGATCACACAAAAGGACGAGCTTGTCGGTGATTTGCGACAAGCGAAGTACATCGATGTCCTGCCGTCGTATAACAACATTGCCTATATTGAAGGTCAGGCACAATTGAGTGAGGGTGGAATATCTGTCGACGGTACTGCAATCGCGGCCGGTAAAACAATTATTGCGACCGGCTCCTCCCCGCATGTTCCAGCGATACCAGGGTTGGATAGCGTGGATTGGTTGACGAGCACGACGGCGCTGGAGTTACAGACCCTACCAGAAACCCTTCTCGTGATCGGTGGCGGCTATATAGGCTGCGAACTTGCGCAAATGTTTTCCCGGATGGGCGTGAAGGTCACGATCGTGTGCCGCAGCCGCTTGTTGCCGGAAGCGGAACCGGAAATTAGCGCGGCACTGACGGAGTATTTCGACGCGGAAGGAATCGCTGTTCTTTCTGGGCTTTCGTACCGAAGTATCCGGCAAGCGAGGGACGGTGTAACCCTTGAGATAGAACGAAATGGTGCGGCAGGGACGGTCAGCGGTTCCCAAGTGCTCGTCACAACCGGACGTAAACCCAACTCGGACAATCTGGGACTGGAAGAAGCCGGTATAGAGCTAAAAGCAAATGGCGGCATCATGGTCGATGACCGCTTACGGACAACAAAGGAAGGCGTGTACGCTGCCGGCGACGTAACCGGTCGGGACATGTTCGTTTACATGGCTGCCTATGGCGCACGGCTCGCTGCGGAAAATGCGCTCAACGGCGATAGTCGCCACTACGATGCGGCCGCAATGCCGGCAGTGGTGTTCACCGACCCGCAAGTGGCGAACGTCGGGATGACCGAAGCTGCTGCACGTGAGGCCGGGCACGAAACGCGCATTTCGGTTTTGCACCTCGAACACGTGCCCCGGGCCCTTGCCGCGCGCGATACGCGGGGGCTGATCAAACTGGTTGCTGATGCGAAAACCAACCGTCTGCTGGGCGCGCACATCCTGGCGCCTGAAGGCGCCGACAGCATTCAGACCGCGGCACTTGCGATAAAGCAGGGCCTCACCTACCAAGACATGGCCGACATGATCTTTCCCTACCTCACCACGGTGGAAGGCTTGAAGCTCGCGGCGCAAACCTTCGACAAGGATGTTTCCACGCTCTCCTGTTGCGCAGGATAACGAAGAACCGTGGAGCACTGGGGATACATGCCCTGGCATGGGATGATCTTTGGGCCGATCATGATGATCGTGTTCCTTTTCTCGATTGTTGCCGTAACCGTGCTGATTGTTCGATGGTTTGGCGGCGGGCCCTTGCCCCGACACGATCGCGACGGGTCTCAACCTGCGGTCGACATCTTGAAAGAACGCTTTGCTAAGGGTGAGATAGATAAAAAGGAATTCGAAGAGCGGCGGGTGCTGTTGGAACAATGACCGTGTCGTGGTGCTTCTTAGTGAGTTTCACAGAGTTCGGAGCAGTCTCCTACAAACGCTCTAAACGAATAGTTTGATCCGATCAGCGTATTTATTGGGGACGTCGAACAAGACGGTAGCCGAGCCAGGTATAGGCGATCGCGCCAGGCGTCATGCAAATGACCGAGGTGACGACATACGGCAGAAACCCGATCCGGGTCAGGCCGAGCGCATAATTCGTCAGGTTGAACGGAAACAGCGGCACCAACCGCACAAAGGCGACGAACCGCCAGCCCTCGGATTCCACACTCGCGATCAACCGCTTCAAACGGCCAGCCGCTTTTCGCGCCACCCAGTCACCGGCAAGGTAGCGGGCAACGAGAAAGGCGCTGCTCGCGCCGATCGTGGCACCGAGAAGATTGGGTATAGCGCCCCAAATCGGGCCGAATAGCGCGCCACCGGCCAACGCGAAGATGGAACCCGGTAGAAAGACGACCGGCGCCACCGCATACAGCGTCAGGTAAACCGCCGGTGCCCAAATGCCCAGATCGGAAAGCCAAGCGTCCAATGCTGCCGGATCGATCTGTTCACGATTGAGGCCGGCCCAGGGGACAGCGCCGGCGATGCCGGTAAAGAGCAGCAGACGGGGAATGAGACGGCGCAGGTTCACTTCGAGGTCTCCTCCCGATTGATGGAGTAGTCTCCTGCTTTGCCATGGAACGGCTGCAACAACAGCTTGTCGAGCCACAGCTCGCGCCTGTCGCGGAACTGTTCGATGCCGATTGTCATGCCGTCGTGGCCATCGCGGGGTTGATCGCGATAGGTGCCGAACAGCCGATCCCAGAGAGACAGGTTGAAACCGAAATTGCTGTTGGTTTCCTCGGGCCAAATCGAGTGATGCACCCGGTGCATATCGGGCGTGACGATGAACAGCCGCACGACCCGATCGATGCCCTCGGGAATTCTGACGTTGCCGTGGTTGAACATGGCGGTCGCATTGAGCAGAACTTCGAGGATCAGCACCGCCAGCGCCGGCGCGCCAAGCGCACCGACGACCATCAGTTTCAGGATCATGGAAAGCACGATCTCGATGGGGTGGAACCGGGCGCCCGTAGTGACGTCGAAGTCCAGATCCGCGTGGTGCATGCGGTGCAGCCGCCACAGAGCGGGTGCGGCGTGCACCAGGACGTGCTGAAGGTAAATGGCAAGGTCGAGGATCACTATCGAGAGCAAGACGGCCAACCAGCCGGGAACCGGTATGATATTGAACAGCCCCCAGCCGCTTTGTTCGGTTGCCAGTGCCATGCCGACGGCGGCGGCTGGAAACAGCAGCCGGACCACCACCGTGTTGAACGCCACGATGCCAATGTTATTCGGCCACCGTATCCAGCGCGAAAATCTACGCTCGCGACACGGCGCAACTATTTCCCATAAGGCCATGATGCCAAATATGCCAAGGAATGCCCCCAGCCGAATGGCTGGTTCGTAGGCTTGTACGAATTGCCACATACACAACGCCTTATTCATATATTCAAAATATAATTTGAATATATGAATTTCCTTATACGAAATCAACGACCATGACGACCTTACGCAAGAGGGCAAAACAGTGAGGTACGCCTTGTAATACTCGCAAGCCCCTTCTAAATGGACACGGAAACATTCCGTGCCTAATATTCAAATGAGAGCTTGATCTATTCCCGTGTTTTGAGGCGCATTTTGTCAGCAATCAGTCCTAAACTCGCTGTTTTCGAACAGTTTGCTACCGTGGCCAAGGCAATCGGCCATCCCGTCCGGTTGGAATTGCTCGAGTTTCTGGCGCAAGGTGAACGCGGTGTGGACGGGCTGGCCCAAGCCACCGGTCAAAGCGTCGCCAACGCTTCGCACCATCTGCAACAACTCCGTCGTGCGGGCTTGGTGACCACACGGAAAGACGGCGTTCATGTGCTCTACCGCTTTTCGGGAGACGATGTTGTCGACTTGCTTACCGCGTTGCGCTGCACGAGCGAGCGCCACAATGCAGAGGTGGCGAAGGTTGTCGCCGGTTATTTTCTCGAGCGTGACGACATGGAGCCGGTGTCACGCGAGGAATTGCTCCGCCGCGCCAGGAATGACGGCGTAATTGTTCTCGACGTGCGACCGCCGGAAGAATATCGAGCGGGGCACCTTCCAGGCGCCGTGAATATTCAGCTGCCCGAGTTGAAGAAACGCCTAAAGAACCTGCCGAAAGACAAGGAGATCATCGCCTACTGTCGTGGCGCATACTGTGTGTTGTCATTCGAGGCCGTAGCGACCTTGCGGAAAAAAGGCTACAAAGTGCGCCGGCTTGAAGAGGGCTTCCCGGAGTGGCGCACCGCAGGGTTGCCAGTCGAAAGCACATTGCCTTGACGGGAGAGCTTCGGCCCGCTGTATCTACAGTGATCGTGTTTTGGTCCTTTTTGGGGACGTGTCACAGACTTAGGAGCTGGGCTGAGGCAGGGGAAACTCGCTTAAGCCGTTGAGGCGCGTTTCGCAACGCCCTTCAATGAGAAATTCATTCCGATTTTTCAATACATCCTCCGAGACCATCTGCCTGACTGTGATGACGTATGTCCAGTTTCTGCTTTCGCAGCGGCAGGTAGAAAATTTGGTCCACGAACGCGGCGTCGATATCGGTCATGAAACGATCCGCGCCGAGCGGAAACTTTTCGACTCGAGGTTCGCAGCGGAGATCCGCAAGCGGCGCATTCATAATCGATCATTTTCGTCCGGCGATGGAATATCGACGAGGTTTTCGTGCGTACCAATGACGAACTGCGTTACCTCCGGCGGGCGGTCGATCACGAAGGCGAAGTGCTGCAGTACTTATTTGGCGTGTCTGACACTGTCGAGATGGCCGATCCAGTGCTTGGGCAATCGATGATTTCGGGCACCCTCACGCAGCAATGTGAGATAACGCAGTGATGGGTTTCCATCTTCAGCGTTGCCATCAGCGATGTAGGCTACAACACTCAATGTGTTTCCGTCGGCATCCTCCGCAAGAAGATCGACCGGCTTGTATCGCCAACCGGGTATACCTTCCGAGGCATTCAAACGAACGAGATCCTGGCGCGAGATTCGATAGAGGACGCCCCAGACCTCAAAATCGGGATCCTCACTGATATTGGCAGGTGCCGCCTTACCCTTTGGACGGCCATCAAGATTGAACCGTAGCCGATATCCACGGATCCGACCGGCGCGCCACTCGGCGGGCTGCATTCCCCGTCGTTCGCGAAAAGCACTGTCATGCATGTTGGCGCCGTAGGCAAAGTACCAGGTATCCTCGTTCGGGCGTCCATCAAGGCGGAGCCCCCAGCTCCGATACCATAACCGCGCTAGCGGCCACGCCCGAAGGATGACGGGGAGCCAGAGGCGTTTGACGGCACGCGGTGTTCGGAACCGCATCACTCGCGCTCCCAACGAGCAAGCCGTCTAAAGAGATACAGTTGCAGCACAGCTGCACCGATCGCAACGGTAAACACGGCATTAAGTGAAAGGGTGTCGGCAATCATCGCGCCGACAAGCGGCAGCAATGCGGCCGGCGACGCGAGCGTGTTGAAATAGGCGGAGTAGGACGGGCGCCGGTCGTCCGGTGAAATTTCCATCAGATAACCGAGGTAACCAATGGTCATGCCGTTGACGAGAGCGCCGACGGTGAAAAACAAGGCGGCGAAGGACCAGAGCAATGCGGGCGCAGAAAGATCGCCCGCCATGAATATGACGAGCACACCAACCGGTGGAACGATTCTAAGAACACCGACAGACTGCAGCAGTTTGAGCTTGCCGTGCCGGTCGCCAATGCGGCCCCAAACCGCGTTGGACGCAAGAGACCCTGCCGTCTGCGCTCCCAGTAGAATACCAACGTCTTTCAGCTCAAGCCCTGTGGTAGTTGCTGCGATCACATAGAATGGGAGCGCCATCAACGTCGCCCCACCCAGCCATTGCGTATACAGAAACACGCGGAACCGGCCATCGGATATCAAGACAGCCAGACCGTCCTTCAGAAAGTTCTTAAACCCGTCCGAGGTAGAATTTTCCTTGGGTGTTGGCGGTACGGACGGTTCACCGGCCGAGACAAAGCAGATCGAGGAAACAAACATCAGCGCCGCCGCTAGTGCAAAAATTAAGGCATATGCGGTGAGAAGCGGTTCGGTCGTGAGCAAACGGTGTACGATCGCCGCAATGCCGAAGGCCAGAACACCACCGCCAAAAAAGCGCCAGGCAAGCATGCGGCTCCGCGCATCGGACGGAATAGACCGCGCCACAATGTCGTTGTAGGGCACGGCAACGATGCCGCTAACGAACGCGTAAAGAGTCCAGAGTGACAAAAACCCTATCGCGAGCCAGCCGCCGGCGGCGTCACCTGCAATCACCAATAGTACGGCGATGAGGGCTAGACAGGTAGCGCGCCCAAAGGCGCCTACCACATAGTATGGCATGCGTCGCGTAGAACGCTGCGCGAGAAACCCGACCACAAGCTGCGTCGACAGCCAGCCCAGCCGCAACACGGCGCTTGCCGCCCCGACGGCATAAACGCTACCTGTCAGGTGATTGACCAGGCTCGCAACAATTGTCGCCGAATCAACCGCCGAAGAACCCGCCTGGAACGAGGCGCCGGCGCCCACAATCTTCCAGAAGGCTGGTCCGCCGGCGGCCTTTTTGGGCTCGTCAGGCGTCATCGATTTTTGCCTCGGTGACGCGCATCGCCCGAATATCGATGCCGCTGCGCCACAGGAACAAGAGGCCAAGCCCGACCATCAGGGTGATACTCAAAAAATGATTGAAAAGGATCATTGCCAAAGCCTGTTCGTCCGGAACCCCAAGGAGTTTGAGCGCGAAACCGGATCCGATGACAAAACCTCCGGGCACGCGGATAAAGCGCGCGAGCACCAAAGAAAACCCCGCAAATACCATCAGGAAGAAATAGTCCAGTACGGTAAGGAAAACACCGACTGCGAGACCGGCCCACAGGAAATGCGTGGCGGCAACGATTTTCATCACGATGCTCGCCAGTACTACGCCGATCTGACGCAACCGGTCGCGCGGCCAGACGATCCCTTCGCGGATCGCGGATCTTAGCCCGTCCAGTCTCTTTCCGCCTTTGTCCGCGAGCCAGTCAATCCACCGGCTCATGCGGGCTGCGTCCCGGTCGAGCGGCGAGCGTCCGATAAACAGAACATAAAGCAGTCCTGAAAACAGGAGGAGGTTCACGCCGCCCGCAATCACCAGGCCAGTCCTTACATCGCCATCGACATCGGGGATTTGCCCCGCGAAAGCGACAAGCCCGGCAAACAGCGCGAAAACAATGCCGTCAAGGAAACGTTCGATGGCCGTGGTCACTAGAACGCTGGCCATCCGTAACCCCTCCCGCCGGGCAATCAGCCAGGAGCGTACCAGCGGGCTTATTCCCAGTGGGATGAGGATGGCAACACCATAGCCGGCAAGAATTGCGCCGAAAAGTCGAAGCGATGAAACCGGTTTTAGGTCAAAGAGAATCTGCCGCCACTTCCAGCCTCGCATCATCTGTTCGAGCAGGATTGTTCCCACAAGAACAGCGAGCCACGCTGGTTCGCTGTTGGAAATCGCAGTAAGAAACTTGTTTAGATCAAGGCCGCGATACAACCAGAAAACGATAGCGGTCGCGAGTGTTGTTCCAAACACAGGCAACACCCATCGAAGCAGAAACCCCTGTTGCCCGCTCACGATATCTTTCCGCATTCTTTCGAAAACGCTGCCTCGCTGCGCCACTCGCCTTTACACAGCCAAAACGCGCCGGCAATTGGGTGGCCACATCTACTGTGGCGCCCATTGCTGAATTCGATGGTTCCCGAAATCGGCAACAAACACCGTGTTGTCAGTCGCAACGGCAACAGCTGTGGGAAATTCAAACTCACCTGAGCCACTTCCTCGGCTCCCGAAGCTCGTTAGAAATGTGCCATCTGGGGCAAACTTTTGGATTCGGTGATTGTAAAAGTCAGCCACGAAAATATTGCCATGCTTGTCAGCGACAACGCTGGTCGCAGTTGCGAACCAGCCATTGAACGGGCCGAAAATGTTCATGGCAAATGGCCCGCCCCATTTGTGCGAAAACTCACCTGCCGGGCTGAAGGCCTGTATCCGATCGTTATAGCCATCGGCAACGTATAGTCCGCCGCTCGGCGCAAGCGTTACGTCCGTGGGGTAGTTGAACTGATCCTTCCAGATACCGATCTTCCCGGTTTCGCCCAATTGTCCAATCAACGTGCCATCAGGCGTTAGCTTCTGGACACGCTGATTATAGAAATCAGCCACGTAGAGCGTTCCATCCGGCGCTACGGCGACGCCGCCGGGGGCGTTGAATTGGCCGGGGCCATTGCCTGGCCCGCCGATTGTGCGTTTTGGCGTCCCATCCAGCCCAAACACCTGGATGCGATCATTGAAGTACTCAGGCACGTAAAGCTCGTTATTCTGTATTGCCAGATTCATGGGGCGGCCAAGCTCGCCGGGACCATCCCCGGCCTTTCCAAAGGACCGCAGAAACTTGCCAGACAGATCGAAGACCTGAATCCGCCCGTTCCTGGCATCGGAGACAAATACTTCGCTGCCTGAAACGACGATGCCGGTGGGATCGTGAAATTGTCCCGGTCCAACTCCCTTCTTGCCCCAACTGTTCGCGACGACGTAGCCGGGCTCCTTGGCGAAGGGTACAAAGGCGAAGAAGGCGATGGCGAGCAACGCTGCGAGTGCCAGAAGCGGCGTACCGATCCATTTGATAGCGGTTTTTCGCTGCATGCTGGCCGGTCTCAGAAATTGAACCGGAAACCAGCGCGGACGGTGAAATCGTCTTCCAGCGCGGTGCCATTGAGGTCTTGAACAACAGGGATTTGGACAATTCCTTCCGCAATCCATCGCTTGGTCACATATTGAAGCCCTGGCGACAGGAAAATCGACGTGCCGCCGGAATTGCGGTCGGTGACCCCACCTGCCTCATTTTTGTCCCGATAGAGGAAATTGCCTTCCAACACGCCATATAGGAAACCCGGCACGCCTGATCCCAACTCGCGAGGCCAGAGCCTGTATTGCAGCGACGCATCAAGGCCTATTTGATCGCCGAACTCAAAATCGTTGGCTTCGGTGTTGAGCTTGTAACTAACCTGAGCGTCAACCTGATAATCGAGAGTCTGATAAGTCAGAACAACACCGCCAAAGGGATCCCAGGAACCCGAGCCCAGCTGCAAGGAAGCCGGTAACGTGCCAAGGCTATCGCTGTCATCATCGTCTCCCGTCGGCAGCTCGAGACCGGCAAACGGGGCTATGCGGAAGGTACGTCCCGGCGCGTCGTCTTGATAGACAGTATAGCGACCGAAAAGCCGCGCATCGCCGATACCACTGGTGTCCCGCGTGGCGCGTTGCCCCCCTGGTGTTGTGAGTTCCAGTTCCTTGTCGAGATAGGGGAGAACACCGAACACTGAAAAGTTTCGATTGATGCCGTAGCCAAGCACCGAAATCGCACCGAAAACATTTAGCTCTCGGTCCGCAGCGCTCGGATCGTCAGTCGCTTCTCGGTAAAAAAACTGCTCACGAAAGACGAATTCACCCTCGGCAACTGGTAGAGCGGTATTGAAAGTCTGAGGGGCAGCCTGAGCCACTCCCACGCCGCACATTATCGCCAGGAAGGCCAGGCAACTACTACTCCGGAGCACACTCATCGGCCGGTTCCTTCACGCTTAAACGCACGTAACGTGAAGCCGGCCGCCTCAACGGCCTTCTTGGCCGCTGCCTCATCCAGGGTAGCACCATCCTGCATGGTAACGATCACTGTCCCGGATTTGATTTCGGTTTCGACCGATACAACGCCCTCGATCTTTCCCAACTGTTTTTCAATACCATAGGCGCAGAACGGACAGGCGAGACCATCAGCTTGGAGCGCATATGTCGTTTTTGGCTCGCCGCTATGGGCAACTGTCGTCCAACTCGTCGCCAACAGAAGGACAGCGAGAAATGTGCGCAGTGTTATAGATACTTGGTTTATACGTCTCATAGCTGTTCCTTCGCACCTAAGCGGCCATCGGTTACAAATTTTTTGCCCTTGTTCACCAGCAAGGAAGCTTTGTTTGGTCCTTGGCCTTCATTAAAGAGCTCGATAACAAGGTTTCTGTCACAATTCAGGCTCTATTCCTTGTTTACCGGCTCCATCAGCAACACTAGATCCTTCAAGCGCGTCCATAATCGAACAGGCCCTGAGTGCACCTTTGCCGGGGCAGGCTGCTATCACCTCTTCCAGCCCAGTTCTGATGCGCAGAAGCTGCTTCACCTTGTCGTTGATTTCTTCCAACTTGCCTTGGGCACGCTCACGGACATCGCCACAATCACTCGACGGGTCCGCTCGTAATGAAAGCAATTCGTCGATTTCCCGGAGCGAGAAACCGAGCTCTTGCCCTTGGCGGATGAACCTAATTCGCTTGACGGTTTCCGATGGGTAGAGCCTGTAACCACCGTTGGACGGTTTCGCCGGCTGTTCGATGAGCCCTTTCCGTTCGTAGAAGCGGATAGTCTCCACGCCAACACCTGCTTTCCGAGCTGCTTTACTGATCGTTTCGCTTGTCATCGTCTCAACCTCATGCGCACAACCTAAACTCCGTACAATAGTACGGAGTAAAGCTCTTTTTTCACGTCTTTGGTTTAGGGCAAGAGTGCCGATGAATTCGAGGAGCCGAAACTGCCGGTTCCGGTCCGTTTCCTGCCGATCCTACCGCATGGAAGATTGGCGTTCCGGTTTACGCAATCGGTGCAATTACTTGACAGTGCGTGTCCTGCGACAAATTTGTGTGTTGAATTCTTCCTCGATTGTTGTGACATTGTCGGCATGGTTCGATCACGTCTCTTCGTAACGTTGGCGTTTGCCCTGGCCTTGTGGACCGGGATCGGGTCGGTTGCGTCAACCGTGCTTGCAAGCGACATGACCTTGAAGATGGCCATGTCCGGAGAGATCACCGACACGGAAATCGACCTTTGTCCAGCCTGCGGTCCGGACGAGACCGGCAAAGTCGTCTCCGATTGTTTGCACTATTGCGTTTTCGTCCAGGGAGCGGTTTTTCCGCCGGCCTCTGAATTGCGGCTTGCGGATTTGTCGAAATTTGCGGTCAGCCAGGTCGCCTCTCCTCATGAGACGATAAGCGGCGTCGAGCCCTCGCCACCCAAACCATCCATCCTTCGCTAAGGCCTGACCGCCGGTAGACGGCGGTATCAGCGCCTCGGCGGACGCAATTCGGGCGCCCCGGCGCCTGTCGTCCGCCTCTTGCTTTCAATCGCCGCGGCAACCTGCCGGATCGGCGCAAGACACGATGGATGGCATCGACCATGAATTACCTGTCCCGAAAGGGAATCTCACGACGTTCCGCTCTGGCAACGCTCGGCGCGGCAACCGCCGTTGCCGCGATACCGACCTGGCCAGGCGCGGCAAGAGCAACCAAAACTTTTCACATACGAGCCGAACCGGCAAAAGCAAAGCTGACCGGCGGCGATAATCCCGCGACCGCAGTCTGGTCCTATAACGGCGAGGTCCCGGGGCCAGAAATCAGGGTCCGTCAGGGCGACCGAATAAGGGTCGCTGTCGAAAACCGGCTCGGCGAGGAAACGACGGTTCATTGGCACGGGTTGCGGGTGCCGAACGCGATGGATGGCGTACCGCATCTGACGCAGCGGCCGATCGCGCCTGGCGAGATATTTCACTACGAGTTCGACGTCCCCGATGCCGGCACCTATTGGTATCACCCGCATCAGCGCGGGTTCGAACAGGTGGCCCGGGGTCTCTACGGGCCTTTGATCGTCGAGGAACCGAGCGCGCCGCAAGTCGACCGGGACGTCACTTGGATACTGGACGACTGGCGGCTCCTCGACAGTGCGCAGATCAGCGGAGATTTTGGCGACAGGCACGACATGAGTCACAGCGGCCGGGTCGGCAACACCGTCACGATCAACGGCCAGGTGCCCGAGACGTTTTCGGTACGTCCAGGGGAGCGCATCCGGCTTCGCCTCGTAAACGCGGCAAATGCCCGGCTATTCGGCTTGGAGTTCGGCTCCCTGAAACCGACGATTATCGCCTACGACGGCCAGCCTGTGACGCCGCACGGCGTCCCGGGCAACCGGGTTGTGCTCGGTCCGGCCATGCGGGTCGACTTGATTCTGGATATGACCGGCGCGCCGGGTGACCGTGTCTCATTGAAGGATACGTTTTATCAGCGCCTATCGTACCGGTTGATCGATCTCGTCTATAGAAACGAAGGTATCGCCGACAATTCCCGCAAACCAGTCCCAATCCTTCCGTTGAACCCGCTTCCCGAGCCCGATCTCCGAAGCGCCAAACGGCACGAGATTGCGTTCGGCGGCGGGATGATGGGGGGCATGATGTCCGCCATGATGGGCGGCCGCATGCGCAGCATGAAGTAAAATTATCTCAAGTGAATGTTGATTAGGTATAGAAAGTATAATTGCATACAAAAACCTTCCATTCCGGATTAGCCTATAAAATATTGGCAAGTAGTAAATAGCATTGATTAAGAATCAGGAGGCAGTGAAGTTTCAAGTCAATATTAGTTGTCTCTAATGGTTTTTGATATTCTGCTGGACACTGTTCGACTCAGTCATTGCCATAAATGGTAGAATTTATCACGTCTGGAGTATCTGTCATTGTAAATACGAACTTGAGAGATATGATGAACTTTATCGTCTCTGATAAATTATCTCTGTTCTGATGGGAAAAGAACGATGTCTTTACCGTTAATGCTTGAATGACTGTGTCCTCATTTTCCTAGAAAAGAAATTGATTCGGAGCAACTCTTGTCAAGATACTAAAAACATGATGACCTAGACACCCCCATGAATTTCCTTTTTTTTAAACTTTACACCCCGCGGATGTCTTTAAGCTTACTTCATGGGGTTTAACACACGCCCCTCAATGAGATTTTGGATTTTACGGCACTACAGTCTCTTGTTTATAGATATTTAGTGCACACGTTGATATGGAATAAGTTATTAGGATGGTGTAGCGTACTTTTGTGGTTGCTACAAAAACCTAACTCCGTGGCAACGTGATTATTGGGCGTTTTATGAATAAAAATTTTAAGTCGTCAGTTGCCTTAGGGTAGAAATTAGTAGAAAAGGTGACCTTTGGCTTCAGATGTGTTATTCCTTCGAATCTTATTAGAAACTGTTTAATTCCTCTTACAGAGCTCAGTTTACACAGAGTAAAACTTAAAAGGGATAAATCGAATTCAATCCATACCCAAGCAGATAAGAAGTTAAAATAGTCAATGGCTGCATTCTCACAGTTACTTTCAGTCCTTAGTCTCTGAAAAAGTAAGGCGATAGATATACGATATTAAGATAGCGGCAACGTAAAGTACAGGTTTTGTAAGGCCATACTGTTCCTACAATAAATCTTTGTATGCTTTGAAAGAAGGTACCAGGTTAATCGACACATTGTTAAATGGTTAAGTCGAGTTTGTCATCCCAGGTACGCCTAGTATTTTGTTTGGGAATTTAAATACTCAAGTGGGCTTCTGTTCCATCTTCAGTAAAAGTCGATCTATTTTATCAAATTCTTTGTATATATGTTTGGGATTTTGGTGCAAGAAAATTTATACTTTTATTTTAAAGTGAGAACATCTGCCAAACTGTAAACGACTGTTCCATTTTTTTAAAAAATAAGAGAAAGAAAGGAAGTTGATGCTATTTCTTGTCGTAGACTACTTTGATATACCGTGGAATTGGCGCTAAAACAAGTCTCCGTATGTATGTATATTTAGAAATATTTTTCATATTTAGTGTAACGTTAAAACGTCGTTTGCGCTAAGAATGACGTGCCCGGTACATTAAATTGTAGAGCTGACATAGATTTGAATCAAATTTTTAAAAACTTAACTTTACATATGCCAAAATCCTTTTAAAGGAAAATTGCAAAAAGCAAATATGATACTTCTTGCGATAATTATATTAGCAATTTACGTACACTTGTGTCAATAAAGAAATCTATATTGACAATAATGTACAGATATTCAAGTCATCACGTTTATGGACGATTAGAATATATTAACTACAACCACCAATAGGGCTACTAAAGAACAAGAACAACAAAAAAAACAACTACAATATAGCAATGATGAGAAATCAAAGAAAGACGTGTCAGAAAAATTAGCCAAACAATGTTACTTTTACGTGACCATTAGTAATAGAAATAATCAATTATATTTCTCGGCCCAAATACTATTGAGACCCCGATGAACAAAATTGTCTAACTCAAAGTGCCAAAGCATCTCACTACGTTGGTTACCACTATGTAGCTTGTCCGTTAATCTAGCTGAAAAGTTATCCAAAAACCCACTGTGATCTTCCCGAAAATGCCGCTAAATCCCTGTGTGGTACACTTGCTCCGCAATCGAAGGTATTCTAACCGTACCGGTTATGGTTTTTTTTCATTTTTCCTTTGCCCTATTTCCAAACGGTCTAATTCCTGCTATTTCAATTTTCTACGCCTACTTCGAAACATTCTCTCTCTGCCTCGCTCTTTATATACCCAAACCATTGAAGCTTCTCTGTTTTATTCTTTTCTCTATCTTTTTCACAGCAAATCCCACAGCCATTTCCTAGTTTATACCTTTTCTTAGCAACTCGCTTCCGCCAATTTCCTCAACATCTATCTTCTACACTTTTTGTTGTTGCCTGGTTTCAGCAGTATACAGTATGACTGTCCTGACACATGCTTCACGTAGGTGCTTCCTCTCTTACTTGGGATGCGTTGATTCATTATAAGGCTTGCCATGTTTCTTCTGTCTTTTCCATTTTGCAACTATTGCTGCTCTGACGGCTTTCTCAACGCCTCGCCCACTATCTACACAGAACTCAGGTAAATCTCTAATTTTCCCTTCCTCATTTATAAGTCTTTCTCCAGTCTCCCTCTGTTATGAGCCATCCTTCTGCTCCCGTCTGTTTCTAGTCCTTCTCCTCTTCCCATCCGTCATTTCTTTAGAGTATTGTCAAAACATTTGATGGTGAAAGTGTGTCGTAGTCAAAAGTAAGCCAAAGTGGGTATCTGCCTTGAATATCAACCTGATATAATGGGCAGGTTGAGTTGATTGACCATATTGGTCGCTCCATATATAAATTCATAGCCATTTAAATAGCTGTTTAAAAAGTTAAAGATGCCTTCGCAGGCGAGCTTAGCCACAGTAATAATCACTGCTATGCTAAGAAATACCTTGCTGGAGTTCTAGTGACACTTCAAAAAGAACTACGTAAGTCTAAGATACAAGTTATGGCAATTTTCTTCCGTATAACACACACTTTGTTTTACGGTTAACCAGTTACCCCAAACTTTAGACACATAAAGTAGTGAAAAGAAATAAAGTTCGATGACATTTCAACTTGACGGACAAAAATGGCACGATCCTTTGTAAGAATTGTACATATCCGCTCGTGCTGACGTAGTTATATCCGGCCTTTTGTGTGTCATAATAGAAGGAGTGTTGTAATGGTTTAAAAGATGAAGCAGTTTGTCCTGTAAAAAAGAGGTGATAGGTAGGAAGACTTTGAATCACTTTATGTCCTAAGAAAGTACAGGTATTTATGGTAGATTTCAGTTCTATGATATGATATTCTAGTGGCTGAAGTTGGACACTTAACGGTAAATTTGACATAGGGGTGTAATAAGTTTGGTTTAGAATAAAGATAAGTATATGGTTTGGAATAAAGATAAGTACATATTTAAACATAACGTTTGATTGCGTTGTTTGTTACGATATAACTGTTGAAGGAGAGCAGTGGGAACGTAGCAGTTATCGATCAGGATTGGACGCTGTATATCTTAAGACAATACTTGTAAAGGGTAGTGGTAAGTACAACAATGATAGAACCTTTGTGATTTTCACAATTCCTGTATCTCCTCCTGTAAAACGCATTTTGTGACAGATTTCATCACTTGATAAGAAAACCCCATATCGATTAACAATCGTCAAAGCATTAAAGTTGGATTTTCTTACGATCTTGTGGACTTGACTTGTTGGGGAACCAGTGTCAAAGGTTGGTATATAAGCCATAGGGTTTTGGAGGGAACACGTATATAATTCTAAGGAACACAGTACAGACAAAAGTCAATGAATAGGCGAGTGTTGAAAGTAATTTTGACGTTCTAGAATTAGTTTTCGGAAAGTTTCCATTAACCATATCCACTCATTTCACCGTTCGAGGGAGTATTAAATAAACCATTTAAGTGAATAACTTATCACATTTGGTAACTTTATCCTAGTATGGCAATTGATATGTGTACTAGAATAACAGCGCAGAATCGTATTAGTTTAAAAAATCCTGATGCAGATTTGAACAAGTAAATTTTTTCTTTGGTAAACATGATCTGCTAATCTCTTCTAGGATCACGCGAAGAAACACTGGGGCATCCATCTTATAAAAGTATTAGTCCATACAGTGAAATTCTGTAGAAGTCCATAAAGTCCTTGAAGGCACGTGTATGCCATTTATTGGTCAGCTAATTATCTGAAAATTTTGATATTTGGTATCTGTTAGGTTTTTTATTCACTGTTTACCGTAACTCGTTTATTTAAATCAAGTTCAAAATTTCGTTTTTCTAATCAAGCTAAACCACAATCAAGTCCTGGGAATAATTTAGTAGATAAAAGGTCTTGATTTAATTGACCTACATAGGAATGAATCAAAAGTGTAATTATTTGCATTAAATTATCTAGAAAATAGAAGTAGCCTTTGGATATTAATCATGATCCGAAAGGGGTGGAGCTACATAAGCCCACTGAGCTGGTCAGCGGATTCATTCTCTCATTGAGTTGTTCTGTATAAGCATAGATTTAGCAGTTATTCAATCTCCTCTCATACGTTATATCCCAATTTAAGTAGTTTAAACAAGTAGTGGATTGAATCAGATTACATTGCAGTTATTTTCTTTTTCGTCAACCTCTTACAGGCTTTTTTTCTTCGTAGTGTCGTTTTAAATGCTATTTCCTTCGTGGCGACGGAGCCAGAATATTGTATCAAGGTATTGAGGTTACGAAATCGTTTTACAATCATTAATGTATTTGTAAAATCGAACCCCTTGCCTTGAGGACCAGTCTGCTAAGTTTGGAGTTGCATTGAGAGATACTTTGAGAAAATCTGCTTAATTATACTCCTTTCACTGGCCTTTAGCGGTCCGTAGACGCATAGTAATATTGACAATAATATGGGCGATTCTCTTTTATTGACAATGAAGTCTCGTTTCACTGGTGGCCTGTGCCGCGACGGAGTAGCTAAACTCCCTTTCGCTGAAACGAAACGGACTGAATAAGCCAAGAAAGCTTTAGAGCATCGAAGCACTATGCATTTGGTTTATCTACTTACTCAGTTTCAGTACAAGGTATGACTGAGTCTGCAAAGCCGTCACACTGCAAAAAGTCGGTTTACAGGGTATTATTTAACTTCTTCCTTTATTCCTTTTTTTCTTTCTTCGTGGTTCTTATACGTAACTCTTAACTTTATATTTTCGACTGTGCAGGGCGTCACTCCATTAAGTATTTTCAGTTGACTTGTTTTTCTTTGGACATCCGAAGTAAGACTGAAATACTGGACATCATAACAATCGTGTGCTACAAAAATATTAACGGATCGTCAATAAATATCTACGGGTTTGATTTCGTCAATATATTGTGCAATGTGCCAATCATTGCCCACAGATTATTAATAGTATAGTCAATGTACAATTTTATTAATATTATTGCCAATATTATGGAGCGTCTGTGAGCCACTTTACATGATGAAGGCAAGTAGAGGAGTTAATTTTATCCAGGCAGACAAGTTTAAGATCTACACCAGCGGTTTCATATGAGCTGGAAAAAAAAACAATGTACGATTGCTGTTGTTACTGGTCGATAACTGCGAGATACGCTCTACGTCGTGATCGCACCTCCCCTTTCGGCACGTTTCTTTCCAAAGCAAGTTACCTTAAGTTTTTAACTAAAATCCAGCAAATCAGGGGCAACATCTCCATTATAGGCAATTAAATTCAGTTGCTGAATTGGTTTGTCTGGATTACATGGATCAATAATCTTGATCAATTATATGGGTCAATAATCTGTATAGTCTCTTTTCGATGCAAGGTCTCTTTGAAAAGCCAAGATTGAACTGCAGACGATGGTGCAGTGAGAGTGGCTGTAATGCTAGCAGCAAACTCATGATAGACAAAGATACGTTTTAGCATTATTGGTATGCTGCAGTTTATCTATAAGGTTATTAATCAGTTCATCGACACATGCTGTAATAGTTTCGAAAAAGAGCATTTTTTAATATTTACAGCACATTATTTGACCCGTGGAGTTTTACTAAGCTCCAATAATTGATCGATATATCAAGTAAAAAAACAGTTAACTAATGCAACCTGTCAGCCAATTAGTCAACCAATGAGCGAATAAATCAATCCACTTAAAATAGTCGATCGATCGATAAATCAATTAATTGATGAGAATATACGAAGAAACTAACCTAGTAATCAGTAGATTACTAACTTGAGTATCTAATAGCACGTTATACAGTTCTTAATCAATCGCACCAATTATTCAAAACTGATCAACTAATTAATTAATCGACCAGTCAATCATTTAAACATAATTTTGTGCTTATTTATCAAACATGCTATTAGTGAAATCGGTAATCAGTAATTATTTAATCAGTTAGTTTTAGTATCCAACGATAAGTAACCGAGCGCTTAACCGATAAATATCAATTAGTCACTAATAAAACCAACAATCTATGATGCAGTCAGGCATTCAACCAATGAACTAATGGTTTAATTATTCAATCAGCTGAACAATATCAATCACGCAGCCACTTCAGTTATCCATGGATAAAACAGCAAAGATATGGTAAATGTAAACTATAAAATAGTAAGCATAGAGCAAGGTTATAAAAATATAAAATATAGAACAATTGCAAGATGAAGTTTCGCTTTGTAGAGCCAATTTGCATTTCTGTATTTAGTTTGGATAACTAGCGTTAAGTCAGCCTCCACACCAGTATAATACAACCTTAGTAACATAGCCGTATGTAATTTGCGTTGAGATCAATTGTTTAGTATTACTAATAAGATGCTCAACAATCAACTGTACACGTACAGGAATTGGTGTTTTTAGTACAAATATCTGTTTTTTCTGTGCACAAGCCCATGTAAGAACCTTAGTGAGATTTGCAGATACCTTCAAAACTTTCTTTGCATGTTGTTAAGGATTACCTGTTATATGGAGGGGACTCAAGGCCGCTCAAGACTTCAGTAACCAGCTACCCTGATGCTGACCTATTCTACCCAATTCCACGCGTCAGGAAATGATGTATAATAGAGCGAATATCAGCAGCATGACCCCACCTTACGTTCCGTTACCGCACAGGCCATTTTATGGTACGCTCGTGGCTTTGACAATGCTACTAGGTTGCTTCACACACCCGAAACTTATATAGAACGACCTTACTGTTATTTTAAGAGGAATAGTTAATCAGAATTTTGAAATATTTGTTATTGCTTTTCAGTCATCGAACATGCATTTTGTCTACGTAAGCCCGTTTGTTACCATTGAATAAGTCAACGAGTACGATGTTCGTGTCAGCCCCAATAAACATAACGTAGTGTCCGTTGTAGAACTTCTAATATTCCTAAGCGAAATCACGCTATCACATGAAACGACAAAAGCCGGTCCAGAGTCATTGCTCTCGAACTATATGGATTACAACTATCCTACCTTGCGTATGAAGTCTGAACGATTCAGAGAAAAGAAGTCAAAAGTTGATTATAAAATGGTCAATGTGAATGTTCTTTCACAAGAATCACTGAAGAATGTCAATTTCTTATTGTGCCACTCAAATCATGTCTTTGTTGTGGCCAGGCATTTCCTCTCAAAACTAGACTTGGTCGTCAAGCGATGGCTAGACTACATAAAAGTAATGTTTTCAACTTGTACCCTTCCACTTCTAAAAGTATTTCTGCAATTTTTTTAAACAAGTCACAATTTAAATGGACGCATTGTTGGAAAGGTATTTAATTCCTGCATTGACTAACATTTTTCTTGTTTCCCTGCGCTCGGGTTTGATATTTTTTATGAAATATGATATCTAAAGACAAATTCCTTCAATCCAAGGAAATCCCTAGAATCCCACATGGTATATTTTGATGTGATTGTCTAGA
This sequence comes from Alatinidae sp. Z8VKAUB7J3, assembly GCA_010016025.2. Lineage (NCBI taxonomy): Eukaryota > Metazoa > Cnidaria > Cubozoa > Carybdeida > Alatinidae > Alatinidae sp. Z8VKAUB7J3. The sequence continues at coordinate 920,539 of JAAAKM020000498.1, forward strand.
AATTTTGTCTGATACCACAGCAGACTCTCGTATTCTGTTGATATCTTGCTTGTAGGCCGTTGAAGCGTGGGCTACTCGTGGCGTGACAAGACCGAATTTGAGTTTTGAGATCCTGCAGTCAGCTCAAGGAGTAGATACACATTTACGTCCACCGTATCAGGCGGTTAACAGTTCAAGCAAACCGTACAGAGACTTTGGACAAGCTGTTTTACCATCGACAGCAATCGCTCATAACTCAACGATCAATTCTGTGAATCCAACAGCTAGTGATTTGACCAATAGACTAACTCTGCAGCCGGACATGCTTGTAGCAAACGTTCAACAGTACGAATCTCCACAACTAGCAACTATGTATGCTGGACAGCCATACCAGACAACGGCTCATCTTGCCGATTATCATGGCCAAAGCCAAGGAAACTATGGTAATAGCCATCTGCACACGTCAAGCTTCCCTGCTTCACCTAGGTATTCACCATGGTCTCCTCATCCACGAGAACAAGGATTCAGTGCCTTCCATAACCAGACATCGCAGCTGCCTACGTTAACAACGAATACTATTTCCTCTACGAGTCAGACACTGGCAGCAGCTTCTCAAGATTTGGATGAGGCACACCAAAGTGCTTTCAATGCGTATGGCTCGTTTAATTCTACACATAAGGTAGCTAGGAAAGCAGAGCCACTTTCAAATTTTGGGATTGCTATTGACATGAAGGGAAGCCCCGACGATTGTGGATCTGACTCGTGTCGCAGCTCGAGTGGAAGCCGAGACAGTTTGGACAGTGTTTCAACAGGCGATTTATCGACACCAAAGGATACACAGGTATTTAGTCCATTTTTGAATATGTACCCATAGCTTGATTTCTTTGTTTTCTTCCTCCCTCTGTAAGCCTAGGTTCAAAGTCCCATATATACCCCTAAATTTTATTTTTGTAATTCAAGGAAACAACAACAATGTAAAGGAAAAGATGAATCAAGAACTCATTCCCCACAGATCAAAGTCATTTGTTTGACATTCCTTTTGATGAGTACAAACTTTACTTGTCATACAGTGTTTTGTCTCAGTGAGAATTATAATATTATTTAGACTATTCGGCAAGTTGATACGATTAGCTTAGCAGTGTCTGTCATCATCTCGTAAGATTTAAAACTGACCCCTATTTGCTTATCCTAGCGTTCCCATGGTCTGACACCCTCAGTAATCTCTGACTCGAGAAACTTTCCAACATGCAATCCATGAAACGTCTTGCAGTGTTTTCAAGGACAACTTTAATAAAGACAAATTCGATGTTCAGTATCTCAGATCCAAGACGTCACTATAAATGTTGCCTGTACAGTGCTTGTGTTTATGTATGTGTACTATAGACCATGATTTTTGTTGAGGTGTATTGTAAAAAGGGGCAAACATAGGATTGTAACAGAAGGCATCAAATTATTTACTGGCCATATTGTCTAAGAGTGAGGGGCAGCCACAGACGATGCCAAGAGACTTGATGAATTGAAAAGACTTTATGTAGTATATAAAAGTTGTTCTGATGATGGTAATGACATAATCATAATATCATGAAGACATCCTACGTCGATCTGAAAATGGCGTCCGAGTTCGGCTTTCTCTCGAGAAAAGCGTATGATTAAGGGATCGCCTATAAGTTATGATAAAGCATAGCAGACAGGTTGCGTAACTTGATAAGATCATATGGTGTATATAATCCAAGTTTTCGGTTACAACTCGGTACTAATTAGAGGAGGGTGAAAGAAGCATTTTGTTTATTTGTTTATTTATTTTTCAAAAGTGTTTCCAAAATTTGACCACGAAAAGAACAAGAAGCTAGACTACCACATCGATAGCTCCAGTTGTCCGGTAATAATTGGCAATGCCACTCTACTTTCCGAAACGTTTACAGGCCTGCAATTCATCCAGACCCAGATTTCATAGTGAAAACAGAAAATTTTTTCTTAGGGGAAGATCCTAAATTGGTTCTTGGAAAACCTGTGTTGTATCGATCTGGAAACCCCAAACTCAGTCTACGAGAACAACGAAGTAGAAGATGATCCTCGCTTTAGAGTACCCTGTGCAGACGTACCGGTTCTTTTCATCGACAGTAAACACAAAGCAAGCAGGAAGAAAATGGGCAAACCCTACCCACGACAACAGGCAAACACAGAAGCTGCCGCGAAGATACTTGGAAGTTTTACATACTTGGAATATTAAGAAATTGACTGAAAACAAATAGGTTTGAGGGAGACTGTTTGCGTTACAATCAAGCATCAACTTATCAGCCGGCGGTACGTTGCAAGCTCGATATTTCATAAAGGTTAGGCAATGCATTACCAAACTGATGGGCGGTGTTGATGGTATAACTTAATAGCAAGAGGAAGTGTTTTACTTTAAGTATAAAAATTTATTATCGGTAGCTATGTACACCCTTGTTTGTATACAATTTAAGACGATTTTTTCACGAGGACGTAAGCTTAGGTAGTGACCGTAGACAGATCACATTTCTGTCTAGCGTTAATCAAGTTTACCTTAACAAAACCCAGTAAAACGATCATTTCATCGTTTTGAGTCTATATCCACGAGAACAAAGGGCAGGGACGACATGCAGATCAGGTACAGATTCATATCAGAGGGGGCCGACAGACTATTTGAGGTCTGGTATCGTAGCAGCCATATTAAGGAATTATTCGAGAATTAATTAATTCGTACGTTTAAAGATATAATTGCTATCGTGCCATTTATTCCACCGATCTAATATTCATCTTCTTCTCTAGTAAGTGAAACTTGCGTGATTTTCATTATGTTGTGATATTGTCATTACCGACGAAAATTGACCTTTGGTCACTGTTTCACTCCTGACCGAAAAAGAAAGGTTGCCATTACTATCACGCTGATAATATCATTCACATCTCTTACCTTGCCGGCATCATTATCGTATTATCCACAAGGGTACGGAGTTAAAGGGGCTCGAATTGTGGTCTGTAGTCGTGTAAATGGGTAGTAGAAGAGGCTGTAAAGGATGACCTTTCACATCGAGACTGGGTGCACACTCTTATAGAACGTGTTGCACCTCTTGTAGAACTAGGTGCATATTCCCTTAGAACTAGATGCACACTCCTGTAGAATGAAATGCATATTTTTGTAGAACTAGATGCATCGTCTTGTAGAACTAAATGCACATTCTCGTAGAACTAGATGTAAATCCTTGTATCTAGAAATAGATGCACACTCTTACAGAATTAGATGCATATTCTTGTAGAAGTAGGAAAGTTTCAGATGGCTTTATAGTGTACTAACGGAAATTAAGATTGGAAAGGGTTTCTCGTTCAACATCTTTCATGGCATTGCGGAATATAGGTTTAGAGCCTCATCAAGTTTGAAGGCTTCTTATGGATCGACTATTTCATAGCGTTGTACATAGTGTGGTTCAACGAAGTCTTTATTTGATATGTGATCGAAAATTTGGTATCTAGGTTATTTAGACCCTGGGCCCTTTGTATTGTTCTGAGTCTTATTATTTATAACGTTATGAATTTACTCCACCCACTTTTGTTCCGTTACTAATTTCTGCTCTTGATAAAGTAGCTAGTGCAAGGTTTTAGGCAAGTCAGCCCATAAACCTTTTAGGGTGTGAGACATTTGGCATCATAATAACCCCTCTGCCCCTTAGAATATTCGTGTGCAGCACGTAGAGGACATTTCTTGCGTTTTACGAATTCCCAAAGGTACACTCCTTTTTGTAACAACCTACTGCAGATTAATTATGTTTGCCAGGTAGAGCAACTTGGTACTGCTCAGCGAGCCTTTATTGAGAGAATGGTTTTTGTCTCCTCCGAATCCTCCGAAATTGATACTTATTTACTGATCAACGTGAGAGTGGAATGTATGGTGTTAATAAACGTTGCCCGTGGTGTGTGATGTCATATTAGCGCGTCTCGTGTTCCTGCTGCCGGACTGAAAACGGGCACTAAGGATACTACTCCTGTTGGAACGCATATCCAAGGAAGGCTTCCCGAATAGAAGATGCAAAAATAATATCAAAACACAGCTCTGAAAGATTATAGTTTAGAGTGCACGAGTTTCGACAATTAAAGAAAACTATAAGTTTGATTGAGTATGGAGAGTAATTTACTCTGTCTAGGAGAAAGAGGATGCAGTTTGTATTGACGCATACCCAGATCTGGGCGTTGCTAAGATTTTTCTGCTAACCTATCAAGGAATGTCTTAATAAAGGTATAGATATATGGAAGCCCTGGCTCTTAGTTAAGGGAGTATAGAACATAAGAATCAAACCTTGCAACTTAACATCCTAACTTTATTCAACATTTTTCCAAATCAGATGCGTCAATGTTTGAGGATCAATTTTAGTTAGATTTTGTGGAAATTTTTAGTTAGAAGTATTCAAATGCCTCAAGACGGGCCTTTAAAACTTCCATATATTATATTACAGCTCATTTGACCTAAGCTTGCATTTGTCTCGAAAACAAGATATATTTTTGTATCTCCGCGATATGTTGGAAAATTAGACAGGAATTTCTTTTCTATATTTACAACTTTGAATTATATTTTATGACGTAAACAATCGTCGATTTTTCATGTTCGGAATGAGGCTTTTGGTCTGAAACGTACGACGTACCAGTAGACACTTAAAAATAGGCGTTGCCATTGTCATTTTCATTGACTTACATCAGTCTTGCAATATTTCGATTTTCATTTACCACAGAACTTCTAGATGAAGTTACCCGAAGATTGTAAAAAGGCACAAAAGAAGCGCTGACAATGCTTGCGAACATTTTTTAGAGTAAATAGTTGTCTGCGATTCCTATGTGGACTTGACTTTCAGTACTTTTCAAACTCAGACTAAGATTAAGACGGGACTTAACCGGACATTCTCGTTAGGGTATAAGTTGCTTGGATACGTTGTGGTAACTACATGCTTTATACCGTGTTTTCTACATGCAGCTACGTTATTGACAGCACCATTGCATTTGTCACGCAAGATCTGTTAAAGATTTTTAAAAGATTTAATTGACGTACAAGTATATTTGTTTCAGGGGATCCCTTTTATAGTTGATATTACTATAACGTGTAGAAATACTTCAATCTTTTAGAAGATACTGTGCTGAATATATCGTTGCCACCTCGTAACCAAGGCCATATCAGCGTGGGGTTTAGTCGTGTTTAGTCTGAGTGCCTCACTGATAACCCCGAAACTGCTTGCTTCTTCGAACGGTCGAGCCTAACAGCAGCTAGTTTATTTCTTACGAGGTCTTTTTCAACGCTTTGATTGTTTTGCTAGTGCTACGTTCAAGTTACGCTTGATATTAAGTAAGATTTTGCGAAACCAGATACATATCTGAAGTGAAGGTTTCGTTTTGAACATGACACGGCGTCTGGTTCGAGTTGAGTTTTTAAGGTCTTCTGTTTAGGCTCTAAATCAATGATGCCATCCAAAAAAGTAATCACTAAGGGACACACCCTTGACCACACCTCTTGTGACGTATTTGCTTCAAGAATGTAGGTTCGTTTAAAATCATTCAAATTCTAAAATGAGAGTGTGTAAGTGAACACGGTGCGGTAAACAATATCAGGAAATGCAAATATACTGACGCAAAACGGAGGAGGTAAACATTCTACAAGAATTAGGTTCAGACTATCTCGTGCAAAGGGGAATGGATTCTCCGTACCGAAGTAAGGTGCAAGAGTCTAGTCGGTTAGTAAACATTCAGACTTCGCTAGAGGTTTCGTTGCACAAAGAATCAAAGAATGCTGTTCTTTCTTGGCTAAATAGGAAGCCGGTTTTATGGGCTTGTCTCTAGCATTTTCATGATCACAACGTTATACATTATTTCTTTGAGTTAACGGCGTTTGTTTATTAACCCCCCCCCCCTTCCTGATCGCCGCCCAACATGCTTAGAGAAGTACCTTTTAAAAGCAGCATTAAAATTTTTACCGCTTTAGTTATCGTCGTACAAAAATTCCCTTTGACCAAGTAAATGAAAAGCTTTTGCCACGTTTTTAGTGATAACCCCAACCATGCACACATTTGTTGGGTATTAAGAAAATGCTGTAATTTTTACGTCGTTGCAGCCACGTAACCAATCTCATTATGTGCTAACAAGCGTATTCGTTTTAGTAGCGTATTGCACTTTAATTTGTCTGGAAATATGCCAATGGTGCGTTTTTAAAAAGGAACATCTTTATGATAACTGTGAAGTACCGGTATTTGTATAATCCTTCACCTAAAGTGTAGAAAGTCCTTTGCATGTGCAAGCATACGCAGTGACGCAAATAGATTCTTTTATATCCCTGGTGGTGAGCGAGGTTTCGCTTTACGAAAAAAACTCGAAGAAGACTTGCCAATCTTACCAAAGAAAGTAACCCAACGATAAAATTAGGAAGAGTTTAAAAACTGATCTTATGTGTAATTTATCTGCTTTCATCACAAACCTGCTTTATCAGAGAAAATGAGGTTAAACAGATCGTGAGGTGTAGTTATATTTCATGTATCCTGCAAGTGTTGACGAAGAATCTTATTAGAATGACCTCGACGCTTTCATTTACAGAGAAAATCAGCGTACGTTAGTTGCTAAGTTTTTAAGGCAATCTAAGTATAAATGCTTCTTCATCAGCGATCAAGGAAGTTATTTCACAAGAGAGTCTGTTCTCTTTAGGATTTGCTGCTTTCGTGGTACATAACTGTTTACTTTGTGAATGTTTTCATGTGTGAGTGCAAAATCACGAAAGGAGAAGAAAAGAGGTAGAACTGTTACACATTTACCTTGACACAGTTATTTTACCCTCGAAATCGGATAAGGGATAATAGTATGTTTTAGATTAGGGTGAAAACGTCCATCCCTCCAGAGTTCAGTTTTCAAAATAAACCAATGGGTACTGAGCTAAAAGAGCCGTCTCGACCCTGCAAGTTTTTGTTCCCCGTTCATCGGATCAACCCTCTGATGCAGGTACTTGGCGTGAGTGGGAGACTCCGAATTCGAGCTTCTCCTATTGCAAAGATAAACATTACGTAGTCTAATGGATTTGTAATCCAGTAATCAATGGGGAGGTAGTCTAGGAATGGAAATTTGGGCTTTCAAATAGATATGCTACAAAACAAGTATGTCGTTGCCTTTGTATATTTACGAAATGTTTCGAACAGAAACTAATCACTGTGGAAAGACAACATTGAAGTTTCCTACTGGTAGATGAGAAGTGTCCACTTGATGGAGATCCCCCTGTCTGTTGTAGTATTTCAGTGGTCAAATGATGGTTTTGGGAATATGTCATGTGTTATGAGAGATATAAGGGTATTGGATTTATGGTGCATGGCACATAATTGAGGTGTTTATGACTTGTTACTTTATTTGAGTGGAGGTCTGAGGTTGGTCATGTGATCGGTCAGTTCGCAATAATACGTGAAGGGATACTGACCATAAATCATTGGAAGATCGGGGACACGGTGAGCTACGCGAAGTCATAGTAGGTGCAGAGGTGCAGTTCGTTGAGTTTTCAGATCACAAGTTTTACAAGATTGCAGGGTTTGGTGCAGACGGGGGACATGTGACTAATCTTATTTCAACTCGAGCACTGAAGCTAAAATTATCAGGTATCACAAGACCTTGGCAATGGCCCGACTTTCTCTCCCTTCCTGTCTCTACAAATGTACGATAAGGGGGAGAGAGGTAACGTCGGTAGTCAATTTTGACTTTACAGATAATTTCCTGTTTGTCTATATGCCGTAAAAGTAAAATTCTCCGTTCGGGGTTTATCGTTTAGCGACGAACACGCGGGTAACTACTCTAATCCAAGAGCCGTCTTTTGTGATGCATTGTACTTTCCGTTATGTCTTTATGCCTCGTATTGCATTTTAAAAACCTTCGCATTTTAAGTGTAAAGTGGTTGCTGTTGGAACAAGCTTGACGTTTCGCTTGGCGGTAAAATTTTGAGAGAAGAGTTAAGTTTTCTGCGGCCCAAAAGTTGATAAAAAATAAAATTGAAAAACTGCCTGTCATATATTCATGGGAAGGCCAGGTTAAGAAAGAACCGCGTTTTAAAAGCTATGTCGTTTTATACTAGTGCATCAAAGACCTTGAGAATGCATAATTGTCTCTTTCTCCCTCCCCTATTCCACTGCTAGCACGTCTTTTGTGATAGCCATTTAATAGTACATTCGTTTCCACGCGATGTCTGGAATTTAAACTCAGTAGGGATTGTTTTTCTCTTTCCTTTGCCTGCCGTGTGCTCATTACTTCAAGCTTGCAGTCTCAAGTTTGCAGTCCATGACTGTTCACGTGACACTGTAGAATACTCGGAATTAACCATTATCTCATACTGCGAGTGTACGTTAAATGTTGAACTTCAAGCTCTTGAAAAAATAGAAAAAGTCTGTTTATACTTCTTTCTCTGCAGCTAATACGATATTACCCTCTACGAAAATGAATGGTGTTTGATCCATTAAAAGGCCCATTACGCCTTGGACGTAGAGCCCGTATTCAAAACGGGTCTCATTGCCATATCAAAGCAATTTTTACTTTTGTTCCTGATTAAGAAGGAGCCTCATAATATTTTTAAGTTTACTATTTGTTTGTTAAACTTTGCAATGGTCAGTGTTGTTTTTAAATGTTAACTAGTGGGAATATTCTTTTAATTTTTATTAAGGAAGTATATTCTGTAAAATTCTTGATGTCTACGATATATTTCAGTTTCTGCGACAGAGATAATATACATTCATAGGATTACTGTGATCCCTCATTCTTCTTACTAGTAGAAATTTGGCCGTTGTGGTGTCGCTTGTGATAGGTAGCAGCTAATTTTTTTTTCAGGAAATAAATTTGTCGGAAGTTTGCTCTGTCATTACATCGTGATCCGACAGTGGCTATCTATCGGCCTGTCTGTCTTCCTGTCTGCTGTTACTCTTTTTTCTGTTGAATTTGACCATTTTGGAGGGAACGGTAGAGATTACGTAACATGAACATACCAGGATAGAAATGGTACGCTACCGCCGAATTGCTTGTATCACTTCAGATAGAAAGGGGGTCGACGCAGGGGCATAACTGGCTAGACGGACGTAGGCGTGACCTACTGCGGGACCGACCATCGTCATATGATTATGGACTCACCAACAGGCAGTGGAACGTACGTTCCAGGTATGGAGCCTGAGAGTCACAAATGCCTGCAACATACAGTCACTACGACACGGGATGGATGGCACCAACATAGGTCACACCCGAATGACACTTTGCAAAAATCAAGTTTGGTTGACTGGCATCGATCGACGTTCACTGTTAGTCTCTAGTGATCCTACACCAAATTCTAAAAATATGTTTGGATGGTTTAAGCAGGATGTTAAGGATGTGCTTCTTTTATCCGGAAAGAAAAACTATAAGGTCAAATCCCAGACTGATATGTCTTGTGATTACCACTGATATTCTATGAGAGAACAGTGGGAGCTGAAAGTTTAAGCTGCTGTTATTAAAACGGATAATGGGATGGGATTAAGAGTGACGTATGGATCTTTGAGGAGTCGAAGGAGGTAAAGTGTACCAAGATGGACATTGATTGGTGAAGTATTGAAGTATTTTTCAACTAGCAGTGCAATGAACCTACGTATACGCCTGTACAAGATGTTTCAAGGAGAGGTTACGCTCTTAAATGTTAGGAAGGGGGCTTCACTGTGAGTTGCTACGAGGTTCTGCCCCCTTTTGACACTCGTCCTGTGTGCAATATTAACTTTCAGGGATTTTTTTTCTGTGTCTTAAACTTAAGAGAAATCATGCTAACAGTTGAAGCTCAAGTATATGAAAAATTTGAAAAGTTTAGTTATACTGTAACTGATAAAATGTAGCTGATGAAACCAGTCACGGGAGTGATACTTCTACGTTTATTTCAAAGTTTTCTCCATCTATAAATTTCTAATAATTTTTGTATTACAACGAAAACAAATCTACATGATAATCTTAGCCACAAATAATTTCTTCCTGATTTATTCTCCTTTCCAGGCCTCCGAGATAAATGAGACTTGTTTTTCTTTCCTGCACTCTTATATTGCACATCTCAGATCTCAATTTTATGTTCGCTCTTGTATTTCTTTTAAATAGTGAAAGGTGTTAGAACTAATTCGTTTTAGTTATGCTTAAACAATGCTAGATGAGAGTAAGAAAAACTAGGGAATAAATTTAGGGCATACCTGTAACCTTTAACCTGCTGTTGAACTCGAGCAAGGTGAGAATTAGAACAACGTAAAGATAGTCAAGAAGACCATCAGTGAGGCCCGCAAAAAGACCT
>JAAAKM020000498.1:930917-948309 GCA_010016025.2 Alatinidae sp. Z8VKAUB7J3
TGAACTCGAGCAAGGTGAGAATTAGAACAACGTAAAGATAGTCAAGAAGACCATCAGTGAGGCCCGCAAAAAGACCTATTAAAGAGACCTTCGACGTTTATTTCGCCCTCTTCAATCAGAGATATATTTACGGGATACACAGGGAGCTCACCCCCTGAAATTGAGAAACAGTACCACTACAATAGTTGTAAGTGGCATCTCATAGTGATAGTCTATTGCCCCTTACCTGTACTTATTATTTCAGACGCTTTATTACATACTCAAGCAATTTAAACACTGAGAATTTCTTAATTTTACAGTTTCCTTAGTTTTTCGTGGTTCAGTTCATTCGAAGTTCATTCGAGATGGTTTTATGTACAAATCAGACTCTTTTAAGTGCCAATGAGTTTTAGCGTCTCGTTCCCAAAAGCAGGCCGACTTGAGAAAATCTAGTTACTCTTCTACTCTATCTGACCACGACGACCCGCTGTGATCCCTTGACTTTTTGGTGGAGGATCACATTTTCAAGGAATTTTTGGTTAGCATTCCCGGCAGTACAAGGTGCGGTCGTTTTCATTTCAGTTTTATTTTAGCATGAATGTGAATAGGAGAGAAATTTAGCTGTGGAAACACAACGAAAGAAAATCACATGGAAGACTTCAGGAGGTAAGGTTTAATTGGCATTAGGTTCGATCAGTCCCAGTTTGTTCAAGGGTAGAGAGCACAGTCTAATTGTACGTCGTGTTATTGTTAGCTTTTCCGAACTGTCAAAGCAGATTACTTGAATCTGTGAACTTACACTCAAGCGGTGTAGGGCTGTACCGAGTTCAGCCAGGTTTGGTTGTGAATACGAAGACCTTGCTCAGTAAGGTGAAAATTATCAGGCTGCAATGTTTCAATGAATGACTTGGGGCTATCCGTTTTAGTAGAGAGAAATCAAACTTTGATTTGAAGAGGGAAACGAGAAAGGAAGGCATGCGATCGAGTATGAAGTTAGGCATCCTACAGTGAAGACTTTTCAAGTAAATAATGCAAATGTTTAAGCCTATATACGAAGAAAATTGTTTACAGCAAAAACGAAGACGAGTAGAATTGATGATATTATCAAAACAAACGAAGGGATAAAAGAACAGTGATTGCCGGTAACGTAGAAAAGAAAAAGGCGATGTATATCTTGCGATGAGCAATGTGTAGCTCAGAAAGAAAGAAAGAATGATAATATACAGATTTGCGCAACTTATGTAGTAATAATTAAAGCGACATGTTTTTTTCCATTTAGCAACTCACATAAAAGTCTTTCTATTAATGAGTTGGCACTAGATTTGCTAGAGACAACTTCCATTATGCATTTGCCTACAAACCTTTGTGAAAAGAACTTAAACCGCGTGCCTTACAGAATGGCATTCGAGAGCGCTTCATTTTGCATCCATTGGGAACGATTTTTAAGGGCGTGCAATTTGATGTAGTGCTAATTTCTCTTCTGAGATTTTTTGATTAAGGCGTGAAATATATTTGGGGTGAGTCTTTGAGAATGAGGACTGTGATTTTTATTACAATTGCAATGGCAGTAGTAACAGTGGCAGTAGTTTAACATTTTGTAATGCAATTAATTTGGTGTTGATTGTAGCAGACGTAGTAGTAGTATTAGTAGTAGTTGTAGTAGTAATAGTAGTAGTAGTAGTAGTAGTAGTAGTAGTAGTAGTAGTAGACGTAGCAGCAGTAGTAGTAGTAGTAGTAGGAGGAGCAGCAGCAGCAGTAGTAGTACTAATGATAATGATATTGACAATAATAGTAATAGTAATAATAATAGTAGTAGTTGTTGTTGTTGTTTTAGTGATAGGAGCAGATTTAGTAGTGATATTAGTACTAGCAATATCAGCAGCAGCAACGATAGTTGTGGAGGTAGCGGTAATAGTAAAAGGCCTCGTAGTAGTTGTTACAACCGTAGAGAATTAGATACAAATTATGACTAAAAGCTTAGATTTAGCGTAGATTTAAAATCGTTTTGTTCCTTTTCCCCCTAATAAACCGAGCACATTAATCATATTTATGCACTATAAATAGTGCAAGGCCTTTAGTAGGTTACTTTTAATTTGTTCTAATAGTCAAATATTTTCGTGGATAAATGTTGTTGTCATCACATATGGAGCACAGATAACAATACGTGCCAAAACAATAACAAGACCCTTTTCCCCACGTTGCACCTTTATCCAAAACTGACAAAACATATTCCCTTTCAGATATTATGTATTGCTATAACACCTATCGACCAATGTTTGCTAAGGGGTAATCGATTTACTTGTTTTGGACGATGACATAACACGAAGTGCTTAACTGGTTATTCAGTTCACATGTCTAATACGTGGAGGGAAGTTTAAAAATTAGGCATCAGATGATGGGAAATGTAAGGAAATGGCTGTGAAAGCTTGTAGTTTTAAGAGCAGCATTGTTTATCTTACTTTGAGTATAAATTTATATGGCATTACTGTAAGTTACGAATAAGGGGCATTATTGATATGTGTCGGAGTTGCCATACCATCACATACATCATTTAAACGGGGACCCATAATTTCTTAGAACTACATAGTTATCCAATTATTAATTGGAATGTAACTGATCTCTGCAATTTTCCTACATTAGAAAATATGTAGGTTGCGGTATGCCTCTATCCCCACTTACAGTTTAATGTGAATATAACTTGTTTAGTTGAATATTGGAGCTGGGCTGATCACAGCAAAAAACTGTAAACTTTCATTCACGGCTCAAAAGGGGATAGTTCTGCCCGTCATTACATGCGATACTTAAACGCTGCATCGTGACTAACATGCTTATGAAATTTCCAAGTCAGAGATTACAATCTTCCCTCTACCCTGTTAACCTCAGTTCTCCTCAATTTTCACCGCCCGGCCGATCAGTTTGTGACATATTAATTCAGAGCTTGGCAACCATGGTATGCTGGAGTTCCCTGTCTCGTTTTCTTGTATCGGGATTTATGCAGTCGTTAGTTGTCTTTTCAAGGTTCTTTTGATACCCTCAAAATACTCTTTTCTTCCTACCATGATGCCTGTAATGGTACAATGTTCAGTGGCTCTTCTCTTATGATACTTGACGATCTCGTTTGATCGCCTCTGATCGTAATTAAAAGGAATAGTTCTCCTAAAAAACTGCTAGCACCCCTTAGACGTTGTCATTCAGGAAAAGCCGCCACAGCAACATTTCCATTTCCTTGAATCATTATCTTTGTGTATGTATATTCAAATCGTTTTCAGGCTGTAACTATTACTTACCATATTTTAAATGTAGAATGGAAGCAGAGTTTTGGTCGTAGGGTATTGACTTCGAGGACAGGCCCAGTTATTCACGTGTATCTTCAGATACATATGGTCTTACATAATGTAGAGCAGGAAGGTTTTAGAGGGGTTTCCTTTAGGGTATTAGTATACTTAACCAGTGACCAATTTGATAACGTATGAGCGTCGGTTTGTAGAAACGAGAGTATATAGTACCTCTGGTACTGCTGTGTTTAAGAGTGAGTGAAAAGTTAGTGTTGAAACATAGAGCTGTTAATACTGAAATTGGCTTTGCTTTACCATAATTAGGTCACTTTGAGGTAGAATTACATTGCTTTAAGTATATCATTTTACCCTTGCTGTATATCACTGCCAAAGCTCATTCAAGCGAGGTGCTGAAATGTCATTGCTTACGCAATGTAATAGTAAACTTTGTTACTTCATAGCTCATATACTATTTCAGGTATTGTTAATATTTAGGTTTTTGCCTAATAATCAATGACAGCAAGATCAAGCTTCAACGGAGTGTGGCCACTAACATTCCTTATTCAGTTACGTCTGTGTAACTGCAGTCTCTAAATGACGACGTGGTTCATCAGCAGCAGCATGGCCGGTCGGTAACGCAAACGGGCGTTGACTAATGGAAAAGCAAACTCGATATTTTACGTTTTCATATGGTTTTGACATATCTTCAAGGGTAGCGAAAATATTTTTCAGCGACCTTACTCTTTAGGCTTCCCTTACATACGGTCTCTTTTTATATAGCCGCAGTTGCAAAGCGCAAGGTGTAACAACAAAGGCATACACGGTCTCCTTTTTCTTAGGACAGGTAGAAAGAGTTTGCGGAAACCATGCCATGCACCGCGTGCAACAAAGCAAACAGACAAGACCAAAGGTACAAATGAAGCAGAATGGATAGTGATTATAACTTTGACATAAGAAGCAAGGGCTTGCATTTACGAAGTTCAGCTTTGCCTCCCGAAAGCTAATAGTAACAAGGATATTACCATCAAAAGGCCTGTCTCAACGTTTCACAAGGGCATGGTGCTTATGAGCAAGTATATTCTTGAAAAGGGAGAGAATATAAATACCAAACGCCTAAATAAGAGAAATAGGTCCGGCTAGAAAGATAGAAGGATCACCGATTTCTTACAAGTGCACGCGTTATCGTACTTAGATTCACGTGTTATGACATATGGCCCCATTTAGATGTTGATTTGGTCTGATTGAATTTCCGTATTTTGCAGCAGTCTGTAAATTAATCCAGCTTTGGATGAAATAGCAGATACTATTATCAATTTCGTATCCATTTCTTCTCTTGGTACCTTTGCAGTAACTGACGACGGAATTACAAGGTTTGGGCCTTCGGTGCCGCCATTCATCCCTTGAGGATACCTATCCCAATCTAGATATGGGACTGGATACCCGGTCTTGGATAGTTTGGGCCCGGTCCTTTTAAAATATCCACTCAAGCTCTGTCAGCAAATATGGCAAAACTCTACATGTAGTGACGCAAACAAATAGGATTTTTAAAGTTTGCCTCGTCCGTTTTGCATAGATAGGCAGAATGTATGCAATGCTGGGGAGGAAATCATATACATCCATGATTACGCTTCCTAGAAACAATATATTCTTCTGGTAACCTTTTCAAGGACACCGAGGGTTTTGGATATACCGTCATTATTGTAGTGCATAATTAGTGTTCGTTATTGCTTTGCCTATTCTTACCTTCATGGTATGTTATTTAAAACGTTTAAATAAGAATATCAAATGGGGAGCTGATTGTGGTTACGTTGCACAGTAAACAATCTAATGAAATAAAGAAACGGTAGATTCTTCCGGCAAAGGTGGGAGAGATCTGAAGAAACAAAGCAAATAAGAAGTAAGAAATAAGAAATCTTGCTTGTAGAAGGTAGCTTGTTGCAATCATTAATGGAACTGGATAACTGCTCGTAAGGGATTAGTGTATAACATTTACGAAAAGATGGGAAAATTACGTAGTTATTAAACTAATTTTAGGGGATGTTTGGCTCCATCAAGTTCGCCTAAGAAAGTTAATAGAAATTTCTCAAAGCAAACAACAATAGGAAACTTTGGGTGCGAAAACGTTTAAAATGAAATAATGCAAAATTTCATAGGTTATCTTTTTTACAGTTGAAGACTTAGGCAAAAAGATAGCTAGATTTGTAATCGGTGGGGATCCGAGGAGTAAAACTGTAAAGCGAAATAGTTGGAGAGAATGCGCCTTTCTCTGACACGGCTATTTAGTAAAGAACAAAACAAGAAGATGGTAATAGTATAATGACTTATGAGAAATATACGTCAAACTTTAGGTTCCGTTAGTTAAGCCAGGGTCTTTGTAAAGTATTGTCAGGAATCGCCGCTGTTAGTCTATTGTTCTTTGAATTCGATGTCTCGACGAAAATTCTTTCTAGTGACGTCACATTCTGTCAACTTCACACAAAGTCAAAAAAAGGGAAGATCCGCGAAGTATTATATTGACATATCGTCCAAACGTGTATTGTAGATCGCATTCAAATACCTTACTCTGTCCTTTGCCGAGAGTAAACCCTCCTTTTGTACACAGAGCATTAGTCTTGTCACTGCCACTTAATTTTAATCCAACGCGTATTTCAGCATTTCGAAATCGAAGATAACAGCACTCGTCTCCGCGGTTGGTGATTCGAACGGAACCTACAAAGTGCTTTGAGACCAGATCCACTCTCCACCAAGGATTGGAAGTTGCGGTCGTGTGAGTACAGCTGCCACCTGCCCATCGTACATCTCTATTGCCGTCAACAGCTTTTTGACTGAGTCCTCCATATCCAGTATTTTTTTGAGAAGTCGATTTTCCTCTTGACACAATCTGCAGGGCTGAAGGAATACAATTTCTAACCAACTTTAAAATTTCATACCTAAACCTACGTCTACCAACCATAGAACCAAGCGCTACTGAAGATCATAGGCACACTGCGTAGTTGTAATGGAGCCCCTTTGAGTCTAGGAGCTTCATTATGAAATAGATATTTTACAGGCACTTAGTGAAATCAGGCATTGCGGGCTTTCAAAGTCATTGCAAATGTCTAGGCATTTCACGTAATGACAAAAACTATGCTACATACTATACTATAGGGAATCGTATTGAAAACTGGCAGCACTTGCTTACGCGTACGCGAACGATTGCTTCCGTATCATGGGAAAGGTCAGCTCTGCATTTTATTTGGCCGTTCTGGACTCAGTCCACATAAAAGCAACAAAACGTTTGCTATGCAGACGGAATAAAGTCGTTTTCTCACTAGGCCTATTCAATTAATCTAGTTGTAGTAGACGCTGATTGGTCCAAGAACAGAAGCCATTCAGGCAGTCCTATTTCTGGTTGGCTCCTTCAAAAATACAGTTGGGTACTCTTTCACACGAATTATTTCAGTCATTCTGACGTTAGTACCCTGAGGAGTGTCAGACGAAAACATCTTTCAAATACATAATGTTTTCTGCTATTTCGTGCAATATTTCTTGTATTGTAACACAACCAACTATTTGAACACTGCATGGCTAAGGGATGCCATTGTCCCGTAAGCATTACTACTGCAAAATTACGTTAGCCCAAAGTTCATACCAGTTTTGTAGGGCTAGATATAACAAAGGTTCTTATTGAGACTAAATAAGTTGGTATAACAAGATTAGCAGAGAGTGATTGTTCTTTTCATGCGCATGACTATGAGTTACAAGTTGAACATTTTCAGCGCAACACATTTTCTTATGGTTCGAAGTATTTAAAGCATCTTGCACCGTCCACATCTGAGCTACTTTCATTCTTACAAAACTTACAAATACCAGAAAATCTCACTCAATGATTATAATGTCACTGCATGACGGTTCTACATGTTTTCCAACAGAAGACGATAACTTTAATCTGATTGTAACAGTATATCTGAAAGATGTGTAACATAGTCATTACTTGGAGAAGCACAATTGTACATGAAGTGGGAAGGTGGTTAGAGATACCTTGCGGTACAGTTGAGCGCTGTCAAGCATCTTCATGTTCTATTCATTTCTTTGATTTCCTGTATTTTCCTCTTCCCATAAGAAGGGCTTAAGCCAAAAACGTCAATCAAAAAATGATATTGCTTAGTCTCTTGTTCAAAACTTTCAAGTCTTTAATTATAGCACATCAACTTTATCTTTGCATTTGTCGTAGTTCAAAAGGTCTACTGAAGGTAGGAACTATAAATTTTCATGGCTTGTTGGGACTAAAATGACATTTTGTAGAAATTATACCAATAAGAAAACTCTGTCCTTGTGTACCAAGGCCCGAAGACCCCAATCTAATATTGAGAGCTTTAAAGCAATTGAAAAAGGTATTGCTACAAACAAAACTCTCAATTTAAAGTTACTGTTACTGTGATCTACATGCAGTATCTAGAGTAAACCTGCTTCGTGCAAATTGATTTCGTGTTTCACTTATGTTTGTAGCGAGTGCTTTGTTTAGCTTTGATGTGTAATAATGTACGATTAACTACTATTTCAATTTCAAACCATGTAACCAACGATGAGATGTATTACACATCGATCTATCTTAAGGATCTCGACCGTAGTAACCTGATGGTAAAATGGCTAAAAGATGACATAGATCAGGGTTCGACGAATTCATTGGTATCAAAGTTGGTTTGACACACTTCTTAAGAGATGGGAGATATAGCACGTTCCCACAGGAAAAGCGTATAATAGCAAATAGATCTACAAACAATTAAAATTCTCAAGCCAAAAATTTCGCTTTTCAAAGTCAGTCTCTATGGCATTCCACGATAAAAGAATGTTGTAATAATGTATACTTTTTTTTGTTTTGAAGTCGTAAGCTAGAAGTGTGGCATTAATTAGAGGAACGAGGTCTAAGAAAAAAGACGTGGTTATGTAAATTTAACAGGCACAGAGCGTTAGTAGCATCATATTAGTGAGAGACGAAAGACATTAGATCTCGAGTCTGTCCCTCTTTCCAATATTGAGAGTTAAGTGTAAATTCGTTGAGACCATACACTTCACTTTCGACTGCATATATATACTAAACACGAATCAACCTTAGAAAGCAATATGTTCTTTGAGTGTTACTGTGCTGCGTTTATCAAAGAGCGATATTAATGAAAGAAAGACGCCGTTCACATTTTCTAATAATAATGGAATGTAACACTGGATTCTGAACGAGTAGAAATATGGAAGTTGTTGTTGAACAGCTGAATGAACC
This sequence comes from Alatinidae sp. Z8VKAUB7J3, assembly GCA_010016025.2. Classification (NCBI taxonomy): domain Eukaryota; kingdom Metazoa; phylum Cnidaria; class Cubozoa; order Carybdeida; family Alatinidae; species Alatinidae sp. Z8VKAUB7J3. Next base: position 939,426 of record JAAAKM020000498.1, read on the forward strand.
ATTGAGCATTTGCGGTTCAACTGAAGGTGGGTACTGCGCTATCAAATTAATCGGAGAGCAACTTATGGTAGTCAAACTTCTGACATCAGCTATATAGTAGTATTTGAAATTAATTTCGATTTGGTCCTTAAGCTTTAAACTTATAATTGGAAGCTAGGGTTATTGTGGAGTTTCTGACTGCAGTAACAAAGGAGTAAATATAAATGGTAAGCGTTGCCACGTCTTGGGCACTATTTCAACAAGTTATAATGGGCGCACAATATCTAATGCTCGGTAGTAACCATCAATGGGTCATCGCTCAAATTATCTATTGGGACGTGAGTTTGTTTGCCGTTTAGTAAAGAAAAGTACTGAATACAAGAAAGAGTGTTAGATAATGATACCAAGATGATGATGACATAGTATGTAATAAACATGAGGCCAAGGAGATATGTCTTGGCAACAGGGCAGAAGACACACTACAGTATCAAGATCACAAACGACAGACGTTCAATTTTGTCTTGGAAACCTCCTACTAGTATAGAGAGAGGGCATTGAAGAATGCCTCGCTCCACTTCTCAGAATAAATCATGACACAATTCAAAGAAACCTTTAATAAAACTTTTAATCCCAAAACTATTGCCCTGATGAGTAGTTCACGTGACATTTCAGGCATCATCCAGCAAGAAAAAACTCGTTAAAACATTCAAACTAGCACATTCCCATAAACTCTTTTTTAATACCTGTAATCTCTTTGACTCTCATATAGCTATACCTATCAAATTATTCACTGCACTTTACCTGTTTAATTAATGACAAGGCATTATTAGTCCGTTGACAAAATGAGGTATTAGTTTCAAGAATTTACAGGATGGGTGTGATTTCTAACAACTTCCGATCCTACCCCAGTGTCAACTAGATAGTCGCTCCGCTGCAAACTTCTTATGCAGACTTAAGGAATATTTGTCCCTGATCAGTTCCGCCAGCTACAGTCAGTGGCTTGGGGCAAGTCGGATTCTGGGCCTCACTTTAATTCAGTTTTAAGAGATGTTTCGGAACAAAAACACATTCTTGAAAGCTCCTAGTTGTCCTCAAACGGTAGTTATCTGAAGTGAATCGTAATTCACAGACGGAGCATTCGCAAGTCGGGAAACGTGAAAATTTTCATAACACAAAGAGATGCACATGACATGTGCTGCTGATGTAAAAAAAAGTCAATTTTCCTTTTATATAATTTGTTTGGATAATGCATTATAAATATTCAAACTTATATCTTACGTATATTTTTTAAAGTTTAATTCCTAACACTTCAACTTCGCAAAGAGTCAATGTTTCATCAGGGCCTCTAAGAATTACATTCACGTATCTTCCAAACGTATATTGAAAATCACATTGAAATTCTTTAGTTCTTCCACTGGCGACAGATAGGGCTGCAGTTGTGCAAGGAGGATTTGTTTCTTCATTTGTAATTAAGTTGATACCAATGCGTATTTCAGCATTTTTAAATCTGAAGGCACAACAATCTCCACGGTTTGTAATTTTAACCGAGCCTACAAAGTGTTTGGAACCTAAATCTACTCTCCACCAAGGGTACCCTTCCGGAGAAGTATGAGTACATGTTCCTGAGGGGTAACTGGTGTGTTTTCTTCCGTCGACTGCCCTGGAACTATCTCCTCCCGCGGCTGTTGATGACTGTGCAGTAGCTTTGACTCTGGAAACCACCTGAAGGGCTAGAAAGATACAAGGCAGCTTTAGCACGAAGCGTCAAAACAAATGACGCTGAGGCATCGGAAGTAACTAGCTGAGTTTGAGCGAGAGGCATAGACTAGATAGTACTAACGAATTTTGAGGAAGTAACCACATTCAAATATGTAGACACCTTGACAATGAATTTACAGAAAAAACTTATTACAGACAGTCTATCTTGGAAAACCACTCTTGGCTTATATACTGGGGGAATCTTATGTCTACGATTGACTCAATTAATTTGTGGTGTGGGTTGTCCAATAATTGGTATGCGTAAAATTTCCTCCGCACGGGTAAAGGATATGATAAGATATGATAAACAACTGACAGGAAAGTTAGATGCTTGATCTCAAAACTTTGCTTTTACACAAGTGCAACAGATTATGCTCCTATCTGCTGGGTATTTATTTTTCAGGTTCGCAAGTTTTCTTGAGCGCTTATGTCTCTCTCATTCCAGTTTCTTTTTAAAGAAACCTGAACATAACCGTCCCCATCTTTTTGTTCTTCATCCTTTAGATCAATCGACGTAGCTTTGAACCTTATCACGCATAATTTTGCGGATGACGACGACACAAGAATTAGACAAGTTAATGCTGACGAACCTACAGGAAGTAGCATAAGTTGACAAGTTTTTCAATTGTAAGTCTACAAAAAGAAGACCACTACCATCTCGCTAGTCTTGAAAGTCGATGCTGATGAAGCGAGTAGCCTAAGAGTTTAGTTACTGAATGTATTTATGAGGAAGACTTGGTAATTTTGTCGTATCTTAATTGTATTTATGACATTGTGTAGAAAGTTGAGCTAGAAGCAGCATTGTAGAAGCAGCATTGTAGAAGCAGCATTGTAGAAATTTAAGAGTGTTATAAGTCCTTTCTTTCTTTTCAGTAGCTACAAAACCGGAATATTTTTATGTTCGGACAATATCATAGCCTAGAAGACGAGTGAATGAATAGTGTTTGCCAAGAAAGAACAAAAACGATTCGCATCGAGAATGCTTCTAGCGTATCGGTGAGATGGACAGCTTTTTAAAAGATACGTTCAAACAGCTATTAGTGATAAATATTCATTTTCTTCAATAATTCTTAAAACTATCATTTGAAATTCTTCCTCTTCACCTCTGTAATATTCAATGGACTGTTGACAAATTGGGTTAATCAAATGACAATTCCTTTTTAGTCAAATAAGAATTGCGTAGAGCTGGATGTTTGCATAAGCCGATGGAGAACTTGCAATGTGATAATTACAGTACAATCAAACTAGATGTCATCGAACAGTTGCCAGAAAGCCCTCCCTGACAGTGTTGGCCTCAGCTTCGACTCGCTGCGTTAACATATTTTCTCACTACGTTCTTGAGACTAGATTGCCTCTAATACGTCCACAACCTGAAAAATACTCAGTTTTATTTCTTGTAATTATTTGACATCAGTTCTATCAGTAATTGATTGATTGCTTACAGGTTTGCTGTAAAGGGTTGCAAGCATGTTATCTTTCACAAAATAGCTCCCCCTTTTTTAACGAGGCTAGCTTACCATGATAAGTTATGCCGCACCTGTCCTGTTTACCAATTAAGCAGAATACGCATAAGAAGGAGTGGATTGTTTGAAGAAAGATTTTAAAAGTATTATGAAACACACAATTTTCCGTCGTATGCTGCTTTGTATACGAGTTATGTTTGTGAATTGTCTTGAGCTGATTTCAACATTACATGCGCATTAACCCTGCATTGCGCGTAGCCTTCCTTATAGGTATTTCTTTTGCTGCTCTGACGCTTTCAGTAAGAATCTGAAACCTCATGACTTTCTTTTAAATTATTGGTTCCTAAGTTTCCATGACACCTACAGATATAAGCCTACGACTTTCTGAGGTAAACGTATTTTTCATATTTCACCTTTATTCTAACATATGCATCATAATGTTTCATTTGCATTTCGACATGAGAGGCCCATGTACCACAGCTTAGAATCAAGCATGACAAAGCATTGAAGTAGATCAGTAAAGTTTAGTGGAGAGCTTTAAAAATGTAGTAGTAGTAGACTCCTTCCGTCTTGGGAGACGAAGGTGTGTGCCTAGGTAGGATTTCCCTCTCTTCTCCTCCTTCTCTCTTTGTTGGAGTCTTTCCTCCGCTGTTTCGCCAGCTCGATTGCATTCTTTACGGTCTGTTTCCTGTTCATACGTTTTAGGGCATAGTGCTCCCAGCTGTCTACATCGATGTCTGCGGATTTCATGTCCCTCTTGCACACATCTTTGTACCGTAGATAGGGGCGTCCCATCTTTCTCTTGCCATTGGCCAGCTCACCATAGAGAAGGTCCTTCGGTATACGACCATCTGGTATCCGGTGTACATGTCCAAGCCACGTGAGCCTGCGCTTTGTCAGCAGTGTCTGGATGTTGTACATCTTGGTTCGCCTGAGCACTCAGTTGTAGGTAAACTTGTCTTGCTATTTGATTTGAAGTATCCGTCTCAGGCAGCAAAGGTGGAAGCTGTTCAGCCGTCGTTCCTGACCGGCGTACATTGTCCAGGACCCACTGCCAAAAAGGAGTGTGCTCACCACACAGGTTTCGTATATGCGTGTTGGTGAGCTTTCTGTTTTTCTAAACTCGCATGATAAGCCTTACCATAGTGGCAGTGACTTTTGCAATGCGGAAGTTGAGCTCAACATCCAGGGAGTTACTGGCAGTGATAGTTGAGCCAAGGTAAGTTAAGTTATCCACTACTTCTAGGGCTGAGCCATCGATGAGTATAGATGGTGGCATGTCTACTCCTTGGCAGGGGACTTTGGCTTTCTTGGTGCTGATGATCATACCAAACTCTTTACAGGCATGTGGGAGTCGGTCCACAAGAATCTGAAGCTCCTGTTCATTGTGGGTTACCAGTGCTGCATCATCAGCATAGAGAAGCTCGCGTATCAATATGTGTTGTACCCTGGTTTTGGCCCTTAATCTTGCAATGCTGAACAGTTTGCCGTCTGATCCGGTGTGCAAGTAGACACTCTCAAGTCGAATGTGGAAGGCATGGTGTAGGAAACAAGAGAAGAAGGTTCGAAAGGCTGTCGGAGCAAGTACGCAGCCCTGTTTGACTCCACTTGTGACTGTAAAGGGCTCAGACCTCTCCCTGTCAGTGATGATGGTGCATTTCTGGTTTTCATGAAAGGATCTGAGAAGGTCGAGGAGGGTGTCTGGGCACCCTATCCTTATCTTGAAGAGGCCATCCCTGCTGACCATATCTAATGCCTTGGTAAGATCAATAAGGGCTATGTAGAGTGGTCTCTGCTGCTCACGACACTTCTCTTGGACTTGTTTGAGAGAAAAGATCATATCCCCTGTAGAACGACCGGCTCTGAATCCACACTGTGATTGTGGGTAGATCCTTGCAGGCAGCTTTTGCAGACGGGATGAGTCTGCTGGAGCACAGACTTTGCCAACAATAACCAGGAGGGAAATGCCCCTGTAGCGATCACAGCAGCCACGGTTTCACTTGTTCTTATATAGGTTCATACAGTTGGAATCCCGCATTTCTTGTGGTACAGCGCGTTCTGTCAAGTAGGCTTTCAGGAGATTTATCAGGTGACCTGAGAGTGCTGCAAATCCACACTTAATGATTTCAGGAGGCAGATCATCACTGACGGCTGCTTTACCGCTTGCTAATTGCTTGATTGCTTCGCATAGTTCATCCTCGCTGGGTTCCCTATCAAGGTCCTCCATGACTGGCAGTTGTGGTATGGAGCTTAGGGCTTCTTCCGTGACAATGTTGGTTCTACCATAAACCTCAAAGTAGTGCTCTACCCAAAGCTCCACTTTCTTCTTGGGATCTGTTATGATTTTGCCAGTCTTAGATTTGAGTGGGGAAGTTTTGACAGATAAACGATCTAGTGCCTTCTTGATGCCCTCGAACATTCTGCTGGTGTCGCCAATGTCAGCTTCTTGTTGTATGTCTTCGCAGACTTTAAGCCAGTGCATGTTGTCACACTGTCTGGCTTTTCGTTGCGTGTTTCTCCTTTCCTCTTTTATCCTTTCCAGGTTTTGGGTGGTTGAATAATTTTTGTAAGACATTAAAGCTTTTCTCTTGGGTACGACTGCTGGTTCCATCTCTTTCCAGTAGTTGTAAAACCAGTCCGTGCTCGGTCTTTCTCTCTTACCAAGCACATCTGCTGCGGCTTGGTCGGTGGTGTCTTTAAGGTGATGCCACGGTTCCTCTGCAGTGGTGCTGCTTGGGCACTGGACATCCAAGAGTCTTCTTTGGAACTCTTCGGCTTTGGCCGGATCTTTGATCTTGCATACGTTCAACATTGGCTTCAGCTTTGGTCTTGACCTGTGGAGCTTCCTGGGGTTGATTCTGACCTTAGTGCAGACGAGGGAATGGTCTATGTCACAGTTAGCACTGTGAAAGGTTCTGGTGAGCTTCATTGGGTTCAGATCCTTCTTGCGGGTCAGGATGAGGTCCAGTTGGTGCCAGTGGCCAGATCATGGATGCCTCCAGGATACTTTGTGGCGTGGCGTCTGTTGGAAGAAGGTATTGGTAACGCATAGGTTCTGGAGGTAGTAAAGCTCTGGAAGGGGTTGACCATTTTCATTCATCTTGCCAGTCCCATGATGCCCAACACAGATTGGCCAGGCACTGTGATTGCTGCTCACTCTTGCATTGAAATCCCCCAGTACAAAGAGTGATTCATTCTATGGGATGCTCAAGATGGCAGTATCCAAGGCTTCGTAGAACTTGTCTTTATCATCTGAGGAGGATGTGAGTGTTGGTGCATAAATGCACAGAAGGTTTGCTAGGACTTTCGATGTGTTGCTGCGGAGCAGAAGTAGTCTCTCAGTTCCTGTACATAATGGTTCAATCATGGGCTGGAAAAAATTCTTGACAGAAAAACCTACCCCATGCTCGTGTACTTCTTCTGCGGGTTTGCCTTGTCAGAAGAAAGTGTAGTTATCCTCTTTCAGTAATCCGCTGTCTGCGATTCGAGTCTTTTAATAAAGTGCATCTATATCGATATTTAGTCCATGCAGCTTCCTGTCAATAATGGCAGTTTTCCTGACATCAGAGATGGTTGTGATGGCTGTTGTGAAGCCGGGTTGCATTGTCCTTAGATTCCAGCTGACAAAGCTGAGTACATTCTCCGTGTTGTCTTGTGACTTCAGTACATTCTTTGTGTTGTTTGGTGACTCCATTAACGACGAACTTGTTGCAACGGTACATTCCTAAGTTTCACTTACCCAATGAAGCAGGCTAGTCGTGGCGGGACAGCATTTTGTTGGCTGAGGGCTGCTCAGCTTGAGGCAGGCTGTAGCTATCTAGTGGAATCAGAAGATCCCTCCTACCATCAGAAGCAACCCCTAGCGCTCAACTCCACTCGATTTTGAACCTATTACTGGTAACTGCTGCTTTCTGTGTTGTTTCTTCAACTTGCTACGGATGAAGCTGAAGTGTCCTCTCCAGGGCACACGCCTGGGCATAGTCTAGGAAGTCCAGAGTTGCCCAATCTGCAGGACTTTCCTCTCGGTCTTGCTAATGTGATCCAGGTGGAGAGGAAAGGCCCAATACTCCTGGAATCAGGGTCGGCTGCAGGAGTTGCCAGGAACCCACATAAAATGCAGTACTGCCTATCGGGGCTCCACTCCGAATTTTAATCGGTTGACTCCCATATTGCCATTGGGGTGTCAGTGAGGGACCTTCTTATGGCTGGCGTTGGGGTGCCTGTGAGGGACCTTCTTCCGCCGAAAACTATTAACCATAGCTGGTACCCTAACAGGTGCTACACCTGGGTCAGGGAGGACCTGGGGGTGATGGCAACGAAGGGGGTAATCCCACAATCCCCCGACTCAGGAGTAAGCCTTGCCACCGGATGCAGTTTTATGTCTTGTCCAGGACTGACAAAAATGTATTGATACCATAATAAGGTATTAAACAGTTTCGTAAACCACTGGTCAACATAAAAATGAGAAAAATATATATGCTATGTTTTTCACACCTTGTGAAATGGTAGCCTAGACACGCACAAAGTTTAGTTAGAGATTATCTTTGTCTCGGCTATCCTTTGCCATCATAGATATCGGGCAGGTTTGGTAAAAAATGCGTACTCTCATCTTCAATATAGACAGACCTCACCATAGGTTTAAAGGAAATGCTGCTAAATCTAGAACAATACTGCGCATATGATGTGGCTTTTTGCATTGATGATGTTTGTTGCGGTGGCGCACAGACAAGTATTGCTCAAAACAAATGTCCGTTGTTTTTTATGTCGGTAAGCAAGAATATTTGTGCTATGTAAAACGCAATAGCAGGTGCCTTGCTAAAGACGTTGACATACCTTCCATTTGATGGCAGAGTCTTCATCATGCATTTCAATAACTCTTTACTATAGTATTGTAGATCGGTCTGTTTTGCTGCTAGGGTATGAATTCACTTTGTCTACAAATATTCTCATGTCATCTTGTTTGTTGTCATGGAAGATTTGATTGCTTTTGCTAATAGACAGTACTGTGCCAAGCCATACCAAACGGTTAGGGTCACACAGTAGTTCACAAGGCGCACGTTTCTCTGAAATTATTATAATTGTTAAAAAGACGCAGCCATCATAATTTCAAGCTCTTTAAAGTCAAATAATGTTACATAAGAGGAGTAAAATAAAAATTAATATAAGTTCCCGATAAACAGAGCTAAAATTAAAAGCAAGACCAGATAATAACAGATTACGAGAACTATCCACTTTAAATATGTTCACGAATTGTTCAAATTGGATGGTGTCTCACTACCGATCCTTAACCACGATTTCGGACAAGTTTTGGAATTGAGCCTTCTGAGAATTTAGGGGGAACATGGCATGCTACAGAATACTCTTCAGCTTGTCAATAATAATCGATGCAGCAAAATACTACACAATGTACCTTCAATCAGTTAAAATTCTTTACATATCCTTTTATCATTTTGATAAAGTATTAAGTATCTATTCCCAGGTATTATTTCTATATGTGGCCATCTCTTGTGTGTTTAATTCCTATGAATATTTTGTGTCCTTTGTTACTATAAATCTTTTCTGTCCTTTGTTACTTTAAATCTCTTGTGTCCTTTGTTACTATGAATCTTTTGTGTCCCTTACGGTAACAATAGCTGGAGTCACACAGACCAGAGTGAAACTGATTTTCCGTTTCATAATCTGAG
>JAAAKM020000498.1:956241-968868 GCA_010016025.2 Alatinidae sp. Z8VKAUB7J3
TCAGAGAAACTATATACCACTAAATATAAAAATTTATAAAGAAGACTTCACCATTGGAACATGGAACGTGCGTACTTGGAACATCATCGGCCTTGCAGAGACTAGATCCAGTGTTTATGGTGAGTTGATCACAAGGACACAAAATCTGTTTCAGTGGCGAAACTGATAAACTTGAGAAATGGGTAGCTTTCATAGTAAACAAAAATTTTTCACGATCTGTAATGGAGTGCACTCTAATATTGTTGTGGATTATTTCTTTCCGCTTTAAAGCTCCACCTCTCAACATTTCTTTTATCCAGCTCTATGCTCTCACAAGCGATTACGATAAAGAAATAGAAATTTTCTAGCATTAGGTAGAAAAAGCTATCAAGAAAGTCAAAAAAGGGAGACGGGAATGCTAAAGTTGGCGAAGATGTGAACCAAAGATGGGACGGTGTCGCTGGAACATTTGTGTTTGAAAGGACAAATGACAGAGAAATCCGTTTGAAAGAGTTCGCAGAACTACAATGAAACTGAAATTACTCTGGCAGAAAAAGGACAAGCTGATAAGGATAAAGTACAATTTTGACAAATTGAAAGATCCTCAAGTATGAGAGGATTTCCAGGCTACCATGGGAGGGACGTTTGAACCACTCCTAATTCTCGAAGACACAGACACCAATGAATTGGCACTACAGTTTGAATAAGCCATTACAGAAATGTCTGCTGAGCATCTTGGACAGATGCTATAAAATACCATGGATGAAATGCTTTAAAAATGGGATGAAAGAAGAACATTAAAGAAATAAAAGTTTTGAAAGTGAAGGAGTCAGCCAGGCAATATCGAGAAGTAAACAACAGTAAACAACAAAAAAATGTTAGCTAATAAATAATTAATAAACAAGCAATGTGAAGTGGTTGAAACATATTGCCAACAGAACAACACAAAAGCTGCTTTTAGTACAGTTAAAGAACTCACAACGGTGTGGAAACCAATATGTTATGTGGATGAAGATAAATCAGGAAAACTTCTCACCAAAGCCAAGGGTGTTCTTGAGAGATGGAGACAATATTGTGAAAAACTCTTTAACTAAAAGTTAACACCTTGGATGATTGCTTGGACGACATCCAGCAGAGAATTTTGACAGAAGAGTTCAAAGAACCAGTAATTCCAAGATAGGAGATCAAAGCAGGACTTAAGAAATTGAAAAGAAATAAAGCTCCTGGAACTGATAACATCCCAGCAGAACTTCTGAAAGTGGAGGGAAGAAAATGACGGATATGCTCCTGAAAATCTGCAACCTTGACCAACCAAATGAGCATAACCTATAGTCATACCATTACCAGAGAGGAGAAATGCAATAAAATGCGACAACAATCGCACTACAAGTCTTATTAGTCATCTACGGAAGATTTTACTGTATGCGTTTCTAAATCGAATGAAGTAAAGGAAGAAGTAGATGATGCCCAAGCTGATCTTAAAGAAGGACGAATCACAACAGAATAAATATATAACCTTCGAGTACTCTCAGAAAAGCACAGGGAACACCAACAACAATTGTACCATAATTTCATGAACTTCAAAAAAGCATTTGATTGAATTTAGCATAAAGCCCTTCGATTATTCATAAAAAAGTACAAAATCAGCGCTCATTAACACGATTAAATCACTTCACGACCTAAAAGTGCTTATTTTTGATTGGCGATACTTTAATTAAATGGTTTAAATAAAAAGCAGGTGTCCGACAAGGATGTGTACTGTCACCCTATCTATTTAATATACGTTTAGAGTTCATCATGACAGAAGCTCTAGAAAATTGCAATTGTAACGTCACGGTAAGGGGGGAAAAATGAACAATTTACGTTTTGCAGACGACATTGACTTGATCACAGCTAATGAAGATGATTTACGAACTCTCACTCATGTGCTAGATAAAGTTGCACCAATGTTCTGTATTGTTCTGTAAGCCAAATACGGCATAGAAATAAGTACATGTAAAAAGTAAAATTTCCTTTCACATTATTTAAATTTCACATTCTACCTTATTACGTCATATTAAGCCGTGTATGTAATCAAATCGCATTAAATTAAGCCGTGCTTTAATTGACCCCTCACTTGACAAAAATGAGCATTTTAGGGGGTTTTAATTTGGCCGCATAAGTCAACGGACAGTTTAAGAAAAAAAAAGCCTTTTAATAATACTCCTATTTTCTCCTCAACACCATTTTTAAAATTTATGCAAATGGGTCCAATAACAGTTCCTCTTTGCTCCTTGCTTTCCTTACAGCTTCTATAATAATTGCAGCACGGAATCCGGACACGATCACATTCGTTCCTCGGTCCGACCTTATTCTATGGCCTTCTTTAAGGTCTGATAATGAAGCGGCTTTAATACCGATGATCTCAAATCCACTTTGACCGATGCCACATCCGTTATTGGATCTTTCAGCATTTCTTTCATGATTTCAGTTGTGAAATACGAACTGAACTCTTTTGGTTCTATTGATTTGATAGATCCGTTGGTTGTCAAATCTAGCGGCTGTAATAAACGTATCGAGTTATTTGGAACGGGTACGGTGACAATGTTCAATCCCCCCAGCTTTGCTTCCTTGCGTCGTTCTAAATATTTCCTGAGTTTCTCGATGTAAGGACCCAAAATACGGTCAATCAATCGCAAAGTCTCCTCCTCGTTACTCCAGTGGGTTTTGTTGTACGAGCATACAAAGCCAGAATCGTTAAGCGTGGCAGCTGGTGCACATCGATCAGTTATGCCTTTAAAGATCAATTGAAACGGCAATATGTCACCACTTAAAGTTTAAATGACTGTCACTGTTATCATCCGCTTGTCATTTCCTCCCGCAACAGCAACGTGTTTGGAATTTTTCTCCGCCATAGAGTTTGATCAAGATTCAAAATTAATTCCTCTGGAATAGTATACACGAAAAAAGGCCTCCAGAACTAAATTTAGTCCTTTTATTGAAACTTGTCTGGTGAATAAATTAAGCATCGTTTTAATAAGCGGCATCATTATTTAAACCACGTTTTCGTTAGAAATGGGCTTTTTCTATCATAAACAACAGCTAATGAAGATCTACAATGTCGCTAGCAATCAATTTTGAATTCAGTGATGTCTCCTGAAGTTAAAAGCACTGCCATAGGCCTTGATTAATTTAACAGATCATGGTGCTTCTGCCAACCGTTTGTGCTTATGAACGAATTATCTGCCTACGTTCTTAATTGTGTAGCATGAGCCCGAAACAATTTCCAATCAAAATTAACTGAATTGACTCCATTCGTGATTGCCACACAGTCCATAATAAGACACAAATCGTATTTGATTACAGCCAATCGTAGTAACACAACTTTCAACATCAATTTGGTGTAATTCTATTAATAGTTTATTATCTTGTTTTTCGAATTGTTGCCCGAGGCTAAAGTTGCAACCATGCGGCTAAAGTCAACCCATATGCTGTCGGCTGGAATTAATCACAAAGCTTCCTCTCTGCCATGTGGTCCAAGATGGCATAGAAGGGCTTGACGTACATGCATCTAGAGGAGACGCATGTAATAAGTGTTGTATCTGCAATTTTATTGTTTGTATAATTCATGATAAATTTATGCGTAATGAATTTGTAATAAATATTTTGAACATTGTAAAATTACGTCGCTTCGCTGAATATCAAGTTGAAGGAATGATCAGCTTGTAGTGATTCCGAATTGAGTTCTTAGTGAACGCAGCGGCCACTATACAACATAAATTGGCGACGAGGATGGGATACGAAGCCACGCAGGCAAATGCTAATTTTGATGCTGATTTTGGATATTGGGTGTTTTACGTCATCTGTATACCAAAGCCACCACAAGGGTTTAACTGGGAAAAAATTTTGGTAATGGTCTAAGAACGAGGTCGTGAATTCGAATCCACTCAGCGCCCTAAAATTGTGGTAATGCTCCATTCTTTAATAATAATATGAAATTGCAATGTGTCTGCCGAGAATATGTATATCTCTGGCACTGATGAAGGCTCAAAGTTGAAACACAATAAATATTAATGAATTAATTTCCCCGTACTCACTGAGCGGAGGAGAATTCGCGAAATATTGACACTAAAAATCTTCGTCTTAGATTTTGGGCGTCATGGTCCAATAGTTGAGACGTTGGTTTAGTAACCATAAGCCATGAGGTCGTAGGTTCAAATCCGGTGAGCTCCTTTAAATTGCAAGCTAATGTGGTAATGCATCACTCTTTGAGAATTATATATATATATATATATATATAATCTCTTAGAGCATTCATCACTCCAATGGTTTCAACTCTTTCAATTATGACACTAGCTGATAGTGGTTCAGAAATTGAAGTACTCGGACTTGGAATCTCTGTTATTGCATTGAACCTTGGAATGTACATTGCAGCACCCGCATTAGTTGGATTCAAAGTACACCAACACTTCAAATCTAGAAAATAATTTCTAAATTTGTCCTCTTACAAATTTTCTACTATATGTAATTAATGTTGATTTATTTGAGGTCTGGCATGAAATTATTTTGGATAATTCCTTCACTCTTTTTTGTGATTTTTGTATTTGATAATGTATTTGCAGACAATTTGCCCTATGAAGATTGTCTTTTAATGAATCATTCACAGAATATCTTATGCGATGAAAACTTTAGACATCAATCAATGAAAGTATTTAGTGTTGTAGATAGCTCAGTTGGAATTTTTGAGGATCCAAAAACACAATTAACAATTGTAGATTTGGGTTCATTTTATGGAATTGCTGGAAATGGAACAATTCCTGACACAATCAAAGTTTATAGAGACAACGTTCTTTGGAAGACAACTACAAAAGATACAGGCATTGCTCTTTCTACATCTCACAGTGAATGGCAAATTCCACAAACTTTCTTTTTTAATGAGTTACCAGGAAAATACAAGCTTGTATCAATTACAAACAATACTGAAACATTAGTTTTTGAATTTATCGTAAAACAAATTACAGAAGCTGAAAAAAATTTGCTTTTTCTAAATGAAATTGATGTTCATGATAAAACTTCAACCAGTTATAATAAACTAGCACCAAATAAACAAATTTCAAATGGAATTCTTTTAGAAGAAATTGTTTGTAAAGATCATCTTACTTTAATCTACAAAGCTAGTAATGGTAGTCCTGCTTGTGTATTACCTACAACTGTTGAAAAATTAATTCAACGTGGATGGGCTAATTTTCAATAATTTTCAATTAATGTAAATTTAAAGTGCAACTAGTTTTACTGTGTCCATGTTTTTGTTTGTCTGAAAATCTTTAGTCATTGTAGATACTTTTTCGGCATCCCCATCAATTACAAACAACTCCATACATTTTTCTTGCTCAATTTTACTGTGAAGATGTGTTGTAATCAGATCTTCAAAGTTATGAGTAATACCAGATACGATATGGTCAAACTCATCGTTGTGAACTACTAGTAAAATTGCATGGATGTTTCCTGACAAATCTGATTTTTGTTTTTCTTCAGATACAAATGCTCTAATTCCCGCCCTAATTGCTTCTGATCTTCCTGAGAATCCCATGGATGATTGTAGTTTGTCTAATTCTGATAGAATTTCATCATTTAATGAGATTGAAACAATTGGCATATGCCTAATGTTATTAATTATCTTATAAGTTTAGCAATTAATATTATTAAGATTTTGTAAATTTATTAATAATGTTTTATCATCGCGAAAGGTGAACACTCAAACAAAAATGGCAATTATAGCAATTTCTGTGGTAATTCCATTAAGTATCGGTGCAGTGTATGGAACTGATTCAGCAAATAATTTTGAACAGAGTAATTCTTCCAAACTAAACGTCATTTCATCCTTTTATCCATTACATGAGTTTTCTCAAAATGTTGGAAAAGACAAAGTTGATGCAATTTTACTTGTTCCAGTAGGAGTAGAACCTCATGATTGGGAACCAACAATCAAAGATGTTCAAAGGATACAAACTGCTGATCTAATTATAATCAATGGAATTGGCTTTGAAAATTGGGTTGATAATCTTGATGAAAATAATTTTGAAGGAATGATAGTTGATACTAGTAATGGGATTATAATACAAACCCATGAAGAGGAACATGATGAACAAAATCACTCAGAAGGAGACCCACATATATGGCTAAATCCTGTATATGCAAAAATTCAAGTTCAGAATATTGCAAATGCATTTTCAAATGCCGATCCAACTAACAAAGAATTCTATCAATTGAATGCACTTGAATATATTGATGAATTGGATTTTCTTGATTCAAAAATCCGAAATGAACTTTCATCTTGTAATTCGGATTTTATTGCATTTCATGATGCTTTTTCTTATTTTTCTAATGAATATGGATTACAACAACACACTATCATCTCATCAAATAATCCACATGGCGATGTAACAGCTAGAACACTAGAAAATGTAATTTCTAAAGCAAAGGATCTTAATCAAAGAATTATTTTCAGTGAAGAGTCTGTGAATCAAAAAACTTCTGAAGTAATTGCAAATGAAATAGGTGGGAAAGTTTTGATCCTTTCCCCTCTAGAAGTTGTTACAGATGAAACATACATCTCAAAAATGACTGAAAATCTCAAAAATCTTAAGGAGGCATTATGTTGAAAGTAGTTGAAATTGACAATCTTACTGTCAAATACCCTGATGTGAAGGCACTAGATGATGTAAGTTTTCATGTAAATGAAGGTGATTTTCTAGGCATAATTGGTCCTAATGGTGCAGGAAAATCTACTCTTTTTGCATCAATTTTGGGTTTGTATACAAACTACAAAGGTACCATCAAATTCTTTGGTGAAGATATCAAAAAATCAAAAAAATATCTAAAACAAATTGGATATGTACCACAGAAACCAATTTTTGAAAAAAATTTTCCTGTTACAGTAAATGATGTTGTAAGAATGGGATTGCAAAAAGAATCAAATGAAAAGAATATCGAAAAAATCTTACAACAGTTATGGATACATGAGCTAAGTGAGAGACGAATAGGTGAATTATCAGGAGGTCAGCAACAACGTGTTTTTATTGCAAAAGCTTTGGTGAACAATCCAAAACTTTTGATTTTAGATGAACCTGTTACGGGAATTGATCAGCAAAGTATTGAATTATTTTACAGTATTTTACGTGAATTAAACTCTAAACAAAAAATCACAATTATTTGGTCTTCTCATGACCTTGATGCTGTAAATCAACTTGCAAATCATGTTGCATGTCTAAATCGTACTCTGTTCTTCCATGGAGAATCTGAGAAATTCTTTTCAGATGATGAACTTGTAAAACAATATTCTGAGGCCTCGATGCAAGAGCACATGCATCATCATTAATCATGGAATTTGAAATATTTTCTTATAGTTTTATGCATAGAGCATTAATCTCAGGAATTTCTATTGCAATTCTTTGTTCTGTGGTTGGTTTGTTTCTAGTTTTACGAAGATATTCTTTATTTGGTGATGCAATCGCTCATTCATCTTTTGGTGGTATTGCAGTAGGTCTGTTAGCTGGAATCTATCCTTTATGGGCAGCTTATGTGGTTTCTATAGCTAGTGCATTAGTAATTACAAGAGTTAAAGATCGATTCAATATTTCAGGAGATGCATCAATTGCAGTTTTACTGTCATCAGGAATTGCAGTAGGTCTTGTAATCATTGGGTTATCAGGTGGTTTTACGCTTGATATCTTCAGTTTCTTGTTTGGAAGTATTCTTTTAGTCAGTGTTGATGATACAGTATTGATTTTAGCACTTACAGGTGCAATTTTGGTTGTTATTCTTTTGATGTATCGTCAGCTTCTCTATTCTACATTTAATGAAGAACAAGCTAAAGTAAGTGGCGTACAAGTAGAGAAAATTAATTACTTGATTGTATTTTTGGCTGGAATTACTGTTGTTACATCCATCCAACTTGTTGGAGTACTACTAATTTCTGCATTATTTGTGATTCCAAATGTTACGGCAATAATGTATGGGAAAGGATTCAAACAAACAGCAATCATTTCTATGAGTTTTTCGATCTTTTCAGTTGTTTCAGGTATAATAATTTCTTATATTTTTGATATCACTCCAGCTGGAACTATAGTGTTAATTTCAATTGGTTTACTTGCTGGAACGATGGGAATTAAAGCAGCTGGATTACTGTCTAAGAATTAACCAAGTCATTTAATCTTCGTTTGTCATGTATGCTTTTCACATAAAATAATGAAGTAGCAATAATTCCTGCAGCAATTAGTGGAGATGCAATCTCTGTATATTTTAATTCGGTCTTATCAGTTGATTGAATTTTAGATAATGATACTGGAATTTCAGTCATTTTGACTGTTCCAATTTTATTTCCTTGCTGTTCTACAAACCAAACATTATCATTTCCATCTGATGTCATAAATTGTGTAAATGAAGACTCAGTTGGAATAGGAATTTCTAACAAATTATTATTGTCTGGATCATAAACTGCAATAGAATCAATTACATGTTGAGCAAACCAAACATTTCCATATCTATCAAATGTCATTCCAAATGGTAATGACTCACTATTAGGAACTGTTACTTTTTCAAACGTTTCTAACACTGGATTAAATCTACTAATAGCTAATCCTGTGTGCTCTGAAACCCATAAACTTCCATCTTCATCAAATAACAAGGCCTCAGGACCTTGAAGAATTGTTTCTGATGAAATTTGAGTAAGTTGGTTATTTTCAGGCTCGATATAACCTATTTTTCCAGTTCCAGTGGCTGTATACCATATCTTTCCTTCGCTGTCAATTGACAATGCAAATGGTAGTGATTCTTTTTCAGGTAAAATAATCTCATCAAAAGTATCATTTTCAGGTGAATATTTCAAAATTCTATCTTTGTTTACAATTGTAATCCAGATATTTCCATCCAAATCTGCTTGAATAAAGAGAGGAGTGTTGTCTGAAATCACAGGATCTAATTTTGGAATTGTCTTTGTAGTAATTTCTTTTGTTTGAATATCCAAATATCCTATCTGATTTCTTGGTGTATCAACAAACCAAATATTTTCATTATTGTCTTGTGTTAGAAATGTTGTACCTAATCCCTCAAAGGAATGTGATGTAAATTCTTGAGTATCAAGTGAGAATTCCCATAACCTTGGAGCTGATGCATCACTAATCCATAAGGAATTTTTTTCATCATACAAAGCGTATAATGGCTTTGCATCTTCAGGTAATTCATATTCTACAACTTGCATCTGGATATCTGCAAGTCGAGGTTTAACTAGTAAATTGAGCATTTTTGATTCATTTGCATTTTCTGTTCTTTGAGCCTCAACTTCAACTAGCCATTCTCCAGAAAATCCAAATGTAATTTCACCCTGAAATTCAATGGGGTTTCCTTCTATCTGTTTAATTATTTCCATTGGTACTTCAATAGGAGCAATATTTTTTGATGGATTAGAAATTTTAACTTTGACTTGATCAGAATCATATAATTGATTTCCATCAAAGTCAGTTGCTTTAACAATAATTGTGTTAGACCCACTTGTAAATGGGGATATTCCAATATCGAATCTTGCATTTTCTGTAAATTCAATTGTGTTAAAACCATACACTACTTTTTCTGCATCTACTCGTTGGATTTCTCCTGCAGGCAGTGTACCATTGGAAATTAACGCAACAACTCCAAGTAACACAATCCCTAAAACTACATCAACTTTAAGCGATTTTTTTAATTTTTTATGAACCAAAATTTTTCCTGATGAGAAATTTTTCTCCGCATTCTTTTGTAATCTAAGCTGAAAAAGTCCTCCTATGCCTACCATAACTGCAGCGATTGCAATTTTTAGAATGATTAACTGTCCAAATAATGATTCTGTGATTAACCCCACATCACTTTCAAGAAACCACATAAGGGTTGGACCAGTAACAATTACAATTCCTACTGAAATGATAAATGCAATTGAAAATCTTGGGATCATTACTAGACTCATCCTCTCTCGATTTTCTTCTTTAAGTTGGGAAAATGTTGGAAGTAATGTAAATACAAAATAGATTATTCCTCCAATCCAAACTGCTGCAACCAAATTGTGAATATAATCTAGGACTATAGCACCAAGTTGTTCACTGGCAGCTCCATGTCCTA
The DNA here is from genome assembly GCA_010016025.2 of Alatinidae sp. Z8VKAUB7J3. Lineage (NCBI taxonomy): Eukaryota > Metazoa > Cnidaria > Cubozoa > Carybdeida > Alatinidae > Alatinidae sp. Z8VKAUB7J3. The sequence goes on from JAAAKM020000498.1 coordinate 966,349, forward strand.
TCATTGTAGTTGTTGAAATCAATACAAGTGAAACTGCAAGCATTGGGATTTGATTTTTTAATGATAGTGATTTTCTTCTATCCATTCCAAACCAAATTCCAAGTAAAATTATTGTAAGAATCATCCTGACAAGCCATATTGTTCCAAAATATGTCTGAACAACATCAATCGGTGATGTTTCAAGTCTGATAGTCTGAACTGTAATCATTAGAATATCAGAAATAAAAACAAGCATCAGCCCAATTCCTGTTACAGACATAAACTTTCCATGATGGAATTTCTGAATTTTTTCTAATTCATCTCTGATTAGATTTTTGTTTTGTGAACCCCAAATAATTAATGAAGCAATTACTGAACCCAACACAATAGTTTGTCCAATAATTCCAGGAAATCTTGCTCCTGCTTCTTCAAAAAATATTAGTTGTGCTGGACCTTCAGGAATCTCTTCAACATCAATTATTACATCACCTATTCCGAAAATGAAAGCTCCTGGAACTAAATGACCATCAACTTTTGATAGAACTTTGGTTGTTGCAGTATAGATTCCATTTTCTAATGGAGGAGTTGTAACAATTATTGATAATTCATCTTCATAGTAACTTGTATCTCTATTGTCTATCTGGTTGCCATTTGTATCAAAAACTTTCATTTCACTAAAATCAATGTCAATTGGTTCTGAAAAATACACAATAACTTCAGTTGTTCCAACAGGCCCATTTGATGAAATATTTGGAATTGTTTGTTCTGTAAATGGATGTGCTGATGCAAGTGGAATTGAAATTAATGATAATGCAAACAATATGAATAGAATTTTTTTCATTTACTGTAAAGTCCATAATTGATAATTTAAACAGTTTACATATTTTCAAATTTGTACCAATTCGCATAAAGATAATAACGTGCTATAGAGAATTATGGACGTGAAGATAGCATTTTTTGGCATTATTGGATTATTGTTTTCTATAGGCATGATTGCCCCTTCGTTTGCTCATACTACTGGTTATGTGGAACAATATGAAATCGAAGTTGGCTGGGCAATTGAACCTCCTGTAGTGGGAATTAGAAATGATATCGTATTGAAAATCATTGAGCGTGGGGAACAAGAGGGCACTTTTACTGGTGTGACAAGTGTTTTCAAAAATGTTGACGCTGCTGTCATGTTTGGAGGAGCTTCAAAACAAATTGATGTTAACTCTGATCCTAGACCTGGATACTATTACTCGCCAATAATTCCAACTAAAACTGGAACCTATATGGTTGAATTAAAGGGTGAAATCCGTGATGTTACTGTAGATATTAAAATACCAGTTGAAGATGTAGAGCCAACTGCAGTGTTGGATTTTCCACCTTCTAGCAGTGCAGGTGATACAGATATTGCAGCATTAAAGAATGCTATTTCATCTTTACAACAAGATGTTTCAAAACTAAAATCTGGAGAAACCGAAGTAACATCTTCTGATGAAGGTATTGCATATGACTTTGCAATATTTGGATTATCTATTGCAGCAGCAGCTATTATCTTAGCGATAGTTGCTTTAGTTAAAAGAAAATAGAAAAAGAGGAATTCCTAAAATCTTGGAACGACTCTAGATTTTGCAGTTACTGCTACGATGCTTATGATTGCAACAGCTAGTATCATCATTGCAATTGTTCCAAATTCTGGTACAACATTTGTGAATACTACTTCTTCACCAATTGGTCCTGTTTTAGGATCATCTACTCCATAACCTTGGAAGGTTACAGTAATGTCTACTGGATCAGCAGAACTTAGTGGTGCTGTTGTGTGCATACCTGTGCCCTCGTGATGATGTGCTCCTTCATCCATTAGAACTTCTTCACCGTTTTGTGTAACAGTCATGTCGTGGTTGACATGTTCTGCATCAGAAAATTCAATAGAAATTTCCATTGCTTCTCCTGCAGTTGGTGCAGATGCCCAAATTGATACCATGGTTCCATCTGATAACATACCTGTTGCGGTAGCATCACCTGATGGCATCATCATTTCATCTCCATCATCATCCATAGCACCATCATCTTCAGCAGCTCCTACCTCTTGTACAATGATTATACCTTGCATCCAAGGATGAACCATACAGAAGTAAGGTTGTTCACCAACAGTGGTTGGAGACCATTCAAATGAACCTCCTGCCATAACTAAACTGCTATCAAATACACCATCTGGTCCATCACCTGGATTTCCTGATGTGTAAGTGTGTGCAGCAGTGTCAGGGTTTGTAAATATTACAACTCCTCCTACATCTACTGTAGCTGTACTTGGAATGTAACATCCTTCACTTGTCTCCTCACATCCTGGAGCTCCCGAACCTGCGGCAGCTTCAACAGTTACTTCTGAGTGATCTGCAAAAGCTGGTGAACCAACACCTACTGCTAATGCAAATAGTACGAAGAATGAGCTAATTGCTATAGTCTTCATTAGACAGATTACTTGTTCAGATACATAAAAACCTCACTGGAATTTCCAGTTACTGGATTCTAGTTTTTTCTAAATTGGTACAACTT
>JAAAKM020000498.1:968878-1014612 GCA_010016025.2 Alatinidae sp. Z8VKAUB7J3
CCAAATATAGGAATTCCAGCATACATTCCTATGTTCAGTAGGATAAGAGATACTCCATATCCGAGCATCTCTTCTTCAGAATCAATTTCTACATTGTTTAACAATGATAGAGATGAAAGCATTGGTGTTAGTGTTATTTTCATAATTTCTTTGAACATTGGATTTTCTCTTTCATAGTCAGCGACTATTGGTGAAAATGAATAATAGAATTGATTGAATGTAGTCATAAATGCTGCACCAGAACTAGTTTGTAAAACAGTATTGTCTCTAAGTTCTCTTAATTGTTGAACTTGTGGTGCTAATTCAGAACCAAATGTTGCAGTAGCAATTAGACAACCACCATTTTCACCATTGTTGTCTGGTTTTTCCTCTGGAGTAACTGGTTGTGCATTTGCTTCACCTACTTGAATATCAAATGATACTATTTCTTTAGGAATAGGTTGGAATAAAATTCCCTCAACTTCGAAATCCATTGTATAGATTCCTTCGCCTAGATTAAACTCAATTGGGATTTTTACTGTGCCCAATGATGTGTGTGTTAATGGAATAGGGCCAAAAACTGTTTCACCATCTTTTGATACAGCAATGGTGTAGTCAATGTGTTCTTGAACTTTTTGTGTTTGTGGATTTATGAAATCAATATTGATTCTAGTCTGAGTGTTGGGTTCTATTTTATCATGTGTTAGTTTTACATCCAAAGTTCCTTTGTCTGTAGGTAAGGTTTGAGTTTCTGCATATACAGGAATTAGTAAAAATGGAACTAGTAATAATGCAAAAAGAAGTTTCATACATCAATTTCTGATTTGGCAAATAAAAATTCTACTCCAATTTCCTAGATTGAAAAATTTTTCATGCGTAAAAATACTGTGCCAGCTTTAAATATGGATATTACATAATTTTATCATTGTACCATAAGTTTGGATTATTCATTACGATAATTGGAATCTTTACAATTCCAGCTTTAATTCCAGATGCATTTGGTCATGGACTTGGTGGAGATCAAGCTGAACCAATTAGCTTTGAAGGAATGGAAGTTACAGTAAGAACTGATCTTACACCATCTGACATTACAGTTGAAGATATTGATGATGTAAATATGAAAATTAGATTCTTTGATACTTTGACTGATACGACTTTGGAGAAAGTTACCTACCGAATTGAGGTTTGGAGAAGTGGTGATTTACTTGCAAGAAATCTGTTTTATGATCTTGATGGACGATTAGATGTTGAGATTAGACCTGACGCAAATTGTAATGAGGCAGAACTTTGGAAATGTACTGTTTATGGTGGTTCCGAACACGTAACTGCTCCAGGTGCACTTTACGTATTTGGTGAGGCATGCAATGATGATAATCTTGACACATGTGCAAGACCCACAATTTCTGGACCAATCTTTGAGAAAGGTGGTTTGTATAATATTCGAATAGATATTGAAGGTGCAACTAGTCCAAAAACTCAACTTGCAAACTTGCTTAGTTATGACACATTTGTCAGTGTAGCACAAGAACAAAATTTCCTAGTTCAAACTGCTTCAGCTGATGAACTTCCAATTGTTGTTAAAACATACTATGATGATGTAGAAAATTTCCAATTTGATACTTCAGATAATTCAATTAATTTTGATATGGCCTTTGATTGGAGCCCAGACTATGTTGAACTTGTCCAAGTAGTTCACGAAGAAGTTAGAGTTCCAAAATCATTTGTACCATATGCAGAAGGTAAACAGTTCAAAGGATACGTTAATGGAATTGAAGTTGATCAACGTGCATTACTAAATGATCCATATTCCTATGATGATACAAACGTAGTTCACTTTTTGATTACAAATGCTGAATTAACTAGAATTAACGATGCACTTGGTCCAGGAAATTATGATTCTGGAAATATGAATTTGAAATTAGTTCCATTAGATGAAGCTTCAAAAAGTTCTACAGAATTTTATCTAGTTGATACAGAAAACTTTGAAGAAGTTCCTACAACTGTTAACATTTCTTGGGATGGAAAATATGGCGCTAATGGAGAAATTCCATTTGAGTTTACTTTCTTCAAAGAAGATAGACAGTTGCTAAGAGATGTCAGATATTCATACATTGCATTAGATGAAAATAATAATGAAATTGCCCGTTACAATGGCGATGATCCAAATAATCCTGGAATTTTAGCAACTGAAGGAATTGATATTCAAAGAATTTTTGTTCCTTCTGAAGGTCAAATGAGAATTGATATTCTAGTTTATGGAACTGGCTTGGATTATGATCCAACTTATTCTGGAATTGGTTCAGCAATTATTGAAATTGGTCCAGGTACACCAAGTTCTACAGTAACTCCACCTCCAACGACTGAGGAAAAATCCATTCCTGGATGGATTAAAAACAATGCAGAGTGGTGGGCAGACGGTGCAATAGATGATGCATCATTTGTACAAGGAATCCAATTCTTAATTGAAGAAGATATCCTAAGAATCCCTCCAACCACACAAGGTTCCAGTAATGGTTCTAATGAAATCCCTGGATGGATTAAAAACAATGCAGGATGGTGGGCTGAAGGAGCTATTGATGATGATTCATTCATTCAAGGAATTCAATTCCTTATCAAAGAAGGAATAATGAGAATCCAATCATAAGTTTTTAAATAAATTTTGACAAGTGATAATATGAAAGACATCAACGACATCATGCCAAAAGTTCCTAACATGAAATGGGGAGCTTTAATGAACAAAGCACCTACAAATGAAAAATTTGAAGAAATGAACAAAATTTTTCCAAGTAATGGTAAATGGCACACAGTTTTTGAAGAAAACGATTCTGTCACAATAGATGGAAAACAAATTTGGAAAAAAAATTCTGACAAGTGGACCTAGCTTGAAAAAAACTCTTTTAGTTACAATTCTAATCTTATCACTTGGATTAACAACTACATTTGATAATGTGTATGGTCATGGAGTAGGAAGCGAAACATTTCCCCCAGTTGATCTTAATGGAAAACAGGTAACATTAGAAGTATCTTCATCTCAAAATGATCCAGAAGCAAATGATGATCAACAAATTTCAATTTCACTAATTGACTTTGATTCAAAAATTACTCTACGAGATGTCAAATTTTTAATTTCCTCTGAACGTGGTGAAAAATTTCTTTTTGAAAAAGAATTTGAGGCTGATAATGGATTTCTAGTTTTTAATTTTGTATCTGAAGATATAGATGAAATTATTGTTGAAGAAGAAAGTGAAAGCAATCTCTTTGGCTCATTGCTAGGCTTGGAAAGTAGGATGATTCACGTTAAAGGACCTAATCTTAGCAATGGAGGACTGTACAAATTTGATGTTTCTGTGCTTACTGCAGATGGATATTCAAACGTCCTTGCAGAACCACTTGTATTCAATGCAGGAATTTCAATAGCTCAAACTACTAGTCATACAATTAATGATGAAAATTTTGGACCTCAAACAATTGATGTCATCACATACTATGATGAAATTTCAAATTTTGAATACAATTCTGAATTACGAGAGATTAGTTATACGATGCCATTTGAATGGACTGAAACTAACATTAACCAAACGTCAGTAGTTCATGAGGAACTTGCTATTCCCAAATCATTTGGAGACTTGCTTGTTTCAGGCTTTGTAATGAATGTAAACGGAGTGGAACTTTCTGAAGATATTGTAAATATTGATGATTTTTTTACTGAAGACAGAGTTGTTCATTTTATCATTTATCAGAAAGAACTTTTGAATATTTTAGAAAATGGTTCTAATCAAAACCAAATGGATTTTAAAATCAGACCCAATCTAGATTATTCTCATCTAAGTTCTGTAACTGAGAATGGTCAATTTAGAATTCTAGTATCGTGGGAACCAGAAAATTTACAATCAAACTCTAATGCAAAAATAAATTTTGATGTAACTGATATTTTCCTAAAGAATAGACCAGTATCTGCAAATTATGACTTTTCAGTTTCTCAAGGTAACAAAATTTTACATCAACAAAGTGGTGTAAGTACTGATTCAAAAGAAGAACACAATGTTGCAGAGTTCTTTATTCCAGAAGATGTAACTGGAATCATAAATTTGAATTTCTATAATTTGGATGGAAATGATCTAGCAAGAACAACAATACCTGTTGTAGTTGATAGAGAAATTAATGAGACTACAATTACAATTCCTGAATGGATTCGCAACAACGCATTATGGTGGTCTGATGAACAAATTGATGATACAACATTCATTCAAGGAATAGAATATTTGATAAAAAATGAAATTATTCAAATTCCTCCTACGCAACAACAAGATTCAGAATCTCAAGAAATTCCATCTTGGATTCGCAACAATGCTGAATGGTGGGGTAATGAATTGATTGATGATGAGACCTTTGTTCAAGGATTAGAATATTTGATTCAAAATGGAATCATTCGTGTTTGATCGCAAGTCTTTCGATGATTGAACCAGTCGTTTTAAATGGGAAAATCAGGTAATTTGATCACATTGTTTCGACCTGAAAGTATAGTAGAAAAAAAATCAACATTGTTCTCTCTGGTTGTTACAGGAGTTGTTGCCATTCTAGCTTTGCCAATAATAATTCCACATTTGTTACATGGTTATCATCTTGCACACATTTTCTTACATGTTGGAGGAATCTCACTTGCAGTATTCATTTCAGTTCTTGCGGGTTTTGCATATTATAGATTAAGAACAAAACGATTGTTACTTAGTGCAATTGCATTTGCAAATTTCATTGCTGCAGAATTTACGTTACTAGTAGATGCTACATGGCCTACAGTATTTGATTTTGAATTAATGCCTCTGTCTGAAATAGGACATTTATTGACCTTTGCAACATTAGGATTACTAGCGTTAGGAGTGTTTAGAAATGACTGATAGAGATTCACAAATTCAACAAATTATCGAACAAAACCCAGGAATTCAATTCCGTGAATTGATGAGATCCTCTGGATTGAAAAATGGAGTTCTAAGTCACTATGTTGGAAAATTAGAAAAAAATGGAATTATCAAAGTTATTCGTGGACCCAGACAAGCAAGATTCTATCCACCAAAAATTACTGAGGAAGAATCAGTTGTAATTAAGGCTCTTCGAAAAGATACTCCTCGTGCATTACTACTTGCATTAATTGAAAATGATGGATTAGAGTTCAATCAATTGGTTAAAGAAGTAAAGAAATCACCTTCTACAGTTTCATTATATCTCTCACAAATTGTTGGAGATGGACTTGTTGAAATTAGAATTGTTGAGTTAAAAAAGCGATATTATATTAAAGCAAGAGACCTTATTGATAAATTAATTGAGGACTATAGACCAAGCTTGCTTGACAAACCAACATCTGGATTTGAAGATATCATCAACGCTCTTTAATTTCAAAAATATTTCTGCAATAGGATTTTTTGTAATTCTATTTTCATTTACGCCAGCTCTTTCTTTTGCTGAAGTCTTTATTCCTGGACATGAATATGTTGGATATTTTGATTCAAACGGAATCTATACTGTTGTAGGAAATATCAAAAATGAACTAGAATATGCAGTTCTTCCAACAATTACTGTCTCAGTAAATGATAATGGAAATATTCTATCAAAAACAATACTGCATGTTCCATTAGCAACAGATAGCGAAATTCCTTTTAAAATAAAATTTTATGAAATTCAAAGTGAGTCACCAGAACTGCTTCCTGCAGAATTTACCTATGAAATAACTACAAAAAATTCTATTCCAATAGAAGTTTTGTATGATGAAACTTTGATCAAACATGATGATGGTCATCTTACAGGACGAATTCAAAATACCGGTGATCAAACCATCTATAATCCAAAAATCTATGCTGTTATTCATGGATATGAAAGAGTTTTAGATATTGGTCAAAATGTCGAACAAATTGAGAAAATAGAACCTGGAGAAATTATTGAATTTACAATGTATCCAGATCCTTCCATTACTGATGATGTCTTTTACTATAGTTGCTTTGCTCCAGTTGATACAACAGTAATTCCTGTAATAGCAAAGAAAAATGGCGGTGAATTTGATTTTAGATATGATTCTGGTGCATGGTATTCAGCTGCAAAGTTTGATGAATCAGGAACTAGCATGACTATGAGGGGATACAATAGTTATCCATTAGAAACATATGCAAATTTTGAATTTCCACCAATCTCAGGAAATGAAAAGTTTTCTGTTACCATTGATGGTGAACCAATTGAATTTATTCAAAGCATGGATGAGATGGGATTTTGGCATGTAGCATATACTGTTGAACCAAGATCACAAGGTGTTGTAAAAATTAGTGGTTTTGAAAAGGGACTGCCTCCTGAAATGCCAACAATTCCTACATGGGTTAAACAAAATGCAGAATGGTGGTCTACTCAACAAATTTCTGATTCAGAATTTTTAGAGGGAATTGATTTTCTTTTCGAAAAACAAATTCTTTCAGTTCCTGAAAGAGAAGTTATTGCTGAATCTCAATGGAAGATTCCGTCTTGGGTAAAAAATTCAGCTGGTTGGTGGTCTGAAGATAAAATATCTGATGATGAATTTCTGAATATACTTGAGAACTTAGTTAAAAGAAAAATTCTTGTTGTTTGATGGTACATTCGACGAATATTCCAAATCTGTTTAATAAAAAAATTCATTTCATTGTTTAATGCAAACAAAAACAAACTTGCTAGTATTTTCACTAGCTGCAATTCTTTCTTTATCAGTTGTTGCAATGGGAGACATTCCACAAGCAATTGCAGATAAAGATGATCATGATGATCAGAACAAAATAAAATTCAAGAAAAAAGCAGATTTCAAAGCTGATTGTACCCAAGTAAATTCTGGAATAGGAACAGATTGGGATTGTAAAGCACTATTTTGGCTTGATAAAAAAGGTGAAAATCTAAAATACAAAATCCAAATCAACAACATGGATTTAACAGGTTGGCAAACAATTGATGATGCATCTGACAATGTAGGAAAAGTCCATCTTCATACTGATGATGACGGTCATGTCCTAAATGTATGGAAAGCACCAATTGAAGATGATGCCCAAATGAAAGCAATTCCTGCAAAAGGAATTATCAAAGGAATCTATGATGATAGCGATGTAACTTCTCCTGAAGATGCAGCAGCTGGAAATATTGGTCATCATGATGTCTCCAAACCATTAACATCAAGTCTTGATGATCTTTGTGGTGGAACATTCTTTGTAATGATTCATGAGGCATCAGGACCTGGAGTTCTAAAAGGATATTTGGATACAACAAAGCATGGTGATAAAGCCTGCAACAAATTAGGTTTCTAAAACCTTTTTTCTTTTATTCATCAAATTAAATTCCAATTGATAAAATTCTAAATTACTGAATAATCTTATTATACGATTTTTTATCAGTTCAGTTATCTAATGCTTCCACTACGAGACGAAAATCCTCATCCTCCAGGATTCAAACCCAAAGTTACAATTTCATTAATCATCATCAATGTTGTAATTTTCTTTATGGAGGTAGCAATAACTGGTCAATTTTGGGAATTCTCAAATGAGCGAGCTGCATTCATGTTTTTTGATTGGGGTGCAGTTCCGGCTTGTGTTACTGGATTCTCATCAATGATTCAACCTGGAATATCCTGTCCTGATATGTCATACATCTCATTGTTTAGTTCAATGTTCATGCATGGTGGACTGATGCACTTGGGTGGTAACATGTTGTTTTTGTGGATATTTGGAGACAATATTGAATTAAAATTTGGAAAAGCAAAATTTCTTTTAATTTATCTTGGATGGGGAGTTGGTGCAGGACTTGCACACATTGTTTTAGATCCTACAAGTACTATTCCTGCCGTTGGAGCTTCAGGTGCAATATCTGGAGTACTTGGTGCATACTTGGCAATTTATCCCAAAGTTAGAATTACAACATTTCTCATGTTAGGATTTTTCTGGAGAATGATGCACATTCAGGCTCGATGGTTCTTGCCTTTCTGGCTAGTATTCCAAAACTTGTTGCCTTTCTTCATAGGGGGTTTTGGTGTTGCAGGAGGTGGAGTTGCATACATGGCACACATTGGAGGATTTGCATTAGGATTTGCAACAGGATATTTGTACAAGAAATCTCATAGTTCCGAGTTTACATATGGAACACGTTATGGTTACAGACCAGACTATTGAAAGAATAAATCGATGTATACTTTTGATAAATTCATGCCATTGATTACAGTTTCAATGTATCCTGGAAGAACACAGGAACAAAAAGACGAATACGCAAAAGCAATCACAAAATCAGCAGTAGAGATTCTAAAAACAAAAGAAAATCACGTTATTGTTGTTTTTGAAGACAATCCAAAAGAAAATTGGTTTTTGGCAGGAAACCAACTTTAATTATTTTTAAAAAGATTTGACTGGTTATACCTCCAGTCTAGGTCACATACACACTATGGTCAGATAACATACTTTATTGTTTTTACATTATTAACAAAATGGTACATTTTGTAATTGTACCATATCTTTATCCTTTTATTCTCATTAATTCATTCAATCACATGAAAGTTGCAGTTGTTCAATTCAAAGCATCAACAAAAAAGGAAATCAATTTAGAAAAAATTATTTCATTCATTTCAAAGGCTGCAAAAAAGAAAGCAACGTTATGTGCATTCCCAGAATTTATGATGTTTTATACAACTTCCAAGCAAACGCCAAAACAACTTGCAGAATTATCTGAAACAATCAATGGAAATTTTGTCTCAAGAATTGCTCAAGCAGCTAAAGAAAACAAAATTCAAGTTGTTGGTTCCTTTTATGAAAAAAGCAGAAAGAAAGATAGAGTTTACGATACTTCATTTGTGATTGACAAAAATGGCAAAGTGATCTCTACCTATAGGAAAATCCATCTTTATGATGCATTAGGATTTAGAGAATCAGACAAAATGGCTTCAGGCTCAAAGATTGCAAAACCAGTAAAAACTTCTGTAGGAAAAATTGGAATGATGATTTGTTATGATTTACGTTTTCCTGAAATGTCTCGTTCACTTGCAGCAGCCGGTTCTGAGGTTTTAGTTGCACCATCAGCTTGGGTAAAAGGTAAGATGAAAGAAGAGCATTGGTTGACAATTAACAAGACTCGTGCAATTGAAAATGGGTGTTATGTTGTTGCACCTGATCAAGTAGGAAATATTTACTGCGGCAGAAGTGTTGTGGTAGATCCTTATGGAAAAATTTTACTTGATATGAAAAAGAAACAAGGAATTGGATTTGCTACTATTGATTTGAAAAAAGTAAAAGACACACGAAAGGTTTTACCACTTTTAAAGAATAGAAGAACTGATGTTTATCCTACTTTGAAGGCTTAGGTTTTCTACTTTCACAATTAAAATTTGAACATTGTTTTGTCCACTTTTGTTTTCTTGAATATCTAAAAATTATCATAGGCCACTTACATGTCTCACATGGACTTTTTGTTGCACGAAGCTTTGCTTTTTGAAGTAATGGTGATGAAGCTTTGCAACCTCCATAGTAATTTGAGCATCCCATGAATCTTTTTCGAGTAGTTCTGGAACGAATAACCATTAGTTCTCCGAGTTTGCAAACAGGACATTGAACTAGGCCTTTTTTTGGAGAATTCGTTCCTAAAATAATGTATTTTTTTTCTTTTGAAGACCAAGATAAGAAACCATTACTGTCAAGATATTGTGTAATCTCTTTTTTGAAACTGCTAGTTCTGGTTTTAGTTGTTTTGACAACATGTCTTTTGACTGATCTTTTGACCTGAACTGTTTGCAAGCTGGATTTTCTCATTGGCATATTCTATGATGACTTTACTAAAACGATTTTTATAGGGACTTGGGTCAATGACCTTCATGGAAAAGGTCTGTGTTCTTGGTGCTGGAAGTACAAAATATGGTAAATTAGCCGACAGCATTGCAGATATTACTACTCAGGCTTCAGTTGCAGCCATTGAAAGTGCAGGAATTGAGCCTAAAGAGATTGGAGCATCATACATCTCAAACGTATTTGGAGTAGCAGACAAACAAGTTCACATTGGTCCGGTCTTAATGAGCAGACTAGGAATTCCTGATAAACCATCATTGACTATTGAATCAGCATGTGGAAGTGGTTCAGTTTCATTTAGAGAAGCCTATGCAAACATTGCAGCAGGATTTTATGATTGTCTTATTGCTACAGGTGTTGAAAAAGTAACACATACTGGAACAGAATGGACAACAACATACTTTGCATATTGTTCAGACTTTTTCTATGAGGGTCAAGCAGGCGCATCCTTTCCAGGATTATTTGCATCAATGGCAAGAGCATACCTAACAGAATTTGACGCAACTGAAGAAGACTTTGCAAAAGTTGCCGTAAAGAATCATGATAACGGAGTACTTAATCCAAAAGCTCACATGCAAAAGAAAATTACAGTTGATGATGTAATGAACTCTGCAGTAGTTGCAAGCCCATTGAAACTTTATGACTGCTGTCCGTTTTCGGATGGAGCAAGTTCTGTTATTTTATGTTCTGAAAAATTTGCAAAAGAACATGGTGGTGATTATGTTGAAGTAATTGGTTCAGGCAGAGGCGGTTCACCTGCTGCATTACAAGGTCGTGATCATATGACAACAATTCCAAGTACAAAAATTGCATCTGAAGCTGCATACAAAATGGCTGGAGTCACTGCAAAAGATATTGACTTTGCAGAAGTTCATGATTGTTTTACTATTGCAGAAGTTGTTGACACTGAAGACTTGGGATTTTTTGAGAAAGGACAAGGTATTCAAGCAGTTAGAGAAGAAAGAACAAAATTAAATTCAGATATTTCAATTAATCCTTCTGGCGGTCTTAAATCAAAAGGACACCCAATTGGTGCAACTGGAATTGGTCAAGTAGTTGAAATGTATGATCAATTAACAGGCAATGCCGGTGCAAGAACTGTCAAAGATGCAAAACTTGGTTTAACTCATAACTTTGGTGCAACTGGCGCAAGTTGTGCTGTACATATTTTCCAGAGTGTCTAAAATGTCTGTTGAAGAACAAGTCATTGAAAATGCAAAGCAAGGAAAACTTCTAACTCACAAATGTACTGATTGTGGATATCTTCATCTCTCAACTGCTTATTATTGCAGACAGTGCGGAAGCAAGGGATTTGAGGATGTTTTAGTTGATGGAAAGGGCACTGTGGCTACTTATACCATAATTACTGTGGCTCCTGCAGGCTTTGAGAAATACACACCATATGCCTTTGTGGTCATGAAATTAGATGATGCTGACTTGAGAATATCTGGATTTATGGAGAAAATAGCTACCCCTGATGATCTTCCTGTTGGTACCCCCGCTAAAATCACTGGTTTTGATGAACGCGGTATTTTGATTCAAAAACAGTAAAAATTTTTGCTTGAATTATTAAAAAAATTCAAAATCGATTCTTAATTATTTTGTATTTATGATCTCATTCATGTCTGTTGAAGTAACATGTGGTAAATGTGGTGAAAAGATCACCAATATGAAAATGTTAAAGTCTCTCAAAGATGTAATGAATCCTTACAGTGGAAAATGCCCATCTTGTGGACAAAAACTTTCTACATCTGAATTTTCTCTTGATGTTCAAGAAAAATGATCCTAAAATGATCACAATATGATCGTTTTTTCCATTTTTGAAAATTTTTTGATCACAATATGATCGTTTTTGATCTTATTGCAAGAAAATTTTGTTTAATCAACAATCTAATTGATCAAAAATCCAGAAAAATGATCTAGTCATAAGTCTTATTTACCTCCTTTTTTTAGAATCAGTTATGAAAATGAGCGATGAAGAGCTCGAAATGGATCTAGATGATGATCTAGATGAAGATTTTGACGATGATGATGTAGATGATTCGCCAAAAAGAAGCGGAATCTTACAATCTACATCAAAACGTGTAAGAATGATATTCTCTGTTATGGCAAGTCCAAACAGAATCGATATCCTCAGAATTCTAAATTCCAAAGGCCCTTTGACTTATTCTGAACTAAAATCACTGGCTGGATTCAAATCCAAAAAAGAAAGCGGAAAATTTGCATACCACTTGAGAAAATTATTAAGACAATCACTAGTTGCATTAAACAAATCTGAAAGACGTTATACAATTACAAATCTTGGAAAACTTGTATTAAGTTTAGCAAGACAAATTGAAGAACGTTCAATCATTGAAAGTGGAAAGATGTATGTTAGAACATCACATGAATCCATTGAAGAATTTAATTCTCATAAAATTATACAGTCTCTAGTTCGTGAAGGAAGTCTTCCACTTGAGCTAGCACAAAAAATTACTGAAGAAGTTGAAAATAGAATTTACAAATACCAAACAACCTATCTTACAGGCTCATTAATCCGTGAAATGGTTAATTCTGTTCTTCTTGAGCACGGTCATGAGGAGTATAGGAACAAACTTGCACGCCTAGGCTTGCCCGTGTTTGATGTACAAGAAATGATTTCAAACTTGGATAATGTAGATAATGGCGCTGAAGGTCTTTTGTTCAATACTGGACAAAGAGTCTTTGCAGAGCATCTACTAACGAACATTCTTCCAAAAGATGTTGCAGACTCTCATCTTTCTGGTGACTTGCACATCACAAATCCCGGAATCTGGTCAATGATACCTGATACCATTTTTGTTAATGTAAAAGAACTCTTAGATGACGGAATTGATCTTGGAGGAAAATACCTTGATGTATCAAGACTTCCTGCATCAAAACAACTTGATGAAATTACAAGTTCATTATCAATTGTAATTTCATTATTATCAAAAGAAGCTTCTCAAGAAATTGTTCTTGATGGATTACCACAACTCTTTAGCAAACACACAAAATCGTTAGGAGAACTAGAACAAAAACTAACTAATGCATTTGCAACTGCATCCACTACTTCAAAGTATAACAAAACAAGTACTAATGTTTCAATCCGATTGCAATTAGGAACTGATGCAAAAATTGTTACTTCAATAATTAATGCATACAAAAATTACACAATGCTTACACCACAACCAAAAATCGGCTTGATAATTGATAGTGAAAAAGGCAAAGTCACTGATGTTTCAGAAGCTGCAGCAGAAATCATTTCCCTTGGTGGAAAAGTAATGTTTGCAAAAGGACAAACATCTAGTTACGGTGTTACTAATGGTTCAACTAAAAGTTCTGGCCCGCTAGCAATCACATTACAATCTGTCTCAATCAATTTACCAAGACTTGCATTTGAATCAAACAAAGATGAAACTTACTTTAGAGCAAGACTTGCTTTGTTGATGAAACCCGCATTGTCTTCTATGGCCTTAAGAAAGAAGGACATTTCTGATCTTACAAGAAGAGGCCTAAATCCGATTCTTGCAAAAAATACTCAATACATGCAAAAAAGCTCAGTATCTCTTGTCATTAATCTAGTTGGACTAAAAGAAGCAGTCTTTAACATTCTTGGATTCCAAGACAATAAAGAAGGCAAAGAAATCCTCCACAAAGTCATTGAGACTGCAGTCGACGTTGCAGCCAAAAAAGGTAAGGAATTGGGTGATTCTGTGGCTATTTGTATGACTGAAACTGAGGGTTCTGAGCGGTTTGCAAACCTAGATGGCGAAAAATATGGTAAAAATTCTGCTCTAAATTCAATGGAAGGAGATTCATATTCTCAAGGAGTAGCGATTAGTGCCTCTGAAGTTGGTGACTTTACTGCTAAAAGCGAGCCTATCTCTGAATGCAATAAACTCTCCAAACTGCTCAATGGCGGTTTACTTGTAAATCTGGTCATTGACAAGGATGCCCAAGTTGCAGACATCAAAAAATCTATTGAAAAGACTGCTGAACTAACTACATCATTTAGACCGGTTAAAGAAATTGCAATTTGTGGTGAGTGTGGTTTCAAAGATGAGCCATTTGATGACAAGTGTCCAAAATGCAAGTCACCATACGTTGTCTGAAAAACGTTAATCAAAAACTAACAACGATCATTTTTCAAAACTTTTTGATCCATTTCAGATGTGACGATGATCGTCAACACCACATGTAATTGACCAATATGAAGTTCATAGTAACGGTGTCAATATTTTTGAACCGAGCTTTAAGAAAAAGTTGCAGAATCAGTTATATCCACATTCATCATAACCCTTGCGGGGAGATTATAATTGGATAATTCACAAATAGAAAACACGATCAATGAGATCCGTAAGCGCAGTGGCGCAGTGACGGCTTTCAATCAAGATAAAATTTCAAATGCCATCTTTAGGGCATTGGCAGCCACCTCTAAAGCCGACCGTGGCCTGGCCGATCAACTAGCAGGTAAAGTAGTTGACAAACTCGTAGAACAGGGATTTACTAGTTCTAGAACACCTACAGTTGAAGATATTCAAGACATTGTAGAGTCAACATTAATCGATAGTGGAAACAGCGATATTGCAAAAGCCTACATCGTCTACAGACATGAGAGAAGAAAATTAAGAGATGAGAAGATGAAGGTCTTGAATCTCAAGTCATTAGATCCTGTATCTAAGAAATTTGATTTGAATTGTCTTAGAGTACTTGCATCAAGATATCTATTTAGAAATGGCAAAAATGAGATTATAGAGACACCAACTCAAATGTTTGAAAGAGTTGCAATTTTGGTAGGTGTAGGTGATCTATTGTATGATTCACAAATCTTTGACAAGTCAGGAAATTCAAAACAAGATACAGATGAAGCAAAATCTTATCTAGAAAAACTAGATGCCTTTGATTACAAATTCAAAATTGGAGAATATTATCTCAACAAATGGCATTTCAGATCTTTGATCAACCACTATACTACTCTGGCAAACAAAGGTCAAATGAAAATTAGTTTCAAAGATCTTCTAACATTACTTGCAGCAAAGAAACTAGATGACTATGCAGACAAAATCTCAGAGCACTTTGAGTTAATGGTTGCCCAAGACTTCCTGCCAAACTCACCAACAATGATGAATGCAGGTGGAAGACTAGGACAACTATCAGCATGCTTTGTTCTTGGAATGGAAGATGGAATGGAACAAATCATGAAATCTACATCTGACGCAGCATTGATCTTCAAATCAGGCGGCGGTGTCGGAATCAACTATTCTGATCTTCGTGAAGAAGGCGACATTGTTGCATCTACTTCAGGTGTGGCATCTGGCCCTGTATCATTCATGAACATCATCAACACAGTCACTGAAGTCGTTAAACAAGGCGGAAAACGACGTGGTGCAAACATGGGAATCATTGAAGCATGGCATCCTGATGTTGAAAAATTCATTACAAACAAAACTGAACCAGGAGTCTTAGAGAACTTTAACGTAAGTGTTGGAATCTGGGAAGACTTTTGGCATTCACTTGTTAACACATCTGATGGAAATTATATTCTACGAAGTCCACGTGACAAAAAACCTGTCAAAGAAATTAATTCACATCAATTAATTGATTTGATTGCACTATCAGCTTGGAAGAGTGCAGAACCTGGTTTGATCTTCTTTGATCAAATTAACAAATACAATGTATTTGCAAAAGCAAGACAAGCGTCACTCATCATCATCATCATCTTGTCTTTCTCTTTGTCACTCATCATCATCATCATCTTGTCTTTCTCTTTGTCACACCTTCTAATCTACTTCTTTTATTCTTCTTCATTATTTTCTCTGCCTCTATCCCATAATTCTTGCTTCCCTGATGACTTTCACTCTTTCCTTCCCTTTCTTCATTTCCTATCCTCCTGTCATATTTCTAGACCTTTTATTTTATTTCACTCAAACCCCCTCTCTTGCTTCTTTATATCTCCAATTTATTCTTTGTTGCTGCAAGATGCACTATTGGGCAGCATATTGTATTGAATTAGAGAAATCAATTCCAATATATTGAAAGTTTGTATTTTAAAATTTTCATTATCTATCTATCTGTGGGTGATATACAGTAACTCAAAACAAGTTTCACTTCCAAGCTTAAACAACAAATTTAATATGTTTCAGAAATGGTGAATAAATTTTCAAAGCTTTTAGAATATACTGTGTTGTATCACTGAATATTCTAAGATTGGATCCTGTCAGAATCATATCCTGTCATTTTTCTTTCCCTAGGTGTGCCTGTGTCAATAGAGACTGCTGCCCTTGAATTACTTTCAGCTTCAAACTATACCACAATATCTACTATGAGAGCTTTGATTCCCACAAATAATTTAAGGGATTCCCAGTATGCTGATAGTAAAATTGTCACTACGTGCTCACGAGGTATGTGATCAGAAAAGTAGAGGAAATGTTATAAGTCTTTTAATTGCTATTATTTAGTCTATGGTTTTTTTGTGATAAATTACCAATAGAATAGCTATGAATTCAAGTGTAAATGTAATAGTTGGAAATAGGAAAATCATTCATGTGGGTAAAGAGCAAAAGAGAACAAAAGTGATATGATTTTGTACAATGAATTTGTACATTGGTTGGATGACAATTTGTTTTTAGTTTTGACAGTTTTTTAACAAATGTTGCATGGCTGTTTATTCCATTACTTTTTACTAGTTAACTTTGTGACAAAGATCCTGAATAATAGAGTCAAAGATACACTTCAGAAACGGCAAGCCCAATAACAAGCAGCAAACAAAGGAGGATTTTCAGCAGTGACCCACTGTCACACAAGTATTCAAGGTGACCAGTGTAGATGATAAGAAAGCCCTTGATTCAATCGCAAGGAGGAACCGCAGCTTGCTTGCTAGAGAAATACATTAATAGTGTAAAAGGTACATCCTCTGGAGACTGTGAACAAGTAAGAACAGAAACGCTGAGTGAAAAAACCAACAAATGGAGTGAGAGAACATAACACATTGTCTTGCAGTATACAGCTGCAATGGAAGAAATATATAAGGACTGAGTACTAATGATGGTGTCAGAAAGACTGGATAGCTTGAAAATTGCAAGTGAGTTTATGCTGTTTACTGAGAGTGAGGAACTGTTAAAAAAACTACTAGAAGACCTGAATAAGGAGAGGGAGAGAGACAAAATAGGAATAGATAAGGAGACATTACATCATCTCATGTAATAAAACTACATTTGGCGTGATAATGACAGTAAATTATTACCATCAAGTGAAGTTATGTACAATTTTTTAGAAAAGAGTAACAGTTAAGAACTATCGTTGTAATTAATTAATTTCTTGGGAATATCTTCGGCACTGACATATCATTTATTAAACAGCTTAGGTTGTCATTCATAACTCAATACATGTTGCACTCTTGTTCCTATTTAATGCCTTAAAACTGTCATGCTTTTTCTTATTACACAGCATGACGTCACCTTCACGCTATCTCCACTTGGTGCATCATTTCACATTCTTGTACTTTTTATTTATGTCCTGTGTATCCATTCCCGCAAGACTGGCTTCTTCGTTTTTTCTCTGGTACCTTATCTACGTCCGTGCTTGCCCGTAGCAATGTTACCACTTTCCTTTATCACTTAATGAAACATAATAGTTTTCGCACATCAACAGCAACATAAGAGCTTATGTATGTGATGCGCCACAAACCAAACTGGGGAGAGCTAGATGTGTTGGCATTTATGCCTTTGTTTTACTAAATAGTTGTAAACTCTGAATTACCTTTACGCCAAAAACCAATTTGGAAATGAGATACTATTGGAAGGTGAAATGTAAGCGGCACAGAAAAGTTCGGGGAACGTTTGACATTCCTTTACGTAGAATAAATGAAACAAGTGAACTGGTAACAAGAGCGAGCAAAAGAATGAAGAGAACCCCAGGAACTTATAGAGATATAAGGTTGAGAAAACACAGTTTGCGACAAATTGTGGAAGGTTGCAAGCAGTTGTTCATACTATGGTATGAAAAGCTGAAAAAATAGGAGTCAACAAATGTGATCATGAACGACTGAATAACATTTGTCATGTTTAGTCCCCGGCAAAAATGGACTCTTTTACTTATTGGAAAAAAGGGTGAGACGGACGCGCGCCTCCGGGTGCGCGCGCCGACAGCGCGCCGCGGCGTACTCGTTCGGCACCGCGAACAGCTCGACCTGAGCGCGATCCGGGCTACGGCTGTCGCAGTAGCTCGGATGGCGGTTGCCGTACGACTGACCGGCACCGTGCTCGAACAGAGCCAGCGGCCGACGGCCGTCGGCCACCGAGCGGAGGTCGCCGATCGAGGCGACCACGCAGGGCGCGCCGCGCGGCAGGCGCAGGGGCGTCCGGAACTCCTCCCGTACCCACGTCGGCACCCGCGCCGTCACCACCCGGCGTTGGATCCACGGTCGGCCGCCGGAGCGGACGAATCTCGCCGTCACCACCCGACGGTCGGCCGTCCCCGCCACGATTCGGGTGCGTCGGATTCCGTAGGGCCGAGGGAAGGCGACGCCGCGACGTCGCGCGTGCTCCTGCAGCTCGTGCGGTACCCAGAACTGCGCACCCCACGGCGCCAGCTCGCGCCACACCGGGACCAGATGATCGACGAAATGAGGCTCGCGGGCGACGAAGTGCACCATCCGGTTTCGAGCTCCGGCCGGGGGGGCGCGTCAGCGGCGCCGATCGACGATCCAGGGAAAGCGGAATCCGCTGTCGAAGAACTGCTGGCCATCGTGGGTGAAGCGGATCGGCTGGCCGGAGAAGGAGACGAGCTGCTCGCGGTCGTGGACCTTGAAGCGAATCCCGCCGCGGCACGCTCCGTAGCCGGGGACGCGGGTCTTCCCGACGTACAGGTGATACCCCTGGGCACCCGACATTCCGTGCGTTCTCATGTAGACGTCGACGACGTGGACGCGCCCGTCCGGTTGCCGGCCGCGCTTACGGGCGACGTGCTCCAGCACCTCTCCGTCGCGCGCCGTCGGCGCCGTCGACCACACCCGGACGCCGTACACGGGAAACGACTCGCGCATCGTGCTACCTCCCACCTCGGGCCCCGCCGAGGAACGACGTCAGTTGGACAGCTGAATGTCGTCGACGTAGAGCGTGCCGGTGGCCACCTTGTCGAACTTGAACAGGAGGTTCTTCAGCTTGCTCACGTCGAGCCCGTTGGCGGCGACGGTGCTCACCGGCAGGCGGAGGGTCTGCATCACCATCTTGCGCTCGAACGGGGTTCCGCCCGGCTGTTTCGGCTCTCCCGGATAGGGCAGCACCGCCAGGTCCTTCGACTCCACGCTGAAGGAGTGATCGTCCTCGTCGACCACCTCCAGGGTGAAGTTCTGGTTCTGGTTCGCCGGATTCTCCGGCTCCGGAGACTGACCGGCGCGCAGAGCCAGGTACTGGAACCGACTGGCGTCGAGCCCGCCTCCCCCGAACGTCAGCCGGTAGCTCTGAGCGTTGTCGTCCCACAGCAGGCGTAAGCCGGTGGTCTCCTGGTACAGGAATCCATGGCTACCGAGATCGAGGAACAGCTTGTTCGCGTCCTTCACCTGGGTGGTGTCGACCGTGCCGACCGTCGGCGCGGACAGCACGATGTCCTGGAGCTCCAGATCCTGGATGAACGTGCGCTTCGGATCCTGGAACTCCGATACCAGTGTGATCCCCCCGTCCACCCAGGTGTGCGTCTGGCTGGGGAAGGCGTGCGAGCGGAGCACGTCGAGGTACTGCGAGCGCCCCAGGAGCTGGGCCTGAGCGGCCGCACCGACGTAGACCTTGGCGATGGTCTCCTGCTGGGCCCGTGTGATCAGGTCGGAGCTCGGTGGAGATTCGTTCGCCCACACCGAGTTGAAGTAGTTGTGGTTAGCCTTGTAGATCCACAGCAACGCCTTGTAGCCCTCGGCGGTCGCGGTCGGGTCGAGCCGGTTCACCGGCTGGGCCCGATCGTAGCCACGGTACCCCGGGAAGCTGTTGAGGTCGTTGTCCCGTGTGCCGTGCATCACGAGGTAGTCGTCCTCGATCACCTGCTGGAACGTCAGCTCTCCGCCAGGACCGACCGGCAGGTAGGCGTTGTCGGTCGGTGCGAGGGCGATCACCGAACGGATGCCGAAATGATACGGCCCCAGTCCGACGGAGTCGTCCAGGTCCACGGCCGGCTCGCCGGGCAACGGAACGACCTGGTCGAGCCCGTTGAAATAGCTGGCGTGGCCGACCGCCTCGCCGCCGCGCGAGTGCCCGACGATCATCACCCGATCGAGATCGACCCGGCCTTCGAGAGGATGCCCACTACCGGTCCGGTTCCAGATCCTGAACTGCTTGACGTGCTCCAGGTGGACGATGGCGCGGGCTCCGTTCTCGCCGTGATTGATCCCGTTCAGGAAGTTGACGTCGATGGTGCCGGCGATGATGCCGTGCGAGGCCAGCACCTCGCACAGATAGATGTAGCCCGGCGTCGAGTTCTCCACCGGGGCATGGTTGCCGTGGGCGAACAGGACGAGGGGGCACTTCGCCACACCGTTCGGAACCCGTAGCAGCCCGTTCAGCGGCACGTTCGTCGGCCCGAAGCTCCAGGGCACCAACCCGGCAGGGGTCCAGGCCCCCAGACGCGGCGAGAACGCCGAGATGTCGATCGAGCGCGTCTGGTAGTTCGCCGTCGGGGCCTCGAAGACGAGATACGGGTTCGGCTTGACGAGCGAGGTGTAGATCGGGTCGAGGTTCTTGTAGTTGACCCCCGGCGCGGCGTAGACGACGTTGGCGAACGCCTGCGTCCCGGCTGCGCCAGGATCGAACAGCGTGCTCGTCAGGGCTCCCTTCGCGTGAAGATTGCCGTCCGTGTCGACGACTGCGACCGCCTGATCGGACTCGTTCTTGACGACGAGTCCCGCGTTGGGCAGGATGGCGCTCGGAAACAGCCTCTCGGCGAGGCGCACGTCGGTCTTCGCACCGTCGGCGGCCGAGTCGAGCAGCGTGTTCCCCTCGCGCTTCACCGCGAGCTGCCCCGCAGCCGTCGCCCCGGCAGCCCCGTCCTGGTAGAAGCCGGAGATCGTCAGCCCGCCGTCGCTGGCGATCTCCATCACGGTGGTGGCTCCCTTGTTCAGCTTCACGGTCGACCCTCCGAGGTTCGCCTCAACGCTCGTCGGAGCGACTCAGAGTCGCCAGGATCGTCTGCTGTGCATCGAGCTGCTTCTGCTGTCGGATGGTGTAGAGGGTCAGCTCCTCGACTTTCTTCAGCAACGTGAAGGCGAGCTCGGTGAGGTCCAGACCGTCGCGCTCCAGCTCGTTGCGCGAGGGGACCTCCGGCAGGTGCCGATGCTCTTCGAGGTGACGCTCCAGCTCACCCAGCTCGCGAAGCCGGTAGCCGGGGTCGAAGACGTAGTCCGGCACCTCCAGGGTCCAGGTCTTGATCTTGAGCGCGCCGCCGAGCTCGACGTTGCCGTCGTCACCGAGGGTCAAGGCGGCGACCGGGGCAGTCCCCGACTCGGCGCTCTGCTTGGTGTAGAGCCGGAGCTTCCCCTTCTGGTTGTCGCCGGTGCGCTCGTAGACGATCGCCGCACCGACGTCCGACGGGTCACCCGTGGTCGAGCCGAACGCGATCCCCTGGCCGCCGTCTGCGTCGTCGGAGCTCCGGTTGAGCCACAGGGCGTAGTTCGACGGCGTCTGCAGGCCGTCCAGGGCATTGCCTCCGGCATCGATCCGTGCCACCGCGGCAGGCTTGCCCGCGGTGCCGACCGCGAGCCGACCCTGACGGTCGAGCAACAGCCCCCGTCCGGCCTCGCCCCGCGTCATCAGCCAGTCGTAGTCCGCCGCGCCGTCGCCCGCGAGGTAGCTGGCCGCCGCGGTGCCGTCCGCCATCTTCAGCACGATGCCGTGGTCGGCGTCCGCCGCCCCGGGCCGCACCTCGAGCTGCCCCCCTCCGGGGGTGCTGGTGCCGATCGCGACCTTGCCGTCCTTGTCCAGCACCAGCCCCTTCGCGTCTCCTCCACGGGTCAGATGCCACCGGTAATCGGACTCCCCATCGTTCGTCAGATAGCTCTGCGCCGGGGTACCGTCCGCCATCTTCAACGCGATACCGTGCGTCGCGTCCGCCGCCCCTGGCCGCAGCTCCAGCTGCCCCGCCGTCGCCTTCGTCGTCCCCACCGCGACCCGGCCGTCCTTGTCCAGCACCAGTCCCCGGGTGTCGCCGCCCCGCGTCAGGTGCCACAGGTAGTCGTCGTCCTCGTCGCTCGTCAGGTAGCTCTGCGCCGGGGTGCCGTCCGCCATCTTCAACGCGATACCGTGCGTCGCGTCCGCTGCCCCGGGTCGCAGCTCGAGCTGCCCCGCCGTCGGGCTCTCCGTCCCGACCCCGACGAGTCCGTTCTTGTCGAGCACCAGCCCCTTGGTGTCTCCGCCCCGGGTCAGGTACCAGCGGTAGTCGTCGGCCCCGTCGCTCTTGAGGTAGCTCTGCGCTGCCGTGCCGTCCGCCATCTTCAGCGCGATACCGTGCGTCTCGTCCGCTGTCTCCGGTCGCAGCTCGAGCTGCCCCACCGTCGCTTTCTCGGTCCCCACGGCGACGCGGCCGTCCTTGTCGAGCACCAACCCCACCGCGTTGCCCCCACGGGTCAGGTGCCACAGGTAATCGTCGTCCTCGTCGCTCGTCAGGTAGCTCTGCGCGGGCGTACCGTCCGCCATCTGGAGCGTGATCCCGTGGGCGGCGTCGGCTGCCCCGGGCAGGACCGCGAGCTGCCCTCCGGTCGGCCGAACTCCCACCCCCACCCGGCCGTCGGGTGCGACGATCAGCCCCTGCGACCCGCCGGCACCGCGAATGAGGCGCCAATCGTAGTCCGCGTTGCCGTCGGTCTGCAGGTAGCTGCGTGCCGCGGTGCCACCGTCGATCCGGAGGGTGAGGCCGTGAGTGCTGTCGGCTACCGTCGTGCGGACGTCGAGCAGCCCCTGGGTCGGCTCGGTGGTGCCGATGCCGGCGGATCCGTCTTCGGGAAATATGTTCGTCGGCACTCCACTGTCCTCCATGGCCGCCCGCGGTCGTGCGGCAGGTGCCGGGGGGGCTGCTTTCCGGGAACCACGACCGTCGGACGGCCGGCTACCTCGGGTCGGCGCCGCGGTCCGGATCCGGGCCGACGTTCGTCATCCCCGCGATCGCCCTTCGGGTCGGCGACAGGACGTCCTTCGACGAGCCCGACGCCTCGGGTTTCGACGACGGGGCGACGGCCGAGGCGCTCTGCTCCATCGCGGCCGCCACCGCCTCCATGCTCTCCTGGACGGCGGCGTCGCTGGCCTGCAACGAGTCGGTGATCGACTGGGTCGCCTTCACCTGCGCAGCGTCGGTGGTCTCCGCGTCGGTCGCCACGGTTCGCTGCACGGCCGCGCTCGCTTCCGCCATGACCGCCTGCACGTGCTCGGTGCTCTGCTTCAAGGCTTCCTCCGTCAGGGAGGTCGGCTCCGGGGTCTTCCCCGCGGCCTGCTGCGCTCTCTTCCTGGCCATGCTCGTACCTCCTCGCCGGCCGTCGGCCGGCGCTAGTTCGCCCGCCGCTCGACCTCGACCTCGGCCTCGATCGAGACCCGCTCGAGTGTCAGACAGCCAGCCCGATCGAGCGACAGAGTCGCGCTCTGCCCATCGACCTGAATCTCGTAGCGATAGGAGCGGCCGTCCTGCGACGGCACCCCGGCGGACGGCTCGTGCTCGGCGACGAACGCCCCGACCTTCTCCAGGTAGCCTCCGACGGCGCCGGCCAGCGATTCCCCGTCGACCGACTCCACCGCCACCGCGAGGCCGACCACCGCGCTCGCCCGGCTGAGGCTCGCGAATGCGACCCGTCGCCCCGCTCCCACCCATCCGGCCCAGATCTGCCGGACGTCGATCGGTGCGAGCAGCCGGTCGGCGGTCGGCGCGCTCAGGTGGGGCACCAGCAGCGGAGTCAGCGCCGCCAACGCCAGGTCGGCGCGACGCCGGCGTTTGCGCACCTGTCCGCGGGTTCCCCCGATGCGCGCGCTGACGTGCGAGTAGAAGCCCAGGTAGTCGACGAACTCGCTGGCGTTGCGCGCGTGGGCGATGGCGAAGCGGGCCGCCTCCTGGGCCGCGTCGAGCTCGCCGGATTCGCCGCCGTGCAGCGCGTCCACCAGCGAGCGGAGCTCCGCCAGGTCCGCCGCCCTCAGGCTCTGGAACACCGCCGCCTCGGACACCTTCAGACTGTCGAGCGCCTCGGACACCAGCGACGCGTCGGCCGAGGTGACCAGCGCCGAGTCGGTGAGGATGCGTTCCGCCCGATGGCGCTGCAGCGCCGACGGCTCGGAGGCGTCCGCCTCCCGGAGCGCGACCACCTCTTCGTCGGAGAACGCCATCAGCCGGACCGGGCTGACCAGCAGCCCGAGACGCGGTAGCAGGACCAGGGCGCTGCGGTGCAGCCCCTCCTGAACCGTGCACAGCAGCTCGGTCTCGTCCTCGAAGACGAACGTCTCGGTGGTCTCCGCGATCGCCCAGTCGAGCCACTCCGGGCCGCCGTCGATCAGCTCGACGACCGCGGTCGCCCGGACCGACAGAGCTTCCTCGGCGGTGAGCGTCCGGGTGCCCACCCGGACGAACGGCTGGGCGACGGGGCACGGGTCGCGGCGCGCCGGGGCGCGATCGCGTCGGAACCGTCCACCGTCGACGAACCGGGCGGCGCCCCGGTCGGCCTCCGCCTCTAGGGACACGCGATCCCGCTCCCCGCAGGACTCCGATTCGGGCACCCGGCGGTCGGCCTGCTGGCGCAGGTGGGCGAGCTCGTGGCCGAGCACGTAGCGGTGCTCGACTCGACTCAGATCCGCCACCTCGGGACTCAGGAAGACGTGCGGGTAGCGGGCGCGGGCGACGGCTCCGCACGGGTCGGGCCGCGCGTCGAGCTGGACGTCGATCCTCGGGTCGTCCAGCCCGAAGCAGTCTCGGGCCCGTCGCCTCAGCTCTGGGGTGAACAGTTCGGACATCGTCGACTCTCCGAAGCTCCGGTGGAGCGGTCCGCCCCTCGGCCTATTCCGACGGGAAGTTGTTGAGCAGGTCGGCGGCGCTGTCGCCGACCAACTTGAAGTTGCCCGCCGCTCCCTTCACCATGTCCTGGGCCTGAGTCAGGATCTCCTGGTAGCTGGACACCTCGACCGGGTTGGCGAGCAGTTGCGCCATCGCGACGCCGACCGCGGTCGAGCTGATGGTGTTCATGCTGCGCAGGTGGTCGGTCGCGTCCTGCACGGCAATCGCTGCCGACTGGGCGACCGACTGGTACGCCTTGCCGGCGCCGCTGGCTCGGATGACGCCCGGGATCATCGTCGCCTGCTGGACGGCGTTGATCGAATCGAGCACTTGTGCGTTCACCTTGGTGACGTCCACGGTCCTCTCACCTCTCGTCGACCGGCGAGCCGTCGGCCCGCGCGGGCGGATACGGATTCAGACATGCCGCTCAGGCGTCCTCGACGGCCTCGTCGGCCTCCTCGACGTCGCGGCTCAGGGCTGCCAGAGCCTCCTGCGTCGCCTTCATGTCCGCGGCGCTCATCGGCGACACGTCTCCCGATCCTGCCAGAGGACTGACCGGCGTCGGTGGCTCCGGTGGCGCCGGCGCCACCGAGAAGGACGGCACCTGCAACATCTTCGCGCAGGTGGAGGTGACGGCCGCGTTGTTGACCATCTGCGCGTTGTGCTGGGCCGTGACCGCGTTGTGCATCGCCATGCCTACGGTCTCGGTCAGCACCGCGTCGAGCAGCGCGAGCGTCTGAGCCGGCGCCTGACCGACGACGGTGGCGTTGGTCTGAGTCGTGGAGTCGGTTATCTGACTGTTCACGGTGCTGTCGTCGGTCATCCTCTACCTCCGCTCGAGCCGAGCCGCCCCGTCACGACCGACGGGACGGCCTCGGTCTAGCCGGCCGATTTGCTTCCGAACGCCAGGATCGCCGCACAGGCCACGGCGACCGCCGCGTTGGTCGTCACCTGCATGTTCTGCTGGTTGTTGGCCGCGTTGTGCATCACGATCCCGATCGAGCTCGCCATCGTCTCGTAGGTCATCGACATCGCGCTGGCGGGCGCCAGGCCGATCGCCAGCTCGTTGCTCTGCGCCACCGAGTCGGTCACGGCCGAGTTCACCGTTCCGGCGTCGTTCATCGCTACGCTCCACGCGGGAGACGGGTCCCCGGGCCCGATCTGCGCTCAGGGACCCGCCGGGGACGATCGTCGCTAGGCGAAGATCCTCTGAGTCGCCACCCCGGTCGATGCGGTGTCGATCGCGTACAGGGTCGACACCCCCTGGGTGGTCGACGCCTGCATGGTCACGTAGGACTGCTGCTGGTTGTTGGTGGCGTTGTGAGCGGCGTTCGACAGCGCCTGACTCGTCGCCACGAAGAAGTTGCCCGTCGCCACCGCCGGCGCGTCGCCCAGAACCTTGGTGTTGGCCTGGGTGATCGAGTCGGTGATCTGACTGTTGACTGCGGTCGGAAAGGCCATGATGCTCTACTCCTTTGCTCGACTCTCGTGCCTAGGCGAAAATCCGCTGCGTCGCCACACCGGTGGAGGCGGTGTCGATCGCGTACAGCGTGGTCACGCCCTCGGTCGTGGAGGCCTGCATGGTCACGTAGGACTGCTGCTGGTTGTTGGTGGCGTTGTGGGCGGCGTTCGACAACGCCTGACTCGTCGCCACGAACAAGTTGCCGGTCGCCACCGCCGGCGCGTCACCCAGGACCTTGGTGTTGGCCTGGGTCACGGAGTCCGTGATCTGACTGTTGACTGCGGTCGGGAAGGCCACGATCTACCTCCTATCGGATCGTGCGTGGTGCGCAGCCTCACGGGTGAGGATGCGCGGATGGTGGCCTAGGAACCCAGGAGCTTCTGGGTGGCCAAACCGGTCGACGCGGTGTCGATCGAGTAGAGCATCGCGACCCCCGCCGTCGTCGCAGCCTGAGCCGTGATGTTGGTCTGCTGCTGGGCGGTCGTCGCGTTGTGGGCGGCGTTGGCGAGCGCCTGGGCCGTGGCCTGGTACAGGTTCGCCATCGCCATCGCTGGAGCGTCGCCCAGCACCTTCACGTTCGCCTGGGTGACCGAATCGGTGATCTGGCTGTTGACGGCTGTCGGGTACGCCATGTCGGATCACTCCTCTCCCGGTCCGGGCCGGACCGAGATCAGCCGAGGCCCTGGACCTGCGGCGTCAGGATCGCCTTGGTCGCCATGCCGGCGGCTGCGGTGTCGAGCGAATAGAGCGTGGCCACGCCCATCGTCGTCGCCGCCTGCGCCGTCACGCCGGTCTGCTGCTGGGCGCTGGTGGTGTTGTGGGCGGCGTTGCCGAGCGCCTGGGCGGTCGCCTGATACAGGCTGCCGAGCGCCATCGCCGGAGCGTCGCCCAACACCTTCACGTTGGCCTGAGTGACGGAGTCGGTGATCTGGTCGTTGACGGAAGTCGGAAAAGCCATCGCTGTCTCCTTGAACGGTCTCTCGGGCCGTCATCGTGAGCGCCCGGACGACCAGGGTTTACGAGCCGAGAATCGCCTTGGTCGCCATGCCGGTGGCCGCGGTGTCGAGCGAGTAGAGCGTCGCGACGCCCATCGTCGTCGCCGCCTGCGCCGTCACGTTGGTCTGTTGCTGCGACGTCGTCGCGTTGTGGGCTGCGTTCGCCAAGGCTTGGGCCGTCGCCTGATACAGGTTGGCCATCGCCACGGCCGGCGCATCACCCAGGACCTCGACGTTGGCCTGGGTCACGGAGTCCGTGATCTGACTGTTGACTGCAGTTGGAAAGGCCAAGGATTCGTCCTCCTTCTTCGATCCCGAGCAGGATCGCGCCAGTGAATCGATGTCGGAAACAACCGTACCGGGACGGACCGACGACCGATTGGGCGTTTCGCGGGAAGTTCCGGCGAAGGAGAACGGAAAGGCGGGGGTTTCGACGTTACGCGGCGGAAACCACGATCGTGGCTCCGATCACGGGCTGCGAGGGGAGGTCAGTCGGCCGACGGCTCGCTGGCGTCCGGCGAGGGCGACGCCGGAGCGGAGGATGCCCGAGGAGGTGTCGGCGAGGGAGGCGAGATGGCCGGCGGCCGAATCTCCGGCGCCCGGATCTCCGGCACCCGGATCTCCGGCGGCTGGATGTTCGGCGGCACGATCTGCGGCGGGTGCAGCACCGGAGGACGGATGTCGGGAGGCACCAGGCGGGGCGGGTCGACGTGCGGAGCGACGAGCTCCGGAGCGATCAGGCGAGGCGGAACGAGCTCGGGAAGCTCGATCTCCGGGAGCGACACGTGCGGCAGTGTCACCGTGGGTGGGGCCGCCGTGGGCGGCGTCGGGCGCGTACGCCGCGGTCGTGAGCCCCACAGAGCCTTCGGCGCCCGCAGCTTCATCGCCGCTCCCCCCCGTTCCGACCCGGAATCGCTCAGCTCGACGGGAAGTTGTCGACCACCTGAGCCGCCTGCTGGCCGATCGTTCCGAAGTCCTTCGCGGCGACCGTCACGATCTTCTGCGCTTCCTGGATGACCGTCAGGTAGGCTGGATTCTGAGTCGCGAGGTACTGGGCCATCGCGACTCCGATCGCCGTGGTGCTGATGGTGCTGATGTTGCGCAGGTAGTCGGCCGCGTCCTGAACGGCGATCGCCGACGACTGGGCGACCGACTGGTACGCCTTGCCGGCACCGCTGGCGCGGATCACGGACGGATCCAGCACGGACTGCTGAACGGCCGCCACCGTGTCGCTGGTCGAGCTCGCCATCTCGGACTCCTTGCGATGGCGCTAGTATCCCATCCGCCACGCCCTTTGGCAAGCGGATATTTCGAGCCCCTTCAGGCCCGGTCCCGACGGCGACCGCCGTCCACGGCTCCTCGGTCGCCGTCGACGGACGTCAACCGGTACTCGCGCGGTCGCTCCCCCACGAGTCTCTTGAAGGTTTTCTCGAAGTGGCTCAGGTCCCCGAAACCGACCCGGAGTGCGATGTCGGTGATCCGCTCGCCGGGGCGAGTGCGCAGGAGCTGCTTCGCCCGCTCGATGCGCAGACGGGTGAGGAACGGCTTGAACGACAGCCCGGTCTGCGATTTGAACAGATGGGACAGATGGGACGGGCTGACGCAGCCGACCTCGGCGAGCTCCGACAGCGCCACGTTCTCGTCGTATCGGCTCGCGAGGTGACGAAGCGCGCGCCGGAGACTCGGGTGTAGATGTTCCAGCTCGGAAGGCTCTCCGGCGAGCAGAGCCGAGGCGACGTCCCGACGGGCGTCCGGCGGCGCCAGCACCTCGCTGCCTCGCGAGTCGGTCTCGGTGCCCTCCCGTCCGTTCAGGATCTCCGGGGCGAGCCGCACCACGTCGTCCATGCCGACGTGGCGGCCACCGGTGAAGGTGGCCAGGCGACACACCGTCCGGCGCAGCTCCAGCAGATTGTGCGGCCAGGCGTACGACTCGCACAACTCCAGGAACTCTCGACCGCGTAGCGAAGGGCTCTCACAGCCCTGCCGATCGAGCACGTAGAGCACCAGGGGCCGGATGTCCTCGGGACGCTCGCGCAACGGCGGCAGGTGGATGCGGAGAAAGTCGACCTCGGCCAGCAGCGCGCTGCACACGCCTCCCTCGGCCGCCAGCTCGCGCAGGTCGCGGGCGGACGAGGCGATGATCCGCGGGCTCGGCGCCTCCCGCTCGAGCGGCGGGCTGAGCCACTGCCCGACGTCGGACTCCAGGCGGTGCGCCAGGCGGAGCTGAAGCTCGGCCGGGAGCTCGTCGATCCCGTGGAGATAGAGGGTGCCGTCGCCGGCGAGCCGGAAGGCGCGGTCGAGCTCGGCGTCGAAGGTGTCGAGCGACAGCGCCGGACAGAACAGCTCGGCGAGCGGTCGGCTACCGCGCGAGCTGCCGAAGTGGACCGACGCGGCCGTCTGGGCCTTCTCGACTCCGAACTCCCCCGTGATCACGACCGGATGCTCGACGAGGCTGGCGGCCTCGACGAAGCGGTCCACCTCCCGCAGTGCCGCACTCGTACCGACCAGCATCAGGTCGCGACCCAGACTGCGCAGCCCCTGCTCGCCGGCCCGGAAGCGCTGCACGTGGTACGTCAGCTCGCGCGCCAGCGCCGCGAGGAAGGCCCGTCCGGAATCGGCCGGAACCTCCGGCATCCGCTCCTTCAGCCGGACCTCTCCGATCGGCTGCTCGTGGTACATCAGGGGAGTGGCGAGCGGAGATGCGTCGGAGCGGGCCCCTAGGGCGGCCGACTGACGGCGGTCGGCGGCGGCCACGCTCCGGTCGACCGACGCCTCCGGGTCGAAGCCCGACTCCTCGGCCGGGTGTCTCTCCTCGATCCGATCCAGCCCCGGGTCCTCCACCACCTGGTCGACGAACCGGGTGGCCCCGTCGCCGGTGGCCCGGACGCTGCCGAACCCCTGAACCCGGACCGACCCCTCCGCGAGCTCGCGCTCGGCGACGACGGCCCGAAGGAAGCCTCCCAGGAACTGGTCGAGCCGGCGCGATGGTCGGTAGTGGCGCCGGGTCAGATCGGTGACGTCACGGTCGAGGTCACTCGCCATGGGCCATCTGCCTCCTCGTGAGCGGAGTGGCGGGTCGACGGCAGGGTGGAGACGCACCAGGACAGTGTCGGCAGGCGGCCGTCGATCTCACCTCGGATGCGATCGGGCCGGGGACGAGGACGTGGACGGAGGGGCGAGGGTCGGTCGGGAGGGGCAGGACGCCGCCGGGAGAGGAGGGGCGGGAGCCCGGCCGCACGCGACGAGCCGGCTCCCGGTTTCGAGGTCAGCCGAGCGGCTCGCGCAGGAGCACGTCGAGCGCGAAGCGGACGCGACCGAGCAACAGCCCGAGCGGCGAGTCGTGGACGTTCCGCCGCAGCGCCACCAGCAGCTTGCGTTGCAGGATGTAGCGGCTCAGCTTGCGCTGCACCCGCTTGGGATCGGTGGTGCCGAGCTGGATCGGGCTCCAGATGTCGTCGGCCGTGTAACCCCAGCGCTTCAGCGCGACCGGCTCGATGCTCTCGATCTCCTTGCGCGCCAGCTCCAGCTTGTCCGGGTCGGAAGCGAGCTCGCCCGCCCACTTCTCGATCGACTCGGTGGTCGGCCGCTGCAGGCGATCGACGTTGATCGGGTCTCCCAGCCCCTTGGCGGTCGGCTTGTTCTTGCCGTACTCGACCGTTCCCTCCTCGAACTCCAGTCCACAGTGATCGAAGATCCGACGCAGGTGCGTCGCCGGGTCGCTCACCAGGTCCTCGTAGCGGACGTGCACCTTGTCGACGCTGTCGTCGTCGAGGAACTTCGCGATCGCGGGCACGTAGCGCTGCAGGATCTTGTTGTGGCCGAGCGCGGCGTCGTAGTCGCCATCGAAGAAGGAGTTGGCGTAGGAGCTGAGGATCGCCAGCGGATGACGCGTCAGCACCACGTACTTCGCCTTCGGGTAGACCTTGGTGATGAACTCGATGCTGAGCGCGTAGGCGGGCGTCTTGTCGAGGAAGAACTGCTTGCCGGAGGTCGACTGCATGCGCGAGTACAGCGTGTCGGTGTAGGCGCGCAGCGCGTCGAGGTAGTCCTCCTCGCCCCCCGGCAGGTCGTCGACGAACTCGTGGATCGCCTGGGCGGCGTTGAAGTGGTCGTACGGCGCCTTCTCGATGTTGGCGTAGTAGCCCAGGTGGTGGATCGGCGTCATCAGGTGCGGCTCGGGCCGACTGTTGATGCACGAGTGGCTTCCGAGCATCCGGGAGAGCAGCGTGGAGCCGGAGCGAGGAGACCCGATGACGAAGATCAGCCTATCTTGCATGGACTCGGCGGACATGGCGCATCTCCGGAGAGGGGCGAGGAGGCCCGGCTCTCACGGGACGGAGAGCCGGGCGCGGAGATCGGGTCGTCAGGCCTTGGCGCGCGCGGCGTCGATCAGCACCTGGGCGATCTCGGGACGCGTGAACTCCTGGGGCGGCATCTCGCCCTTGTTGAGCATCTCGCGCACCTTGGTGCCGGACAGGAAGATGCGGTCCGACGGAGCCGACGAGCTGGTCTTGCTGGTCGCCATGCCGCCCGTGAGCTTGCACCAGAAGGAGTGCTCGAACTTCAGCGGCACGATACCGAGCTCGCCGTCCTCGAAGTGATCGAACAGGTGCTGGGCGTCGTAGGTGCCGTAGTAGCTGCCGACGCCAGCGTGGTCGCGGCCGACGATGAAGTGGGTGCAGCCGTAGTTCTTGCGCAGGATGGCGTGGAAGATCGCCTCGCGCGGACCGGCGTAGCGCATCGCCTGCGGGTAGACCGACAGCGCCACGCGATCGCGCGGGTAGTACTTCTCCATCAGCAGCTCGTAGCACT
Source organism: Alatinidae sp. Z8VKAUB7J3 (assembly GCA_010016025.2). Lineage (NCBI taxonomy): Eukaryota > Metazoa > Cnidaria > Cubozoa > Carybdeida > Alatinidae > Alatinidae sp. Z8VKAUB7J3. The sequence continues at coordinate 1,000,951 of JAAAKM020000498.1, forward strand.
GCATCCGGACGTCGGCCGGGATGTCGTCCGACTTGGTCTCACCCACCAGCGGGTGGATCAGCAGACCGTCGGTGATCTCGAGCGCGCACTTGGTCAGGTACTCGTGCGCCCGGTGGATCGGATTGCGGGTCTGGAAGGCGACGACCGTCTGCCAGCCCTTGGTCTTGAACAGGACCCGGGTATCCTTCGGGTCGAGGCGGTACTGGGTGAACTTGGAGTGCTCGGGCGGGTTGACCACGCTGAGCCGGCCGCCGAGATAGATCGAGCCGACCGTCTGCAGGTACTGCACACCCGGGTGCGCCACCTCCTTCGTGGACAGCGTCGCCTCGGCCTCGTACTCCTTGTCGACCCGGTACTTGTCCTCGAGGTGGAGGATCGCGGTGAGCTTGCCGGAGGGCGACATCAGGGCGACGTCCTGACCCTCGGAGTACTGCTCGCCCTCGCCCTCCTTGACCGCCAGGGTCACCGGCAGGGTCCAGGGCAGGCCCTGGGCCAGACGCATCCGATCGACCACCGAGCGGTAGTCGTCCTGCCCCATGAAGCCCTCGAGCGGGCTGAGCGCACCGGTGCCGATCATCTCGACGTCGGCGTACTCGCGCTCATTGAGGGTCAGGCTGGGCATGTCGGCGGCGGCGGCCACGAGGCGCTCCCGCTCGGTGCCGGTGACGATACGGTCGATCAGTCGACCCCCGTGGGCTGGAATCATGGCTCGAGATCTCCTAGCTCTGATGGACCGGAATGGACCGGTCGTGCCGATGCCGGGTGTGCCTGCACCTCGCCCGACCGCGATCCCGCTCATCGGCGCGTCGCGGCTCGAGCTGTGGCGATGTCTCGACGTGAAGACGCGGAATCCACCCCGACCTGGCAGCGGCGGCCCGCATGATGCGGACCCTGCGGCCGGGGAGCCGGTCGTCGACCGGAAAGAGTGCGGCTACGTACGGCGCTCCGGCGGAATACGTCGCAACTTCCATCTCGCCGACCCTGTCGGAGGAGTCGGCCCCCTGCGGGTGCGGAACCCGCCGTCTAGGGGTCACCCGGCAGAGGCCCGCGGGTGACCTGCCGCGAGGGAGGGCGCGATCGGTAGGCCCACGTCCCGTGAACACGGCGGCCGGTAATATACCCACCAAGCCCCCGAAAGGCAAGCAGATCCGGCGGCTTCCCCGCCCCCGGGGCCCGCGGAATCGGCCCCCCGCCGGGTTCGACGATTCGGGCTTTGACAGCCACCGGGGCCCTGGGTACTATGGGTGGGGCCGCGGGGGTCGCCGCACCGCCGGTACGACGCCGCTGCCAAGCCCCACACAATGCACGAATTCACTCGGAGTCCTGGGTGCGCGCCTACGGAGTCATTCCGGCTCGCCATGCGTCCAGCCGATTCCCCGGCAAGGTGTTGGCGGACCTGGGCGGCCGTCCGGTCGTCTGGCACGTCTACGAGCGGGTGCGGCGGTGTCGCAGTCTCGAACGGGTCGTCGTCGCCTACGACGACGAGCGGATCGGGGACGCCGTCCGGGCTCTGGGCGGCGAGGCCGTGCCGACCTCGGCCGACTGCGCCAGCGGCACCGACCGGGTGGCCGAGGTCGCCGCCGGCGGCGACGCCGAGGTGGTGGTCAACGTCCAGGGAGACGAGCCGTTCGTCGACCCGGAGGTGCTCGACGCCCTGGTCGCCGCGATGGCCGGCCCCGACCGCCCGGAGATGGCCACCCTGGCCGAGCCGCTCGACGGCCCGGAGGAGCTGACCGACCCGAACCGGGTCAAGGTGGTCTGCGACCACCGGGGCGACGCGCTCTACTTCTCGCGGGCGCCGATCCCCCACGCGCTCGGCCCGTTCGACCCGACGCTGCACCGACGCCACGTCGGGGTGTACGCCTTCCGGGTCGAGTTCCTGGCGCGCTTCGCCGCCGCCCCCCCGACCCCGCTGGAGCGGGCCGAGCGGCTCGAGCAGCTGCGCGCCCTCGAGATGGGAGCCCGGATCCGAGTGGTCGACTGCAATTTCGATGGACTGGGTATCGATACCCCGGAGGACCTGGAGCGAGCCCGACGACGGCTCGCCGCGACGGTCCCCTCCGGGTCGGGTTGAATCCGCAGACCGCCGCCGGCGACGAGACCGAGGGGAGCCGTTTCCATGCGCACCGACAAGACCAAGTACATCTTCGTCACCGGCGGAGTCGTCTCCAGCCTCGGCAAGGGCCTCGCGGCCGCCTCGGTGGGCCGGCTGCTCGAAAGTCGCGGCTTCCGGGTGACCCTGCAGAAGCTCGACCCCTACATCAACGTCGACCCGGGCACCATGAGCCCGTTCCAGCACGGCGAGGTCTACGTCACCGAGGACGGCACCGAGACCGACCTCGACCTCGGCCACTACGAGCGCTACACCAGCACCGTCACCACCCGCAACCACAACCAGACCACCGGCAAGATCTATGAGACCGTCATCACCAAGGAGCGCCGCGGCGACTACCTGGGTGCGACGGTCCAGGTGATCCCCCACATCACCAACGAGATCAAGGACAGCATCCGCGCGATCTCGCCCGGCCACGACATCCAGATCGTCGAGATCGGCGGCACGGTCGGCGACATCGAGTCGTTGCCGTTCCTGGAGGCCGTCCGCCAGTTCCGACTCGACGTCGGCCGCGACAACGCGATCTTCCTGCACCTCACTCTGGTGCCCTACATCGCCGCCGCCGGTGAGCTCAAGACCAAGCCGACCCAGCACTCGGTGCGTGAGCTGCGAGCCATCGGTATCCAGCCGGACATCCTGCTGTGCCGCTCCGACCGACCGATCCCGAAGGAGCTGAAGCAGAAGATCGCCCTGTACTGCAACCTGGGCGAGGACGCGGTCATCACGGCGCGCGACGCCGCCAACATCTACGAGGTCCCGCTCATCCTCGGCCAGGAAGGGCTGGACATGATCATCATGAAGCTGCTCGATCTCCCCTACCGCAAGAGCGACCTCGACGCCTGGAAGCAGATGGTCGAGAGCATCAGCCACCCGACCGGTGAGATCGACGTGGCGATGGTCGGCAAGTACGCCAGCTACTCCGACAGCTACAAGAGCCTCAACGAGGCGCTCGCCCACGGCGGCGCCGCTCACGGCCTGAAGGTCAACATCCACTGGGTCGAGGCGGGCGACCTCGACCCGGAGCGGCTCGACACCCAGCTCGGTCACTACGACGGCATCCTCGTTCCGGGCGGGTTCGGCGATCGCGGCGTGCAGGGGATGATCGACACCATCGGTCACGCGCGCACCGCCGAGATCCCGTTCTTCGGCATCTGCCTCGGACTGCAATGCGCGGTGATCGAGTTCGCCCGCAACGCCTGCGGCATCCGCGATGCCGACAGCAGCGAGTTCGACGAGGAGGCCGGCAGCGCGGTGGTCTACAAGCTGCGCGATCTGGTCGGCGTCGAGGAGATGGGCGGCACGATGCGGCTCGGCGCCTATCCGTGCCGACTGGTCAACGGCTCGCTGGCGCGCCGGATCTACGACGTCCCTGAGGTGAGTGAGCGCCACCGCCATCGCTACGAGGTCAACAAGAAATTCGCCGAGGAGCTCACCCGTCAGGGGCTGCGTCTGAGCGGACTGAGCCCGGACGAGCGGTTCGTCGAGATGATCGAGCTGCCCGATCATCCCTGGTTCCTCGCCTGCCAGTTCCATCCGGAGTTCAAGTCGAAGCCGCTGTCGCCGCACCCGCTGTTCAGCTCGTTCGTGGGCGCCTGCGCCGAGCACCGGCAGCGCCGCACCAGCGAGACGGGAGGGCCGCGCGAGCTGCCCGGCGCCCGCCACGTCGGCTGACGACGCGATGGCGGGCACCACCCAGCGCGTCGAGATCACGCCCGAGCTCGCGATCGGCGGCGACGCGCCGCTGCTGCTCATCGCCGGGCCGTGCGTCATCGAATCGGCCGACCACGCCCTGAAGATGGCGAGCGCGATCCGCACCGTCGCCGATCGAGTCGGCGTGGGCTACGTGTTCAAGTCGTCCTACGACAAGGCCAACCGGAGCTCGATCCACTCGTTTCGCGGTCCGGGCCTGGAGGAGGGGCTGGCGACGCTCGAGCGGGTCCGCCGCGAGGTGGGCGTGCCGATCCTCTCCGACGTCCACGACGTCGCCCAGGCGACCGCCGCCGGCCAGGTGCTCGACGTGCTCCAGGTGCCGGCGTTCCTCTGTCGCCAGACCGACCTACTGGTAGCGGCCGCCCGCACCGGCCGGGTGGTGAACGTCAAGAAGGGCCAGTTCCTCGCTCCGGACGACGTCGGCAACATCCTCGACAAGCTCACCGAATCGGGCTGCACCAAGGGCGTGCTGACCGAGCGCGGCACCACCTTCGGCTACCGCAACCTGGTCGTCGACATGCGGGGGCTCGCGATCGTGCGCGAACGCGGCGCGCCGGTGGTCTACGACGCGACCCACTCGATGCAGCTCCCGGGCGGTCTCGGCGACGCCTCCGGTGGCATGCGCGCCTACATCGCGCCGGTGGCGCGAGCCGCCGTCGCCGCCGGCGTCGACGGCGTGTTCATGGAGGTACACGACGACCCGGACGCCGCCCTGAGCGACGGCCCGAACTCGCTCCCACTCGACCAGCTCGAGGGCCTGCTTCGCTCGCTCGTCGCCATCGACCGTGCTGCGCGGGAGAGCGCATGAGCGACGATCTCGAGATCGGCCGCCAGGTGATCTCGACCGAGGCGGGCGCCCTGGTGGCGCTCGCCGAGCGGCTCGACGCCACCTTCGTCGACGCCCTGACCCTGCTGGACGAGTGTCGCGGCCGCATCGTCGTCACCGGCATGGGCAAGAGCGGCATCGTGTGCCGCAAGATCGCCGCCACCCTGACCTCCACCGGCAGCCCGGCGCAGTTCCTCCATCCGGCGGAGGCGATCCACGGCGACCTCGGCATGCTGCTGGCGGGCGACGTCGTGGTCGCCATCTCGCACAGCGGCGAGACCGAGGAGCTGGTGCGACTGCTCGATCCGATCGCCCGGCTCGGCGTCCACCTGATCGCCATGACCGGCTCGGCCCGCTCCACCCTCGCCCGCCACGCGCGCGTCCACCTCGACGTGGGCGTCGCCCAGGAGGCCTGCCCGATCGGCCTCGCGCCGACCGCCAGCACCACCGCCGCCCTCGCCATGGGCGACGCGCTCGCGATGGCTCTGCACCGGCGCAAGGGCTTCCGGGAGGAGGACTTCGCGAGCCTGCACCCGGGCGGCCGACTCGGCAAACGGCTGATGCGGGCGGACCAGCTCATGCACGCGGGCGAGGCGATGCCGTCGGTCCGGGCCGACGCCCCGATGACCGACGCCATCTACGAGATGTCGCGCAAGCGCCTCGGCATGACCTGTGTGGTCGACGCCGACGGCCGGCTCGCCGGCGTGCTGACCGACGGCGACCTGAGACGCTGGGTCGAGCGCGGCCACGACCTGACCCGGGCCCGCGCGGCCGACGGCATGAGCCCCTCGCCGGTGACCATCCGACCCGAGCAGCTCGCCTCGGCCGCGCTGCAGGTCATGGAGTCCCGCAAGATCACCTCGGTCGTGGTGTGCGACGCCGACGGACGTGCCGCCGGCGTCGTCCACCTGCACGACCTGTGGCAGCTTCAGCTCCTGTGAGCGACGGAGAGACCATCCCGTGACCGATCCATCCCTACCCGCCCTGCCGTCCCACCTGCGCGAGCGCGCGCGCACCGTCCGGCTCGTCGTGCTGGACGTCGACGGTGTGCTCACCGACGGCAGCCTGCTCTACTCGAACGACGGTCAGATCGAGCTGAAGGCGTTCTCGGTGCGCGACGGCGCCGGTATCCGGCAGGGCATCGCCGCCGGTCTCGACTTCGCCATCGTCAGCGGACGGGTCTCCGGCGCGGTCGAGCGACGGGCGAGCGAGCTCGGCATCCGCCGGGTCTACCTCGGCTACGGCGACAAGCTGCCGGTGTACACGTCGCTGCTGACCAGCCTCGGCATCGACGCCACCCAGACCGCCGCGATGGGCGACGACCTGCTCGACCTGCCGATCCTGGAGCGGGCCGCTCTGTCGGCGGCGCCGGCCGACGCCCACGCGTCGGTCCGCGGCCGGGTCGACCTGGTCACCCAGGCTCCGGGAGGCCGCGGAGCGGTGCGCGAGCTGATCGACGGGTTGCTGGAGGCCCGTGGCTGACCGGCCGCCGCCGTACCGAGACCCGGTGGCGCCTCCCCCTCCCGTTCGGCGGCCGGAACGGCTACGATCTGGCCACTGACCGCCCCGCCGGCCGCTCGCGCGGGGCCTCATCACCGTGGAGTGCGACGTGCGCCTTGCGATCTTCGTGCTGATCTTCCTGTTCGGGATCCTGCTCGCCATCTTCCTGGTGCAGAACTCGGCGACCATCCTCGACGTCCGGCTGCTGTCGTGGCACTTCCCGCAGGTCTCCGCCGTCGTCCTGATCGGACTGTCGGCCTTCATGGCGGTCGCCTTCGCCGGCCTCGTGGGTCTGCTGGAGGGTCTGCGGCTGCGGCTCGAGAACCGACGACTGCGCCGTCAGGTCAAGCAGCTCGACACCCAGCTCCTGGAGCTGCGCCGGGTGTCGGTGGTGCCCAGCGACGCCGACGCCACCGCCGAGCTCGACGCCGCGCTCTAGGGCCGTGCGGTGAAGGACGACCGCACCGGCAGCCTGTTCTCCCCCTCCGAGCTCCCGTCGCGCGACGACCCGGCACCGCCGCCGGGCGCGCCGTTGGCAGAGCGGATGCGGCCGCGCACGCTCGAGGCGGTGGTCGGTCAGGACCACCTGCTCGCCGAGGGGCGGCTCCTGCGTCGCATGATCGACGCCGACGAGCTCGCCTCACTCGTGTTCTGGGGTCCGCCCGGGACCGGCAAGACGACCGTCGCGCGGCTGGTGGCCCGCACCACCCGGGCTCACTTCGAGAACTTCAGCGCCGTGCTGTCGGGCATCCGCGAGGTGCGCGCGGTGATGCAGACGGCGGACCGCCGCCGTCGCGCCACGGGCCAGCGGACGCTGCTGTTCGTCGACGAGTTCCATCGCTTCAACAAGGCCCAGCAGGACGCCTTCCTGCCGCACGTCGAGTCGGGGGCGATCGTGCTGATCGGCGCGACCACCGAGAACCCTTCGTTCGAGATCAACGCCGCGCTGCTGTCCCGCATGCGGGTGCTGCCGTTCCATCCGCTCACCGACGAGGCGCTGGTCGATCGGCTGCGTCGCGCCGTCGACGAGCCCGGCCTCGGCCTCGGGGATCGACCCGTGCGGGTGGACGACGCGGTGCTCGCCGAGCTGGCGGGCCGCAGCGCCGGCGATGCCCGAACGGCGCTCAACGCGCTCGAGGGTGGTAGATAGTAAACCCTAGAGGGAGAAAAGATATAAACTAAGAATTAGGCTTTCAATAATAAATTAGCACTCTTACAAAAATACCTTTGCTTCAAGCACCAGGCACTTAGCATAACTGTTTCTTAACCAAGAGTTTAGACCTTTTGGTTTAAACAGCTTATTTTATGAAAAAAATCTCAAGACGTAGTTTCCATTTCTTACACACAGTACACTATCACATATGGAACAGTAGTAATCAAGACTGTTGTTAACAAATTTTCTTCTATTTTCATATGTTTCGACATGTCTTAACAAATCATGATATAAAAAGGTGTTGCAGCAGATGTCGAAGGGCAGAAAAACAGTCGACCCGGTTCAATTATTCAATAATTTCTTCCTATTGTCCTTTCTTCCTAGTTTTTTCCTCATTTTTAATTCCGTTGTTCCTTCCTTCCATCATAATTACTTCGTAATTGCTTCCTTCCTTATCTGTTTACTTTGCTCATCCTCCACTCTAACTAACCTTTGATGTGAGTTCTCAAGCTATATTGTTTCCTGTCATTCGCCAAGTTTTCCATATGATAGAGTGCCAATAACTTAGTCCTCTTCAGATGCAAAGAACAGGACGTAAATCATATTGCACATTTTCCCATGAAGCGCTTTTCTTAATATATAATTTTTTGTCCAGATTTACCATGGCATAATTTCAAACTCACTAGCTAATCCGAATAGAATGATATTTTGGATAAAATGAGAAATCAACTTACCGCTAATGATTTATGCGCAGACGTCATTTGTTCCTCAAACCATATTGTAATAGGGTATGGGAGGTATGTAAAGAAGTAGATGATACCTCCACATGCAGCTGCAATATTTGCTACAATTGGAAAGGAATGGAGAGGATTAGATAGCAACTCTAACCATATGACAGGAAACGGAGCAACTGTGGATAACTATAATTGAAAATAAAAACGCTAAACAAATCAAAAGACTCCTAAAAACAAAAAAAATGACTAATACAAAACAATAACACTAAAACAAACAAACACTCCATCTTGATCGATTAACACAAAGAACAGCAACAAGTTAAAGGTAAAAACAAATAACGAATGGCCAAAATATCGCCAGATATCATAACAAACTTACAATTACTGCCACTTTTGTTTAAAAATGGGCGGTACGATTAGAAAAATGCCAAAGGTATCACCCATCATGTCGAAGCAAAAGTCCTTGGGGTCCTGATTAAACAAGCAGAGGCTGATCTTAAGACGGAAAAAATTGCTGACTTATTCAGAGGCAAACCAAATCGTCTCTTAAATGGCAAGGACCGTTGTCGTAGGGCAACACAAGCAGAGGCGGATAAATATACGTACCTTTGGAGAAAAAGATAGGGCGGGAAACACATGGATCAAATTGGCAAAAAGCTTAGAAACCTCAGTTGAACAAACAAAGAGGCTGATCCAAAACAGAAAATAATTTATCATCCAGAATGGAGGATTTGAAATGTCAGTATAGAAAACACACTAGAGAAATAGAAAAGATGACATCAGAAATAGCGTACGTTAGTATCGGAGGTCAACGAGCTCATCTGGTAGAGCACACGCCGCGACAGCGTGGGTCACGGGTTCGAGCCCCGGTGGTGACATATTTTCTATTTCTCGATTGTCTTTTTCATGCGGAATAAATTGTAGAGAGTTGGTTCAAAAGTAAATTAAATCATCTTCTTGACGACAAAGACGGTTGTTGTTGGATACCAACAGTAAAAGCAGATTTAAAACGTACCTTTAGAGAAGAAGATACTGATCAGGAAACACAGGTTAATTGACGCGATGGCAAAGATGAAGAGCATGAAGAAGACAAGGGACGGATCACTGTGTTGTAGTATGCCACCTAACTTCCACAAGATACATTGAAGGATGATTGTAATCATCATGGTCACTAAACTTGTAATGAACCATGCAGTCCAATGCACAGAGTTGTTAAGACCCATAATCTGGCAAAGAAAAAGTGAATAAAAGATAACAGAATATAAATACATTGGAATATAAATATAAACGCATACATTCTTCCCGTTAATAAAAACAATTAATTTGGCTTGCTACAATAAGAAAGATTATTGCATGGCATTCTTTGCAAATGGAACTTACACTACAACTAACAACTACACCCAGAAGTCATGACAAGAACGTCTTAGTACAGCAAAAATAACGCCAAGTAAAAATATTCTGACTTCATTACCCCTTCCTTCCGATGTCACACTTCCTCTCAAGCAATCTTACGACGTTACGTATTGTCAAATTTTCCTTGCTTCCTCAGCTTAGGGGCGTTAAACGTTTACAAAATCGCCCCTCCTTCTCTGAACGCAAAACATAAAAGCACAACATATACAAATATATCGACATCAAATTACTTACTCACCCCCCCCCCCTATTATAAGTTGTCCCTCAAAGATGTAAACATGCTCACCTTTAAAACATCGCAGGATTTTACACTTTTTCCTTTTTTCCTTCTACTTAAGGGCTTTAAGGAAACTTTACAAAACGACCCTAAGGTATTTCGTCAGAGCGCCACTGTTTGCTGATGCAAAACTGAAAATAGCAATCAATAAAAATATATTAACATCGATTAACAGCTTCGCTGCTTGATGTATCTCATGTGTGTTACCTTCATTACTTCCTTCAGTCTTAATTCCTTTTCATAGACGATAGACTTCACTATCATGGCAACAGTGTATACCCATGCTAATGTCATGAAAAGAGGCATCGTTCTTGAAATGTAGTAGGTAAACCTAATAATAAAAAAAATAAAATACTTTTTTATACTATTGATACTATCTAACACTGATATACTCATTTTAAGTATGAGCTCTATTTGCAACAAAGCAACTACCTGTGCCTGAATTAAATGAAATACATTTTGTGTCTTTTGGATTAGCTCTTACTGGTTACATCCAACAATTATTGACTTAAAAAGAACAGGGACGGGGCCGAGCACAAGAACGAGGGTAAGAACGAGGACAGGAACGAGGACAGAAACGTGAACAGGAACGAGGACAGAAACGTGAACAGGAACGAGAACAGGAACGAGGACGGGAATGAGGACAGGAACGACGGCAGGAACGAGGACTGGAACCACTGATCTCTAAAAAAGAGGACTGGAACGAGGACTGGAACGAAAACAAGAGCAGGGACGAGGGCAGGGACGAGGGCAGGGACGAGGGCAGGCACGAGGGTCGGAACGAGGGCGGGGGCGAAGACGAGGATGAATAAAAGAAAGCTGAGATTGGAGAACACAAACAACCACTAAGACCAAGACCAGACCAAGCACTAAATGCATACAAACACTGAACACGGGTAAGGTCTGGTTCTACGTTTTATCTCGATTTCTCAACCTAGGGTTTCTAAACTTGGGTCAGAGACAGGACTTAGAACCTTGATCTTGACAAAAGGCCCTGAACCCGTCTTTCAACACTGTCCTTCTGGCCGACGACGTATGATACATACAAATTTTATACTTGCACTAAAAATTAATGACGCTAAAAGTAGTACTAATATAAACTTTCACAAACGTACCTATCTTTGGTGTAACATGGGTAAGGAAATTGCTGAACATAAACTCCAGGCTCTGGTAATGTTTTATTTGTGAGAATTTCAAGGAAAGCTCTCTCCACCAAATCTTGCAGAAAGATGAAACCAAAGTTGAGGTATGATAATGTGGTGAAACCGGAGTTACCATAAGGGCCAGGTCCTGGTCTCCAATACCTTCATAAAAATACATGAAAAATTTTAAAGAAACGAGGCACAATAACAAACTCAAAACAATTAGAAAGCGAAAACAATTGGCTATAACACAGCGTTTTCGTCTGAAAGGGCTTACAAGCAAAAATAATTAAAGGGCCTGCTCGGCCAAACTTCATTTACAATTGAAGCCTTCGTTGCAGGTGATATTCTGAACCTTAAGATTTATTAACCTTTCTTACAATGCAGCTCCTTATTGGTTTCTTTACTGCTCCTTATAAACTGGGTTACCTATGTGGCGAAAATATTTTCGGACTTCTTAACTTACTGCTGAAAAACATTTTTGCACACTTGAAAGATCAGAAAGTGACATTTTTTGAAACTCATAGTAGCGGGAAAAGCATTGCTTGAAAACATAAGACGTTTCAACATTTTCTGACCAACCTTTGAACAAAAACATAGACATTTGAAATTTTTCGCACTTACTACGGACTGTCGAATAAACGGGGCGGTCTGAATAAACGGAGGGGTCATCATTACGGTCTAAAGTTAATAAACGGGGGGTCTAAATAAACTCAAGTCTCAATTTCGTGAAAGTTTTAGATAAGGATGACACACGTGTGGACAAAAATAGTACTCATTGACTAATTAGCAACTGTTTCCAGGTCAAATGTTGCAAGGGACGTTATTCAAGTGTTTTCAAAATATCATTTACATTTTGAGTACTGGGAAAGTACCTAGAAATTAATAAATGGGGAGATCCTAATAAGGAGCAGAGGGTTATACATTTCAAAAAATTAATAAGCAGGGGGGGTGGGGGGTGGGTAAGATTATTTGGCACTCGAGAGTTCTTCATGTACGCTTAAGGATACAGGAAAAAAATTGGGATTTGTAAGCGAGCTATTTAGTTAGACACCAAAGGGAAGTATTAGAGATTCTGATACTCACTTGGCCTTGACCTTGTCTGTTCCTGGTGTAAATTCTGGATTCAGTCTTAACTTGTATTCTACCTTCCTTGGAAAGGGTTTATCATCATCATCATCCAGGTTAAGGAAAACAATGCCTTGCGGGAAGACAAAACATTACAAATTAGTTCCTGGTCATTGTTGTTAAGGTGAGATACCTTCTTCTAACATGAAGAAGCGATATGTGGCTATATAATAAGAAAAGTAAGGTAATTAAAACTTTACAAATAGCAATGTCTCCTAACAGTTTCGGATCAAGACATACAATTTTTGTAAAAACTTACATACTAGTATGATGCATCACAAATGCCAATGTGTTTATTAAATAATATTTTGCAGCCTCGTTCGTTACTAAGACTATCTCAGTTCATGTTCTAAAAACGGCTGTCCTTTTTTCTCCTTTTTTCTCGGACGCAATCCACACCCCTGTTCTTCTAGTCCTACTTTTACTCTACGACTTGTTCGTTCGTCTCGACCTCCTCATTCCTCTCTTCATCTCCTTCCATCCTTTACTTTATGCCCTCCCTTTCCCTCGCCTTCTGCTCGCCTGTATGGCCAATTTAGTTCTTCTTTTCCATTCTTATCTACTTCTCCTTATCTCCCTCTTCGTATGCTATTACTTCTTGTTCTTCTCAAAGTTCTTCTATTTGTTTTATCCTTCTGTCTTTCACTTCTCGCTGTTTCTCTTGCTACAATCCACACGCATCTCGTTCTCTAATTTTAATCGTCCAACAGATTCTCTAACCATTATCGTCCAACTGGTTCTCCAATCGCACTAGTCCATCTGGTTCTCTAACAATTTTCGTCCATCTGGTCTTCCAACTATTACTGTCAACCTGGTCCTCCAACCGTAACTGCCCCCCCTGGTTCTCCAATCATTACTGCCCACCTAGTTCTCCAACCGTTACTGCCCACTTGGTTCCCCAACCATTGCTGCCCACTTGATTCTCCAACCATTATTGTCCACCTCGCTCTCTAATCATTGTTGAAGACCTGGCTCTCAAACCACTATCGTCCATTAGGTTATCACAAAATTATTGCCTTTCTTGCCCCTACCACACTGTCTACCATGGTTTCTTCGTGACTTCTTTACCATCCTTACTCTCCATATTCCATTTACAGTATCATCAAATGAATCAAGTCCTCATCCAATCATAGAGTACTTACTGGATAAGAATAGGGGTTTTCCAGGGCTTTGATCAACGGCTCGATTTACCATGGTCTTTTCGTCTGGGAACGGCTTGAAGAACTTTGAAGTGTTGAAACATTGCGCGACGTTGTCAGTCAAGTCCAATAGATTGTACAATCCCTGCGTTTCATTACGCCACTCCCCAATGTTTTCAATGAAATCGAACACTTCCGTGCGGTTCAGTAAATCAGCGTATCTTGTTAGAGCTGGAGATCCAAATTGCTTTCCCAGTTGCAAAATCTGGTTAATTGCGTTCTACAAAAGAAAGCATTTGATGACAGTAAGAGAGCCGATCTGCGAGTCTTCTGTTATCAATTTTAAAAGTCTTACAGGAGGATGTTGTAACGACTGCAACGGTAAGGATAAAAGAATTACATATGTTCCGTTGATTCGGGCTATAGTCTGCTGTAAGACTGGAGTGTAACAACAGAGCTAGTCGTTGGAATATGTGGAAAGAGATGGCATATATTTAAGAACAGAAATTATTCAATTATGGACTAGA